>OX104125.1:3147833-3747833 GCA_944474755.1 Limnoperna fortunei
CCCAAAAACCCAAAAACACTTAGAATGATAATTTAATGTTTGATTTTGCTTGTACATTTGTTCTTGGGGAGGAAGAAGTCACTCTTAGACCATCAGTGGAAACTGACTTCTTGTCAATTAGAGGTTGGAATCCAGTCCATCTTGCAAGAGGTCTGAATTAAACTCACCACCTCGGTGTAGACACAAGTCTTTCAAACTGACCCACAGAGTCCCAACTTGTTAAATGGAGTAGCCTTTATGAGACTTACTGCAGTAAGCTTCATCCCCATTTCCTATACAGTCCTCGTCCCCATCACACCACCAGCTGCGGGGTATACAGATCCCCTCTGGACATCTAACCTGGTCCGATGGACAAGACTCGGCTGAAAAGAAAAAATACATAATAATGTACCTCCTTCAAAGTCCCCTCTCACCACATGTCACTACTACACCCAAGAGCACATTTGAAAAGTGCTTCTAAACTAAAATATCCCTACCACCAAAAACCACTTCTTTCAAACAGTCACACTGATCAGTACAGAAGGTGTAGGTTGTAGATGACCATTGTACAACATCACAACCTGTCTAAACTTAACATTAGATAAACTGAAATCCTGTGTATATAAATGTTAGGCACTGAACCACTGTCTATTTCAAATTTAAGTCCCAAAAAGATTCAGTTTAATTAAGTTTCACAGTTAAGTTTCCACAAGAAAATGTGTCAAGGTGACACTTAAGTCCGGCTTGGCACATATTGGTAACACCCCTGTGTTTCTAAGTTCACTCTAGCCTGAAATATTTGGTGCAGAAATACAGAATTTTTTATTAGAGACGATATCTCGGTGATTATATTGTCTGTGTATAATAAAGAAAGTCTGACCATAGTAACAGAGTGCCAAGCACCTCCCATGAACTACTTTCATAAATTAAAATAAAACTAGAAAAACTGTGAGCAATTCTCACTTACTGATTACCCCCCCCAACCACCCGCCCCCCCCCCCCCCTTCTTCCCTTATGTCAATGACAAAAGTCCATATTTTTCTATGAGAAACTGATCAAAATGTTAAATATCAGGTGCACAATGGCACTCTGGGACAACAATTCTTTGTATGTTTCATCAAATTCCATTCAGTACTGTAGCAGAAGGTGGGCATAAGAGAAAGTGTAACGGATGGATGGACAGATTGACACCCCCATTACTATATATCCCCTCAGCAAGGGGGTATAATAAGGAATTTTGGGGCACAAAAAAGGGCTAAATTTTCAATCCTTACCCAAAATTCTAAACTTATCTATTAGCAGCCAAAAATATGTTCCCATTGTTCTATCACTTTTACCATTGGATTTATTGTTTGTCAACTTTTTTCATCTGGAATACATCTTAACTATATCAATATAAATGCTTGATGGAGATAAGCAAATATTTAATTAATGTAACATTATAAGAAACCAAACACTTACCAAAGTGTCTGCACTACCCCTCCCCCATCTGTGCAACACTGATCCTGAAGAGTTGCATTATGTGTTACATCGTGCACCAATGCTAAATGATGGGAAGGAGTAGGAGGGGTTGGGGAAGGGGGAGGGAGAGGGGAAAGGGGGGAGGGGAAGGGGGGATTATGATAGGGCAAAATGTGTACATCAGTAAATCATTCATATATCAATTCCATGATATCCAGTGGTCATGAGTTGGTAATGATGAAAAGATTGTTTGTTTGAATGCTGTAACGTTACTTTCAGCAATTTTTCAGCTATATCATGGCGTTCAGTTTTATTGGTGGAGGAAGCCAGAGTACCTGTAAAAAACGGGCAATCCTTATCAATTAGGATTGGAGTTGAGCACACACTGCCCGCAGTGATGAAAAGAAAGATTCTTTGTATGTGTAAAAAGCAAAATAATTACACCTATTGGTTAACTTACAGACTATACAATCCGGATCACGGCTAACATTACATCCTGGCTTGTCTGAAAATAAAATACAATATAAGTTTCAAAAGTTTAAATAAACTATACAATCAGGATCTCTCTTAAAATTAAAGTAAAATGAAATTTAATGAGTATTATCTGTTTAACCAAGAACAGTAGTCAACAGCAGTGACCGGTCTAAAAAATGGGAATATTGATGACAAGATCTAGCATGATGTATACAACATATGCTGGAAACCTGAAATCATAACATTTGACATAGTCCGGTTTGTAGTAGTTTTCCAATCTATTTCTAGAAGTAAGTTTAAGCAAGATACCCAACTAAGTGTATTGGTAGTGTCTTTGATTTCAAATTTTTTTAGTGTAGATTAAATGCAATAAGTCACAGAATTTAGCATTGTTAAGGGACAAGACATCATCAATATGACCTCCATTTTTATTGTCGAGGAAGACAAATAGCCAGACAGAATTCCTTCATCAACAAAACTGGCAATCTTTGATGTTTTTATGCCGTCGCGATGAACAGTCAGAGGCATATTAATTAACACTGTACGGTCGTGGTTCCCTTTGTTCGGATTGGCATGGCTTTTTTTCTCTAAAAGTAGAAGTTTGGGAATCCAAACTACCATAAGTCAATAAATTTGGGAATTTTGCATGATCTTGACTTATCTCATTGCTGATAGGAAATTTTAGCCAGTCCCTTTAGAATGCTAGATTGTTCCACATCCACCCGACCTGACAATGTTGTAGTTGTATAAATTCACTCACATGTACAATTCATCCCGTTGTCCATTTTATATCCAGCTTTACACAGACACTTGGCTTCTACCCGTCCACTGTTCCATACAAGTACACACAAATCTGTACAGTTTGCAGTTATACAAGGATTCGTCACTCCTTCTGTAAAAATAGAAAGAACAAATTGATAACTGATATTCATGGTTTTCTTACGCTAAAAATCTCCTATTATAATGCCACCATTACTAAAATCTGCCAAATATGTTAAATTACATAAAATATAAATAGCAGTAATTGTCCAACAGTGTGGTTGCAAAATCATCATCTTAGAAGTTGCTGCAAAAACTGTAATTTCTTGTTGTATTTGTCTAACATTTATATAAAATCAGTTACCGGGGCATCATTTAACGTGTTTTTATCTCTTCTACTCAGGTGATAGTTGTGCAAACTAAATACAGAACTCACTAGGTAAACCAGGTTGCCGTTGACGATGGTAAACATGAACTTGCAATGGCTTATCCAAATCATGATTGATCTCCTCGGCAACAGCAGAGTAATCGTATCGATGAATTTTCACCATCCGTGTTGAGTGGTACGGGTGTTTTGGGTCATTCACCATGGTAACATACAGATAGTTCTCCAACATGGATATACTGGAGAAATCATGGAGTGTCTTTTCGTAACTCTATCAATAAAAATTATTAAATTAACGATGAATGTTGTTTTGGATTGATTGATTGATTGATTGATTGATTGATTGATTGATTGATTGATTGATTGATTGATCGAACGATCGATTGTTAGATTAATTGATAGATAGATTGATACTTAACATCCGGCAAATTAAAAATTTTTGAATGCATTTTAATAAAGAAAACTTTTAGTTACATACATTCATACTCATTACATATGGATTAATTTTAATATCTAAAGTACCGAAATATGCCTGAGGCAAAGCCGAAGGGTGTACAGGATGATGAATATGTTAAAATCTCCATATCTGGGGATATGAACGTGTAATGACAAATTTATCCCTGGTTTTAATCTGAAATCATGGATTTTTAAATACAGTAGAACTTTGATAACTCAACTCGGTGAGGTCGCCAAAAACTGTAGTTCCAGCCACAGAAGTTTTACTGTAGTCTGACAACACAAGGGCTTATGTTAAAGTAACTTTTCTTGATAATCACAGAAAGTTTTTTTGAAGTTGTGGAAAATGTCAGTTTTTTAGAAAGTGTAGAATACTATCTGTTATAGAACAATACAATTTGTTGGATTCAAGTAAAGGCTGACAAATCATATATTGGCACCAAGTGTCATAAGCAGATAAGTCATAAATGCACTGGTTACCAACACCTGGATATATGACTTAGCAACATCGTGATATATATATGGATATTGTAAAGACCTGTTGCTGACCAATCAGATTCAAGGAATAATAATGATCGGGGGGATACATTTAAGTCCATCCCATCCCTACTACCCCTATCTAGATCCAAAAAACGAAACTGAAATGTGTTCATATCAGAAATCTTTTCCTAGAAAAATCTGGTTTCAGAAGAAAAGTTAATTATTCAGTATTATATGGTTGTAATTGAAGGGCATTTTCTTTTATTACTCAACCAGATAGTACCAACCTTTACTCGCAAATTTGTAAATATTTGATATCTCATTTTTCCATCGTAATTAATCCTCTCAACCCGATCCTGTTCAATCCAGTACAGATGTTGATTTGCATAGTCTAGAGTTATTCCCACCAATTTAATATTCATCTTGTTCATCAGCACCGTCACATTACTTCCATCCATGGCAGTCCTTTTGATAGTACTCGTTAAAGATACATCATGGTACATAGCAACAAACAAATACCTGGAAGGAAAAAACAAAACAAAGCTCATATGGTAAACAAATACCTGGGATGAAGACAACAACCTCATACAGAGGTTGTGTCCAAGGCAAGTTTTACTCATACAGAGGTAGTGGCTAAGGCAAGTTTTACTCATACAGAGGTAGTGGATAAGCCAAGTTTTTACTCATAGAGGTAGTGGCTAAGGCAAGTTTTACTCATACAGAGGTTGTGGCTAAGGCAAGTTTTACTCATACAGAGGTAGTGGCTAAGGCAAGTTTTACTCATACAGAGGTTGTAGTTAAGGCAAGTTTTACTCATACAGAGGTAGTGGCTAAGGCAAGTTTTACTCATAGAGGTAGTGGCTAAGGCAAGTTTTACTCATACAGAGGTTGTACAGTAGTTAAGGCAAGTTTTACTCATATAGAGGTAGTGTCTAAGGCAAGTTTTACTCATACAGAGGTAGTGGCTAAGGCAAGTTTTACTCATACAGAGGTAGTGGTTAAGGCAAGTTTTACTCATACAGAGGTAGTGGTTGAGGCAAGTTTTACTCATAAAGAGGTTGTAGTTAAGGCAAGTTTTACTCATAAAGAGGTAGTGGCTAAGGCAAGTTTTATTCATTAAGAGCATCACGCCTGATGACTGAGGCGTGTAAAACCCGACTCCGGCCTCAAAACATCGACAGGAAACTGTGGAACAGTAAGAACGCTCAAGTTGTGTTGTGTAATCGATCAACTGTTTTGATGACTTCACCATTCAATCCATGTTTCTTTATAGAAATTTGTGCACTTTTATGAATAAAACAGGAAAATAAATAATTTATAATTGATTTACAATACGCGCGCATTGGGTTCAATCAGAAAATCTTTGCTGATTAGATCGCTTTGTTTCAAGCCATCCGAGAAGTTCCAAAGGATACTCCAGGTGGAAGAAAACGTGATCACTTAAGGTAAGAAGATAATCGTTGTTAATTTACTATCTTCAGATTTAGCTTATTAGAAATCCTCAGTTTACTTTTCTTTTCATGGTCTGGGAAGTCATGGAAATTCCGAAAGCCATATTTTTTAGTTTTAATAATAACGGTTCATCCAACGTCCGAGTCTTGTTTGTAATTTATATGCATATACACCAGATACGCACCCACAGTATTTGTAATTATGATGTAAATACAGTACTTTAATATGTTTCTAATTCTTCACATTTGCATTGTCTTTACAGAATGACTTAACAGGGTGTTACTCTGACAAGTCAGATGATGATGATAATGAGATGACTGAGGACATTGTCTTCAGCATGCTAAATATGTCCACTGGACATTGATATTAATTTAAAAAAAATAATAATATAGTTATTTGCTTTTTTTCAAATTTAACAATTAATTTTTGGGTCTTCAAATCTGTCTTTTGGTCTGAAGTTCCATCATGTTATAGGCCAAATGGCCTTTACTCATAAATTCTTATTGCACAGATTGTATCTTGGTCATCCAGCTGAGAATAATAACATGCCATCTTCTAATGTATTTATATACCCTGCGACCATTTAAATAATTTAATAGTTGATTCTACAATAAGGGGAGAAAACTGCAATAAATTTGAAATTATCTCTATTGCATTACCCTTGTGAAGGATCAATAGCCATGGCAACAGGAATATCATGGTCCGTCTGGATGATACTCCGACAACTAACGACATTACTATCACAGAGTATAATCTGGTGAAACACTGTGTCCATGAAGTACCAATTACCAGTGATCCAGTCTTTGGCGATTTGTTTAATCACTGAAACAAATGAAATACTATAATTAGACTTAGGATCTTAACTTACACAATAGTTGCTTACATAGAGGGCATTGTCATTATATACTGAATGCTTGAGGAACAGTGGTATTGCCTGAATCATTGCTAATGACTGAGCAGAAGTTTTTTGTGTATTGATTTCTATGTGAAGATCGATACTACACTTGTATATTCTCCGTCCCTTTTTCAATATTTTTACATTCTCCGCCCCTTTTTCATTTCAACACTTGTACATTCTCCGTCCCTTTTCAACACTTGAACATTCTCCGTCCCTTCTTCAACACTTGTACATTCTCAGTCCCTTTTTCAACACTTGTACATTCTCCATCCCATTTTCAACACTTGTACATTTTCTGTCCCATTTTCAACACTTGTACATTCACCATTCCATTTTCAACACTTGTACATTCTCCGTCTCATTTTCAACACTTGTACATTTTCTGTCCCATTTTCAACACTTGTACATTTTCTGTCCCATTTTCAACACTTCTACATTTTCTGTCCCATTTTCAACACTTGTACATTCTCCGTCCCTTTTTCAACACTTGTACATTCTCCGTCCCTTTTGCAACACTTGTACATTCTCCGTCCCTTTTTCAACACTTGTACATTCTCCTTCCATTTTTCAACATTTGTACATTCTCCGTCCCTTTTTCAACACTTGTACATTCTCAGTCCCTTTTTCAACACTTGTACATTCTCCGTCCCTTTTTCAAAACTTGTACATTCTCAGTCCCTTTTTCAACACTTCAACACTTGTACATGCTCAGTCCCTTTTTCAACACTTGTACATTCTCCGTCCCTTTTTCAACACTTGTACATTCTCAGTCCCTTTTTCAACACTTCAACACTTGTACATTCTCCATCCCATTTTCAACACTTGTACATTCTCAGTCCCTTTTTCAACACTTCAACACTTGTACATTCTCCGTCCCTTTTTCAACACTTGTACATTCTCCGTTCCATTTTCAACACTTGTACATTCTCTGTCCCTTTTTCAACACTTGCACATTCTCCATCCCATTTTCAACACTTGTACATTCTCTGTCCCATTTTTAACACTTGTACATTCTCCGTTCCATTTTCAACACTTGTACATTCTCCATCCCTTTTTCAACACTTGTACATTCTCCGTCCCTTTTTCAACACTTGTACATTCTCCGTTCCATTTTCAACACTTGTACATTCTCCGTCCCTTTTTCAACACTTGTACATTCTCTGTCCCTTTTTCAACACTTGCACATTCTCCATCCCATTTTCAACACTTGCACATTCTCCATCCCATTTTCAACACTTGTACATTCTCCATCCCTTTTTCAACACTTGTACATTCTCAGTCCCTTTTTCAACACTTCAACACTTGTACATTCTCTGTCCCTTTTTCAACACTTGTACATTCTCCGTCCCTTTTTCAACACTTGTACATTCTCCGTCCCTTTTTCAACACTTGTACATTCTCCGTCCCTTTTTCAACACTTGTACATTCTCTGTCCCATTTTCAACACTTGTACATTCTCCTTCCCTTTTTCAACACTTGTACATTCTCCTTCCCCTTTTCAACACTTGTACATTCTCCGTCCCATTTTCAACACTTGTACATTCTCCATCCCATTTTCAACACTTGTACATTCTCCATCCCATTTTCAACACTTGTACATTCTCCTTCCCATTTTCAACACTTGTACATTCTCCGTCCCTTTTTCAACACTTGTACATTCTCTGTCCCTTTTTCAAGACTTGTACATTCTCCGTCCCTTTTTCAACACTTGTACATTTTCCGTCCCTTTTTCAACACTTGTACATTTTCCGTCCCTTTTTCAACACTTGTACATTCTCCATCCCATTTTCAACACTTGTACATTCTCCATCCCATTTTCAACACTTGTACATTCTCCGTCCCTTTTTCAACACTTGTACATTCTCTGTCCCATTTTCAACACTTGTACATTCTCTGTCCCATTTTCAACACTTGTACATTCTCCGTCCCTTTTTCAACACTTGTACATTCTCTGTCACTTTTTCAACACTTGTACATTCTCTGTCCCATTTTCAACACTTGTACATTCTCCATCCCATTTTCAACACTTGTACATTCTCTGTCCCTTTTTCAACACTTGTACATTCTCCGTCCCTTTTTCAACACTTGTACATTCTCCATCCCTTTTTCAACACTTGTACATTCTCCATCCCATTTTCAACACTTGTACATTCTCCGTCCCTTTTTCAACACTTGTACATTCTCTGTCCCATTTTCAACACTTGTACATTCTCCATCCCTTTTTCAACACTTGTACATTCTCCATCCATTTTTCAACACTTGTACATTCTCTGTCCCTTTTTCAACACTTGTACATTCTCCGTCTCTTTTTCAACACTTGTACATTCTCCATCCCATTTTCAACACTTTACATTCTCCGTCCCTTTTCAACATTTGTACATTCTCCGTCCCTTTTTCAACACTTGTACATTCTCCATCCCTTTTTCAACACTTGTACATTCTCCATCCCATTTTCAACACTTGTACATTCTCCGTCCCTTTTTCAACACTTGTACATTCTCTGTCCCATTTTCAACACTTGTACATTCTCCATCCCTTTTTCAACACTTGTACATTCTCCATCCATTTTTCAACACTTGTACATTCTCTGTCCCTTTTTCAACACTTGTACATTCTCCGTCCCTTTTTCAACACTTTACATTCTCCGTCCCTTTTTCAACACTTGTACATTCTCTGTCCCATTTTCAACACTTGTACATTCTCTGTCCCATTTTCAACACTTGTACATTCTCCATCCCATTTTCAACACTTGTACATTCTGTCCCTTTTTCAACACTTGTACATTCTCTGTCCCATTTTCAACACTTGTACATTCTCCATCCCATTTTCAACGCTTGTACATTCTCCATCCCTTTTTCAACACTTGTATATTCTCCGTCCCTTTTCAACACTTGTACATTCTCCGTCCCTTTTTCAATATTTTTATATTCTCCGTCCCTTTTCAACACTTGTACATTCTCCGTCCCTTTTTCAACATTTTACATTCTCCGTCCCTTTTTCAACACTTGTACATTCTCCTTCCCTTTTTCAACACTTGTACATTCTCTGTCCCTTTTTCAACACTTGTACATTCTCTGTCCCTTTTTCAACACTTGTACATTCTCCTTCCCTTTTTCAACACTTGTACATTCTCTGTCCCTTTTTCAACACTTGTACATTCTCCGTCCCTTTTCAACACTTGTACATTCTCCGTCCCTTTTTCAACACTTGTACATTCTCTGTCCCTTTTTCAACACTTGTACATTCTCCTTCCCTTTTTCAACACTTGTACATTCTCCGTCCCTTTTCAACACTTTACATTCTCCGTCCCATTTTCAACACTTGTACATTCTCCGTCCCTTTTCAACACTTGTATATTCTCCGTCCCTTTTCAACACTTGTACATTCTCCGTCCCTTTTTCAACACTTGTACATTCTGTCCCTTTTTCAACACTTGTACATTCTCTGTCCCATTTTCAACACTTGTACATTCTCCATCCCTTTTTCAACACTTGTACATTCTCTGTCCCATTTTCAACACTTGTACATTCTCCATCCCATTTTCAACACTTGTACATTCTCTGTCCCATTTTCAACACTTGTACATTCTCTGTCCCATTTTCAACACTTGTACATTCTCCATCCCATTTTCAACACTTGTACATTCTGTCCCTTTTTCAACACTTGTACATTCTCTGTCCCATTTTCAACACTTGTACATTCTCCGTCTCTTTTTCAACACATGTACATTCTCCGTCCCTTTTTCAACACTTGTACATTCTCCGTCCCATTTTCAACACTTTACATTCTCCGTCCCTTTTTCAACACTTGTACATTCTCTGTCCCATTTTCAACACTTGTACATTCTCCTTCCCTTTTTCAACACTTGTACATTCTCTGTCCCATTTTCAACACTTGTACATTCTCCGTCTCTTTTTCAACACATGTACATTCTCTGTCCCATTTTCAACACTTGTACATTCTCCGTCTCTTTTTCAACACATGTACATTCTCCGTCCCTTTTTCAACACTTGTACATTCTCTGTCCCATTTTCAACACTTGTACATTCTCCTTCCCTTTTTCAACACTTGTACATTCTCCGTCCCTTTTTCAACACTTGTACATTCTCTGTCCCTTTTTCAACACTTGTACATTCTCCATCCCTTTTTCAACACTTGTACATTCTCTGTCCCATTTTCAACACTTGTACATTCTCCATCCCATTTTCAACACTTGTACATTCTCCGTCCCATTTTCAACACTTTACATTCTCCGTCCCTTTTTCAACACTTGTACATTCTCTGTCCCATTTTCAACACTTGTACATTCTCCTTCCCTTTTTCAACACTTGTACATTCTCCGTCCCTTTTTCAACACTTGTACATTCTCTGTCCCTTTTTCAACACTTGTACATTCTCCATCCCTTTTTCAACACTTGTACATTCTCTGTCCCATTTTCAACACTTGTACATTCTCCATCCCATTTTCAACACTTGTACATTCTCCGTCCCTTTTTCAACACTTGTACATTCTCTGTCCCATTTTCAACACTTGTACATTCTCCGTCTCTTTTTCAACACTTGTACATTCTCTGTCCCATTTTCAACACTTGTACATTCTCTGTCCCATTTTCAACACTTGTACATTCTCCGTCTCTTTTTCAACACTTGTACATTCTCCATCCCATTTTCAACACTTGTACATTCTCCGTCCCTTTTTCAACACTTGTACATTCTCTGTCCCATTTTCAACACTTGTACATTCTCCGTCTCTTTTTCAACACTTGTACATTCTCCATCCCATTTTCAACACTTGTACATTCTCCGTCCCTTTTTCAACACTTGTACATTCTCCATCCCATTTTCAACACTTGTACATTCTCTGTCCCATTTTCAACACTTGTACATTCTCTGTCCCTTTTTCAACACTTGTACATTCTCTGTCCCTTTTCAACACTTGTACATTCTCCGTCCCTTTTTCAACACTTGTACATTCTCTGTCCCTTTTTCAACACTTGTACATTCTCTGTCCCTTTTCAACACTTGTACATTCTCCGTCCCTTTTTCAACACTTGTACATTCTCTGTCCCTTTTTCAACACTTGTACATTCTCTGTCCCTTTTCAACACTTGTATATTCTCCGTCCCTTTTTCAACACTTGTACATTCTCTGTCCCTTTTTCAACACATGTACATTCTCCGTCCCTTTTCAACACTTGTATATTCTCCGTCCCTTTTCAACACTTGTACATTCTCCGTCCCTTTTTCAACACTTGTACATTCTCTGTCCCATTTTCAACACTTGTACATTCTCCATCCCATTTTCAACACTTGTACATTCTCTGTCCCATTTTCAACACTTTACATTCTCCGTCCCTTTTTCAATATTTTTACATTCTCCGCCCCTTTTTCAACACTTGTACATTCTCCATCCCATTTTCAACACTTGTTCATTCTCCTTCCCTTTTTCAACACTTGTACATTCTCCGTCCCTTTTTCAACACTTGTACATTCTCTGTCCCATTTTCAACACTTGTACATTCTCCATCCCATTTTCAACACTTGTTCATTCTCCGTCCCTTTTTCAACACTTGTACATTCTCCGTCCCTTTTCCAACACTTGTACATTCTCCGTCCCTTTTTCAACACTTGTACATTCTCCATCCCATTTTCAACACTTGTTCATTCTCCTTCCCTTTTTCAACACTTGTACATTCTCCGTCCCTTTTTCAACACTTGTACATTCTCTGTCCCATTTTCAACACTTGTACATTCTCCATCCCATTTTCAACACTTGTACATTCTGTCCCTTTTTCAACACTTGTACATTCTCTGTCCCATTTTCAACACTTGTACATTCTCCATCCCATTTTCAACACTTGTACATTCTCCGTCTCTTTTTCAACACATGTACATTCTCTGTCCCATTTTCAACACTTTACATTCTCCGTCCCTTTTTCAACACTTGTACATTCTCCGTCCCTTTTTCAACACTTGTACATTCTCTGTCCCATTTTCAACACTTGTACATTCTCCGTCCCATTTTCAACACTTGTACATTCTCCATCCCATTTTCAACACTTGTACATTCTCTGTCCCATTTTCAACACTTGTACATTCTCTGTCCCATTTTCAACACTTGTACATTCTCCATCCCATTTTCAACACTTGTACATTCTGTCCCTTTTTCAACACTTGTACATTCTCTGTCCCATTTTCAACACTTGTACATTCTCCATCCCATTTTCAACACTTGTACATTCTCCGTCTCTTTTTCAACACATGTACATTCTCCGTCCCATTTTCAACACTTTACATTCTCCGTCCCTTTTTCAACACTTGTACATTCTCTGTCCCATTTTCAACACTTGTACATTCTCCTTCCCTTTTTCAACACTTGTACATTCTCCGTCCCTTTTTCAACACTTGTACATTCTCCGTCCCTTTTTCAACACTTGTACATTCTCTGTCCCATTTTCAACACTTGTACATTCTCCGTCTCTTTTTCAACACTTGTACATTCTCTGTCCCATTTTCAACACTTGTACATTCTCTGTCCCATTTTCAACACTTGTACATTCTCCGTCTCTTTTTCAACACTTGTACATTCTCCATCCCATTTTCAACACTTGTACATTCTCCGTCCCTTTTTCAACACTTGTACATTCTCTGTCCCATTTTCAACACTTGTACATTCTCCGTCTCTTTTTCAACACTTGTACATTCTCCATCCCATTTTCAACACTTGTACATTCTCCGTCCCTTTTTCAACACTTGTACATTCTCCATCCCATTTTCAACACTTGTACATTCTCTGTCCCATTTTCAACACTTGTACATTCTCTGTCCCTTTTTCAACACTTGTACATTCTCTGTCCCTTTTCAACACTTGTACATTCTCCGTCCCTTTTTCAACACTTGTACATTCTCTGTCCCTTTTTCAACACTTGTACATTCTCTGTCCCTTTTTCAACACTTGTACATTCTCTGTCCCTTTTTCAACACATGTACATTCTCCGTCCCTTTTCAACACTTGTATATTCTCCGTCCCTTTTCAACACTTGTACATTCTCTGTCCCTTTTTCAACACTTGTACATTCTGTCCCTTTTTCAACACTTGTACATTCTCTGTCCCATTTTCAACACTTGTACATTCTCCATCCCTTTTTCAACACTTGTACATTCTCTGTCCCATTTTCAACACTTGTACATTCTCCATCCCATTTTCAACACTTGTACATTCTCAGTCCCATTTTCAACACTTGTACATTCTCTGTCCCATTTTCAACACTTGTACATTCTCCATCCCATTTTCAACACTTGTACATTCTCAGTCCCATTTTCAACACTTGTACATTCTCCGTCCCTTTTTCAACACTTGTACATTCTCTGTCCCTTTTTCAACACTTGTACATTCTCCGTCCCTTTTTCAACACTTGTACATTCTCTGTCCCATTTTCAACACTTGTACATTCTCCATCCCATTTTCAACACTTGTACATTCTCCGTCTCTTTTTCAACACATGTACATTCTCCGTCCCATTTTCAACACTTTACATTCTCCGTCCCTTTTTCAACACTTGTACATTCTCTGTCCCATTTTCAACACTTGTACATTCTCCTTCCCTTTTTCAACACTTGTACATTCTCCGTCCCTTTTTCAACACTTGTACATTCTCCGTCCCTTTTTCAACACTTGTACATTCTCTGTCCCATTTTCAACACTTGTACATTCTCCGTCTCTTTTTCAACACTTGTACATTCTCTGTCCCATTTTCAACACTTGTACATTCTCTGTCCCATTTTCAACACTTGTACATTCTCCGTCTCTTTTTCAACACTTGTACATTCTCCATCCCATTTTCAACACTTGTACATTCTCCGTCCCTTTTTCAACACTTGTACATTCTCTGTCCCATTTTCAACACTTGTACATTCTCCGTCTCTTTTTCAACACTTGTACATTCTCCGTCCCTTTTTCAACACTTGTACATTCTCCGTCCCTTTTTCAACACTTGTACATTCTCCTTTTTTTTCAACACTTATACATTCTCCGTCCCTTTTTTCAACACTGGTACATTCTCCGTCCCTTTTTCAACACTTGTACATTCTCCATCCCATTTTCAACACTTGTACATTCTCTGTCCCATTTTCAACACTTGTACATTCTCTGTCCCTTTTTCAACACTTGTACATTCTCTGTCCCTTTTTCAACACATGTACATTCTCCGTCCCTTTTCAACACTTGTATATTCTCCGTCCCTTTTCAACACTTGTACATTCTCCGTCCCTTTTCAACACTTGTACATTCTCTGTCCCATTTTCAACACTTGTACATTCTCTGTCCCTTTTTCAACACTTGTACATTCTCTGTCCCTTTTTCAACACTTGTACATTCTCTGTCCCTTTTTCAACACTTGTACATTCTCTGTCCCTTTTTCAACACATGTACATTCTCCGTCCCTTTTCAACACTTGTATATTCTCCGTCCCTTTTCAACACTTGTACATTCTCCGTCCCTTTTTCAACACTTGTACATTCTCTGTCCCATTTTCAACACTTGTACATTCTCCATCCCATTTTCAACACTTGTACATTCTCTGTCCCATTTTCAACACTTTACATTCTCCGTCCCTTTTTCAATATTTTTACATTCTCCGCCCCTTTTTCAACACTTGTACATTCTCCATCCCATTTTCAACACTTGTTCATTCTCCTTCCCTTTTTCAACACTTGTACATTCTCCGTCCCTTTTTCAACACTTGTACATTCTCTGTCCCATTTTCAACACTTGTACATTCTCCATCCCATTTTCAACACTTGTTCATTCTCCGTCCCTTTTTCAACACTTGTACATTCTCCGTCCCTTTTTCAACACTTGTACATTCTCCGTCCCTTTTTCAACACTTGTACATTCTCCATCCCATTTTCAACACTTGTTCATTCTCCTTCCCTTTTTCAACACTTGTACATTCTCCGTCCCTTTTTCAACACTTGTACATTCTCTGTCCCATTTTCAACACTTGTACATTCTCTGTCCCTTTTTCAACACTTGTACATTCTCCATCCCATTTTCAACACTTGTACATTCTCCGTCCCTTTTTCAACACTTGTACATTCTCCGTCCCTTTTTCAACACTTGTACATTCTCCGTCCCTTTTTCAACACTTGTACATTCTCCGTCCCATTTTCAACACTTGTACATTCTCCGTCCCTTTTTCAACACTTGTACATTCTCCGTCCCTTTTTCAACACTTGTATATTCTCCGTCCCTTTTTCAACACTTGTACATTCTCCGTCCCTTTTTCAACACTTGTACATTCTCCATCCCATTTTCAACACTTGTACATTCTCCGTCCCATTTTCAACACTTGTACATTCTCTGTCCCTTTTTCAACACTTGTACATTCTCTGTCCCTTTTTCAACACATGTACATTCTCCGTCCCTTTTCAACACTTGTACATTCTCCGTCCCTTTTTCAACACTTGTACATTCTCTGTCCCTTTTTCAACACTTGTACATTCTCTGTCCCATTTTCAACACTTGTACATTATCCATCCCATTTTCAACACTTGTTCATTCTCCTTCCCTTTTCAACACTTGTACATTCTCTGTCCCATTTTCAACACTTGTTCATTCTCCGTCCCTTTTTCAACACTTGTACATTCTCCGTCCCTTTTTCAACACTTGTACATTCTCTGTCCCATTTTCAACACTTGTACATTCTCTGTCCCATTTTCAACACTTGTACATTCTCCGTCCCTTTTTCAACACTTGTACATTCTCCATCCCATTTTCAACACTTGTACATTCTCCGTCCCTTTTTCAACACTTGTACATTCTCCGTCCCTTTTTCAACACTTGTACATTCTCGGTCCCTTTTTCAACACTTGTACATTCTCCGTCCCTTTTTCAACACTTGTATATTCTCCGTCCCTTTTTCAACACTTGTACATTCTCTGTCCCTTTTTCAACACTTGTACATTCTCCGTCCCTTTTTCAACACATGTACATTCTCCGTCCCTTTTCAACACTTGTACATTCTCGGTCCCTTTTTCAACACTTGTACATTCTCTGTCCCTTTTCAACACTTGTACATTCTCCTTCCCTTTTTCAACACTTGTACATTCTCCATCCCATTTTCAACACTTGTACATTCTCCGTCCCTTTTTCAACACTTGTACATTCTCCGTCCCTTTTTCAACACTTGTACATTCTCCGTCCCTTTTTCAACACTTGTACATTCTCCGTCCCTTTTCAACACTTGTACATTCTCTGTCCCTTTTTCAACACTTGTACATTCTCCGTCCCTTTTTCAACACATGTACATTCTCCGTCCCTTTTCAACACTTGTACATTCTCCGTCCCTTTTTCAACATTTTACATTCTCCGTCCCTTTTTCAACACATGTACATTCTCCGTCCCTTTTTCAACACATGTACATTCTCCGTCCCTTTTTCAACACTTGTACATTCTCCGTCCCTTTTCAACACTTGTACATTCTCCGTCCCTTTTTCAACACTTGTACATTCTCCATCCCATTTTCAACACTTGTACATTCTCCGTCCCTTTTTCAACACTTGTACATTCTCCGTCCCTTTTTCAACACTTGTACATTCTCCGTCCCTTTTTCAACACTTGTACATTCTCCGTCCCTTTTTCAACACTTGTACATTCTCCGTCCCTTTTTCAACACTTGTACATTCTCCTTTTTTTTCAACACTTATACATTCTCCGTCCCTTTTTTCAACACTGGTACATTCTCCGTCCCTTTTTCAACACTTGTACATTCTCCATCCCATTTTCAACACTTGTACATTCTCCGTCCCTTTTTCAACACTTGTACATTCTCCGTCCCTTTTTCAACACTTGTACATTCTCCGTCCCTTTTTCAACACTTGTACATTCTCCGTCCCATTTTCAACACTTGTACATTCTCCGTCCCATTTTCAACACTTTGTAGACACATACATGTACATTATATTGTCCAATATTGCTCCATTTCTGCAAGCAGAATATTTGTCAAGAAAAAAGTCAGGAGAAATATTAGTGACTTTATCCTTGAAAACACAAGTCATCAAGTTTTACTTACTCCCGTAAGAAATTCCATGTTCCATGGTTTTGATCCTATTCTTCATGAGATCCATACATTTCATTAAATATGTTACATTTGATGTATCCAGACTCAACTGAAAAATAATTAAAAAGAATAAAGAACTGTGCACCTCGTCACTCATGCATATTCATACATTATTTACAAATTACAGGGGAACAAAACAAAATCCATCCATACTGTATATATTGCCACTTTTTAAACTTGAGCCGTTCGAGTCTCACTGTAGTCAGCGTGTACTTAACTCCAATCTTAATTGACAAGGATTGCCAGTTTTCCTACCGCAGGCCGGGGGTTCTCTCTGGGTACTCCGACTTCCTCCCCCAATAAAAACTAGACGCCATGATAAAGCTGAAAAATTGCTGAAAGTGGCGTTTAAACACCATTCAAACAAACAAACAAAAATCAAACTTGGTCCTAGTTTCATAAAACTTCTCCAATTGAGATTTTCCTTAAATTAAAATTTTCCAGCAATCTATTAGGTAAATATTTGAGATGAGAAAAAGTTGAGGAGATCCTTAAATTTAAGATGTTGTATGGAACCTAGCCAAGGAACCATGATAAGTTAGAGCATCAATGTTGATGATTGTTTTAAAGGACCTTTAAGGTATCCGGACCATAATTGACCACGTGATCATATTTGGTGTCCCGGATGTCCATTGTATTTCAATGGAGCAGACCTCGGTGATCTTCGGCAAACATCGGAAATACTATTTGAGTAACTAAATTATTTTTTGCTCAAAAATGTTTACATTGACTCAAAGTAGCACAATATATATAATTTGCTTCATTAATTAGCAATATATTTATTTAATGAAGCCACATTTCTTGCTCGAAAAATAAAATTAAACGGTAATTTCAATTATGGGTCGGATACCTTAATACTAGTCAGTCACGTATATCATCTAGTTTGTATAGGTGGGGGAAGCCAGACTACCTGATCCTGACTTCCTGTAGTGCCACTGGCAATCCTTGTCAATTATAGATTGAGCACATCCTATCTTCACTGAATATTAAAGAAATAGATATGGAAACTTCAAAAAAGACCAAGAAAGCATGTGATTTTGCCAGATAATGTGAGTTATGGATGGCATGCCTGAAGCAATGAATATCCAGATTTATTTATTACCCAGCATGCACTTTGTTTCTCATGATCAAAATCAACAGTAATAATATTCTCTCCTGTAACTAGTGTCTTTAATTTGGTTCCATTCATGTGTAACTGTTTAATACTGCTTAAGTCTGCCACCAGTAAACTGGGTACTAAGCCTCGGGGCTCTGCAAAATAAACACTAAATATTAAAAAGATGAAACAAACTTTCTATTTTGACACTATTTTGGTAACAATCAAAGCAGAGCACAACTAAATTTTACAAATTATAAAATTCCTTCACAGTAAAACTACATTATGAAACTAACTTCAATCCCCCTTTTTCTTCGTATTACAGTAAAACCTTCCCAAATGATAACCTGTATCAAACAGAAAAATGTTTATTATTACATATATTGTGCTAACTTGATTTCACAGACCGGTAAAACAGAGTGAATTAGCTGTGCCAGCAGGACTTTGATTTTGAGGACTGTCAGGACTTTGATTTTGAGGACAGTCAGGACTTTGATTTTGAGGACTGTCTGTTTTGTCAATTTCCTTTGTGTTCTGTATTTTGTTATTACCTTTCAAAATCAAGTAACAAAAACAGTAAGATGTCAACTGAAAAAGAATTAATTCCACTTTATAGCGGAAACAGCTCAAGTCTGACGACCTCTCAAAACGAAAAACATTTTTTAGACATTGAAAACTGTTACAATCATTAAACATGAAGAACTGGTACCCTTGTAAAACTCACCATTCAATGCATGGCAACCTCCAGTTTGGTCCAACCTATAACCAATGGCACAGCTACAAACATAATTGTTGTTCTTCTTCTTACATCCTTGATCACAATAGCCAGGGTAATCACATTCATTAGAATCTATCAAACAAAATAATAGTATTATTTAATACAATTTTAAATGGCAACTTTCATCAATTTTTCAGCTATCTCAAGGCTTCCAGTTTTTATTGCCGGAGGAAGCTCACGTACCTGGAGAAAACCCGGAACTTTGGTAGAAAACTGGCAATCAATGTCAATTAAGATTGGAGTCAAGTACACCCTGCCTGCAGTAAGACTTGTATCTGCAACCTCTGTGTTGACAGGCACATGATCAAAAGTAGACTAACTACCCTAACCAATCGGCCACTGAGGCGTCTATACATGATGAATTTTATTGATATTTTAATAAACATATGACAGCCTAACTGGCTAAATGGAGTGAGTACCTGTAGTTAGTTTTCAGCTAGTTACAATAATGCAGCTCTGTTCTTTATATCTTGGCAGAGCTATAAAGAGGTCCCTTAACTCGTAATGGAGCAGCCCGGGAGTGATTAACATCCCGGATATTTTATGCATTACAATCAGCTATTAAACTGTTTCTATGGTTTGCTACATACTTTTTTATGTCTCTGCCATTTAACTGATATTTCTACGACACCTAATTCATTAGTTTTAACAGTTTACTTGTAACCATGGCATTGCTGACAAAATTTGAATCAAGGAAGTGCATAATTATAATAATTTTGGAATCCAATATATTTAAGCCTCCCTTCTTGTCGTCAATCTAAATACTTAATGAACTACATAGATCATCTACACTGACCGTCTAGCACATGATCCTCCCACAACAATAATGTCACGTTCATGTTAAATTCTATTGATTGAACTGTGTTACAAAAACATATAAATCACGCCCTACTCATAAGCATATTTCAACTAACTCGTACCGACGCACTCATTTGTTTAAAGACCACCTATCTTAGGGGACCACATGTCTGCTGTCCTTTGATAGGTCTCGTAAAACAGGTTTACCATGGATACTAACCAACACATGCTGTAGTGTTTTCAACCACCTCAATAACGTCACAGTAACACTTGGCAACGCCGTTATTATTTTCAGGAACAATATTGCAATATTTGGAACAATTGAGACTATCACAGGCAGGATTGACTGAAAAAAATATCATTTTTATATTAAAATGCTGTAAAGACCACAACATATGACAGGAAAATCTCCCACAAGATATATACAATACATGTGAATAGAACTGATATAAAAATTGAGTTATTGTATGAAGTGATAAAATGTGGACACACTGTTAGAGAGCGAGTTGAATTCACCAATGAAGTCTTCCAAAACATTTTATTTCTTTACTAATCTTTCTATTTATAGGCAACCACATCCACCACATTTTCTGGGGCACAACTTTAAGTGAGCTAAAGATCTCAACTAGAATTCTATTTATAGATTACAGCAAATCCTACATCGTTATCTGGAGTTGTCTACATGAGCTAAAGATCTCAACTAGAATTCTATAATTCAGTTTTTAAAGGAAAACACAGCAATTTAAGTTACTGTAAACAGCTGCTTATTGCTGATCAGTCTGTTATACAGGTTAAAGTTCAATTTTATATAATTAAACACAGTCGATTACAGGTCCGTAAATATGTAATTGACACTTACTTTGTGTACAGAAAGCCCCCTCATCTCTTCGGTTAATGGGACAATCCAACTCATTATCACAGAATTTATTTATTGGAATGCATACTTCTTCCTCAGGACATCTCATGTAATTTGGTTTACATGGCAACAGGTCCTGTAACTCTTGATGAACTGAAAAATGCACTAATTATAATGATATTTTGTTTGGGAAATATTCTCTTCAAAAAATTTCTGTGGATGCTGTCAGCATAAAATATTTCTACTTTTTTCATCAAAAACTAAATGATCAGTTGACTGAAACAAAATTTAAGATATTAAAATCTTGCTGATAAAAAGTGTTTGGGAACATGGTCGTCTGCTCACAACACTCCCTATACAAGTAATTAGTCAAGTTTAGACATTATACATGTAGTTCAGTTCAGAGGAAAAAACATTCTAAAATTGTGATTAACTAAACATAAACAATTTGTTTTACATCAAAGATACTCAGTGCAAAGCAATACCTTCTTCTGATTGGTTACTAAAAACATGTGACAAAATACTTAACAGTGATTGGTCAAAAAAACATGAACTTGTTTGTGGTTTTAATGCTTGGTTAATATTGAATGAATATACTCACTAACAGGATGTAATAAATGATGTAAAGTATTGTGTATATCTATTCAGAGAGCAGAAATGTAAGGATTAAACAGTAGTCTGTGGCAAGGCTCCAATAAACATCTCCCACCCCCCTAGCCCCACTCAGCCCCAAAATGAGATTTTTACTTTGTGCTTCAATATTGCTTACATTTATTTCCCTGTGGGAACAAAGGAAATGAAAGGATTAAACTGTAGTCTGTAAATTAAGTGGCTAGGCTCAAATAAACATCCCCCCATCTCCCTCAGCCCCAAAACGAGATTTTTACTTTGTTCTTATTGCTTACATTTATTTGCCCTTGAGAACAGAACAGTTTGAAGTCAATTAACAATCGCCACATTTCCATCAAATCATAATAAAACGGAATATTATCTGTTATTCTGGATCTTCACAGGGGATACAGGTTCATATTCCCTGTCTGGGTTTTTTGTATTGAAACTGGTTTCACAGGGAATACGGTCTGATATTCTTGCCTTGATTAAACAATCACATTGCAGAAATTAAATAAATACATTACATTACATAACAGAATATCTATTCATATTTTTTATCTGTTGTTGACAGTGGTGGCACTGTCAATGTTCAAGATAAAACTATGTATTTAAGGTATCCGACCCATAATTGAAGTTACCGTTTAATTTTATTTGTCATCCAAGAAATACAGCTTTATTAAATCAATGTATTGCTAATTAATGATAAAAATAAAATATATTATATAACTTGAGTCAATGTTCACAATTTTCAAGAAAAAAAATTAGTTACTAAAATAGTATTTCCGATGTTTGCCGAACATTACAGAGGTCTGCTCCATTGAAAACAATGGACATCCATGACACCATATATGATCACGTAAAGTTCATGGAGATATTTCCTTCAAGTTTGATTCACCCATACATTGATATCAAGTTTACAAATAAGCATTAGCATTCTTTAATTTGATTGATTGATTGATTGATTGATTCTATGTTTGCTTTACGTCCAGTGAGCAGTATTTCAGCTATATTCAGGATGAGAACAAGTCAACATACAATAAATCAAAAGGTGGGGATGGGGGATGCGACATGAGAAACACAATTTTGACTGCCACTGGAAAAGCAGAATTGGTTAGGGTCGGAGAATTAAGCCTTTTGTAGCCGCTACAATGAGCCTACTCTTTTTCGAAATCTACAAAAGAGGTTTTTAGCGTGCAAGGAGCATGGCATAAATGAAAAGGAACTCATGAAGTAAATCCTATAATAGCTACAAATTCTTAATTTTGTCTTTTAATTATATGATTAATATATATATGATAAATTCACTATTTTTTATTTTTCATATTGCTTGCTCATGAAACATAACAAACATAACATTTTTGTTGCCTGAGCTTAGATAATTTATAGAGTAACCTCCCCTTAGCACATATTTGCTGCAGTGCTTCATATTCTGAATGTGTGAAATTGATAATAAAATATTTCTAAATTCTTTTAAAAACCTCTATAGAAAATAGTTTGCATTGAGGCAATTTGTCCCTGTACCCATTGTTGTCCCATTGTTGTCCCTGTACCCATTGTTGTCCCATTGTCGTCCCTGTACCCATTGTTGTCCCTGTCCCATTGTTGTCCCTCTCCCATTGTTGTCCCTGTCCCATTGTTGTCCCTGTCCAAATGTTGTCCCTGTCCCATTGTCATCCCTGTACCCATTGTTGTCCCTGTCCCATTGTTGTCCCTGTCCAAATGTTGTCCCATTGTTGTCCCTGTACCCATTGTTGTCCCTGTCCCATTGTTGTCCCTGTCCCATTGTTGTCCCTGTCCAAATGTTGTCCCTGTCCCATTGTTGTCCCTGTCCCATTGTTGTTTCTGTACCCATTGTTGTCCCATTGTTGTCCCTGTACCCATTGTTGTCCCTGTACCCATTGTTGTCCCATTGTTGTCCATGTCCCATTGTTGTCCCTGTACCCATTGTTGTCCCATTGTTGTCCCTGTCCCATTGTTGTCCCTGTCCCATTGTTGTCCCTGTACCCATTGTTGTCCCTGTCCCATTGTTGTCCCTGTACCCATTGTTTTCCCTGTACCCATTGTTGTCCCTGTACCCATTGTTGTCCCTGTCCCATTGTTGTCCCATTGTTGTCCCTGTCCAAATGTTGTCCATGTCCCATTGTTGTCCCTGTACCCATTGTTGTCCCATTGTCCCTGTACCCATTGTTGTCCCTGTACCCATTGTTGTCCCATTGTTGTCCCTGTCCCATTGTTGTCCCATTGTTGTTCCTGTACCCATTGTTGTCCCATTGTTGTCCCTGTACCCATTGTTGTCCCATTGTCGTCCCTGTACCCATTGTTGTCCCATTGTCGTCCCTGTACCCATTGTTGTCCCATTGTTGTCCCTGTACCCACTGTTGTCCCTGTACCCATTGTTGTCCCATTGTTGTCCCTGTACCCATTGTTGTCCCTGTCCCATTGTTGTCCCTGTACCCATTGTTGTCCCATTGTTGTCCCTGTACCCATTGTTGTCTCCCTGTACCCATTGTTGTCCCTGTCCCATTGTTGTCCCTGTACCCATTGTTGTCCCATTGTTGTCCCAGTACCCATTGTTGTCCCTGTCCCATTGTTGTCCCTGTCCCATTGTTGTCCCTGTACCCATTGTTGTCCCTGTCCCATTGTTGTCCCATTGTTGTCCCTGTCCCATTGTTGTCCCTGTCCCATTGTTGTCCCTGTACCCATTGTTGTCCCTGTACCCATTGTTGTCCCTGTCCCACTGTTGTCCCTGTCCCATTGTTGTCCCATTGTTGTCCCTGTCCAAATGTTGTCCATGTCCCATTGTTGTCCCTGTACCCATTGTTGTCCCTGTCCCATTGTTGTCCCATTGTTGTCCCTGTCCCATTGTTGTCCCTGTCCCATTGTTGTCCCTGTACCCATTGTTGTCCCTGTACCCATTGTTGTCCCTGTCCCACTGTTGTCCCTGTACCCATTGTTGTCCCATTGTTGTCCATGTCCCATTGTTGTCCCTGTACCCATTGTTGTCCCATTGTTGTCCCTGTACCCATTGTTGTCCCTATCCCATTGTTGTCCCTGTACCCATTGTCCCAATAGCTGCCCTTTATACATGTAAATACGGTTGACATCATTTGTAACAGTAAAATTGGAGATTGATACTGACAACATTTCATCTGAATATGAAAACTTTAAAGGGAATAAACCCCTTAAAACAGAAAATATATGAGCATTTTATGCCGGTTATCTGACAACAGATTGCCAATTTTACAGAACATTGGCTGCAGTCTGATATTATGTTACATAGATGGTGGATGAAGCGAATTAAATACTTGAAAACTAGAAAAACTGTGAGGAATACTCACTAATAAATACCCCAACTTCCCTTATGTCCATGACATCTATTTAAAACCCCAAATATCCTTCCAATCAAAATGTTAAATATTGCACAATGACACTATGTGACAAAGATTCTGGGTAAATTTCATCAAATTCCATTCAGTAGTGTAGGAGGAGTTGTGCATAAGAGAAAGTGTAAAGGACAGACGGACAGCCCCCATCCCCCCCCCCCCAATTACTATATACCCATGCTCAAGTGGGCCGTATGGTATAATAAAAATAGAGGTCTCTCCCATTTGCCAACTTAGTTGGATGGGAAGGTCAGCAATATTTTTGTCTTCCAAAATAATTTGAACAAACATGCACAAATACATGTAAAAGGAATTAAAAAAATATAAAAAATTAGAAAGTTTGTAAAGCAGAATTTGGTGTGGGTCAAGATTGACACAGAAAAACCAACAATTAGTTATTAATATATCTAGAATCAGAAACTTGCTACTGCTTTGTCATGTTTGTAGGACTGTTATACTAACATGTCAAGTGAAAACTCAATTCAAAGTAAATTGTTAATGCATTTACGATTGGTGACAGGAATGGAGTAGGAGTTGCAAACCCTTCTGGAGCACCTGGACTCACCCCATGGGTTTATTGTTACTCAATACAGGCACGGAGTAGGAGTTGCAAACCCTTCTGGAGCAATTGGACTCACCCCACAGTTTATTGTTACTCAATACAGGCACGGAGTAGGAGTTGCAAACCCTTCTGGAGCAATTGGACTCACCCCACAGTTTATTGTTACTCAATACAGGCACGGAGTAGGAGTTGCAAACCCTTCTGGAGCACCTGGACTCACCCTTCAGTTTATTGTTACTCAATACAGGCATGGAGTAGGAGTTGCAAACCCTTCTGGAGCACCTGGACTCACCCTTCAGTTCATTGTTACTCAATACAGGCACGGAGTAGGAGTTGCAAAAACTTCTGGAGCACCTGGACTCACCCTTCAGTTCATTGTTACTCAATACAGGCACGGAGTAGGAGTTGCAAAAACTTCTGGAGCACCTGGACTCGCCCCAAAGTTTATTGTTACTCAATTTTAGGTTTTTGTGTTGTGTGTCTGTTTGATTTGTTGAAGTTCCCTTTTGTATAACAATGGTTTTGTCTGTCTTAACTTATTGTTTCCTGAACACTCATGTGTATCTTCGATACTTTTTTCATTGTAAAAAAAGAGTGACTTTCGTCAGTCCATGAAATGATAGCTTTCGTTTATTTGTGCATAATCCTTCAAAGCAAAAATTCGTACCAAAGGACAGGGGTTTTCTCTGGGGACTCCGACTTCCTCCCCCTAATAAAAACTGGATGCCATGATATAGCTGAAAATTGCTAAAAGTGGCATTTAAAACAATATTCAAACAAACAAAACAAACATCAAAGCACAATTATTAGAATACATACTATTATCTGTTGACCTTCGTGTTCTTCTATCACCTGCAAAAAAAATTGTCCATGAGTTTACATGTAGGTATTGTTAAATGAAAAAATAGTGGAAATAAATGTAAAGGTAGTCATTGGTGGCACATTTATGGTGCATAGCTCTCATTTATGAGTTTGGGTACTACTTGGTATGATATTTATGCATTCGACTGCTGTCATGGAGTTTCCTACTTGTTTCTTAAAGGTAACTCCAACTTTCACACTAAATAACTGATCCCTGAAATAGTTCCTAAAAATGGCTTTCAAACATTTCCATCCGATGTAATCAAACTCCACCCCAGACCAAGATGTTTGTGAAAATAGGTTGTTTGATGTAAAATTTATCTCAAGAGGCAATACACATAAAAATGGTCACTTAAAACATTTAGCATAAATGACTTACAATTGTGTTCATCACTACCATCATCACAGTCGGCATTTTCATCACAAACCCATGTTTCTGGTATACTATCAGTTAAGTCTGCACACTGGAACCACTTCACTGAAATGTAATGAAAATTGTCATCAAATATATCAGTTAAGTCTGCACACTGGAACCACTTCACTGAAATGTAATGAAAATTGTCATCAAATATATCAGTTAAGTCTGCACACTGGAACCACTTCACTGAAATGTAATGAAAATTGTCATCAAATATATCAGTTAAGTCTGCACACTGGAACCACTTCACTGAAATGTAATGAAAATTGTCATCAAATATATCAGTTAAGTCTGCACACTGGAACCACTTCACTGAAATGTAATGAAAATTGTCATCAAATATATCAGTTAAGTCTGCACACTGGAACCACTTCACTGAAATGTAATGAAAATTGTCATCAAATATATCAGTTAAGTCTGCACACTGGAACCACTTCACTGAAATGTAATGAAAATTGTCATCAAATATATCAGTTAAGTCTGCACACTGGAACCACTTCACTGAAATGTAATGAAAATTGTCATCAAAATATTGCCTCGGAAAAAAAGCATGGATAGTGTTTGTTTGTTTGTTTGAATGGTGTATTAGGACACTTTATTTTCAGCTATATGGTGGTGTCCAGTTTTATTACGTAAGAAGCTGAAGTACCAGGAGAAAAGCCTTATCTTCGGCAGGAAAACTGGCAATTTTGCCAATCAAGATTGGAATCTCACGACCACAGTGTGACAGGCACGTGATTAATAATAGAATATCTACCTGAACCACTAGACAACCAAGGCCACTTACGTCTTATTGCATATGCAATACAAGTTCAGCTGTACTATAAAGAAACTTGATCAGTACTTTCTTAAATACAAAATATTTGATCCCCTGATTTAGGAAAAAAGTGTGGAAAACTATCGGGCAATTTTCTACGTCTAAGAAATTGCTGAAATTGATATAACACATTAAAAATGATGTGAAGTTATCTTCATAAAGGAAGCTTCAACACGAAGGTAAACAGGAATAGGGTTGGACTAACGAACCAATGAAAATCTATATGTCCTCTTTATTTAATGCCAAATTTTGACAAAACAAAGGTATAGCCTCAAAACATTCAGGGTTTAAATTCCACACCAAAAAAATGAATTAGACGACCACCCCCATTCTTTATTTTAAAAAACCTCATATCATCCTAGGGAATTTTGTTCATCAACCATTGCCCACATACAAAATTACCATTATCAATCCCATCAAAGAGACAAACCATTCCCAGACTCATAATTTCTAATAAAATACCATATATAGTTGATTTTGTACTGATATATTGCCGTTTCAAAACAAACATGGTATTATATAACATATATTACTGCCTCAATAATTACAACACAGAGATATTATCTGTATTCATACAGCTTTTAATTAAAGTTATGCTGGAGTCTGCATCACTCCCTGATAAAGAGTTGACACCGATGACCACAAAACAAGACTTGTCTAAGTTTTCTATCTAACAGGAAGTATTTCAGGGGACGATAAAGTTAGAAAAACTGAAGTATGATGAAATGAAGCAACTTTGAAGACGACCTAGAATGTGTCATTCATAATATTTGGGAAATGTTAAACTTGTATATTAAAGGCATATTGTCTACGATTTTCACATAATTTTGCTTATTTTTCTTAAGATTTATGTGAAAAAAGTCAGTTTTATCATGTTTTATGGTGATAAAATACATCTCATGAATTATTGTCAAGGAGTACAATAATTTCATGTAAATCCGCCTTTATTCATATGACCTGCAGTTTGAACCCACACTAAGCACGTGCATCTAAAAAATGCTTTTCACAACCCGAAATGGCTAAAATTTTCCCGGTTATTTTATCATTTTGCATGTGTCAATATGTTTTATATATTTTTTGTAATGAGACAAGCAATATTTCACTTCAAACAATCAAACATTCGTGTTTTTTAATAAGAATCACATGATTGCCCGAAACGAATGCAATTACGTTGTACATGATTGTTTATGTTTATGTTCTAAAAATAACTTAAAACGTCATCCTTAAGAATAGAGGTCAGTTCATAATTAAGGACAATCCACTGGATGTCAATCAATGTTTTTCTTCAAAATTCACTGATACACTAATTTGTTTACGGAAAACAAGTTTTCTATCATCATTTTTCATGTGATATAAATATAATTTTTTGTACAAATAATTGACAAAAGAGTACTCTTTTCGTAGACAATATGCCGTTAAGTATCTTACAACTTCTTTTTTTTCACAAGACAATCAACTATTTTCTTATCTTTTTGTACATTGTCTAATTGGTTTTTTTGGTGTTTTTGTGTTTATTTTCTTTCTTTTTTCATTTTTTAATTTTTTTTTTTTTTTTGTTTTTACTTTTGTTTTTTTTTTTTTTTTTTTTTTTTTTTTTTTTTTGGGGGGGGGGGGGGGGGGGAGGGAGTCAGAGTATTATGATTAAACCATCAAACTGAAAAACTGTATTGTGTGAGGAATCTCAGTTAAAAAGAGGGAACTTTACCTCAGTAAGGAGTCCAGTTGTGCAAATCAAGTGCACCCTTGTAATTCATGCTAAATGGCACAATAATAACTGATCAGGGTGCCGTTTCATAAAGTGATCGTTAGCTTAATGTGCACATTATCCCATTTGAATTGCATGGGATAACGAGCATGTTAATTAGCGATCCCTTTGTGAAACGGCACCCAGGTGTGTAGATTTCTATATTAATAGTATTTAGCATTTGTTTGCATGAATAAATGTTTTTACACTGTAAAGGATGCATTGCTCTAACATCATACAGTCTCAGACATATTTACACTGTAAAGGATGCATTGCTCTAACATCATACAGTCTCAGACATATTTACACTGTAAAGGATGCATTGCTCTAACATCATACAGTCTCAGACATATTTACACTGTAAAGGATGCATTGCTCTAACATCATACAGTCTCAGACATATTTACACTGTAAAGGATGCATTGCTCTAACATCATACAGTCTCAGACATATTTACACTGTAAAGGATGCATTGCTCTAACATCATACAGTCTCAGACATATTTAATTTACACTGTAAAGGATGCATTGCTCTAACATCATACAGTCTCAGACATATTTACACTGTAAAGGATGCATTGCTCTAACATCATACAGTCTCAGACATATTTACACTGTAAAGGATGCATTGCTCTAACATCATACAGTCTCAGACATATTTACACTGTAAAGGATGCATTGCTCTAACATCATACAGTCTCAGACATATTTACACTGTAAAGGATGCATTGCTCTAACAACATACAGTCTCAGACATATTTACACTGTAAAGGATGCATTGCTCTAACATCATACAGTCTCAGACATATTTAATTTACACTGTAAAGGATGCATTGCTCTAACATCATACAGTCTCGGACATATTTACACTGTAAAGGATGCATTGCTCTAACATCATACAGTCTCAGACATATTTAATTTACACTGTAAAGGATGCATTGCTCTAACATCATACAGTCTCAGACATATTTACACTGTAAAGGATGCAATATCATACAGTCTCAGACATATTTACACTGTAAAGGATGCATTGCTCTAACATCATACAGTCTCAGACATATTTACACTGTAAAGGATGCAATATCATACAGTCTCAGACATATTTACACTGTAAAGGATGCATTGCTCTAACATCATACAGTCTCAGACATATTTACACTGTAAAGGATGCATTGCTCTAACATCATACAGTCTCAGACATATTTACACTGTAAAGGATGCATTGCTCTAACATCATACAGTCTCAGACATAATGCAGCATAATCCCAGAGTAAGAATACAGTTCTTCTAGTTTTTCTAATTAAAATAAATACACAAAAAATGCATCAACCATTACACCATATAGCACTTTGCTTCATTTAAAAAAAAAACGCTTTTGTAATCAGGGAAATGAACTGGCCTTATACAAATCGTCAAAATCGACAGTCACTTACATAAAATGGGATCGACACCCATTCTCTGTACCTTGTAATCAACAATTGCGTGCTAGAGGAAAACCATAATAGATTTAATGCAATTCAAGAGGACTTTGTGAAATCAATATGAGGACATTAAAACTATACGATACATGTGGGTTCAAATTAATTTGTCCAATATTGTTAATAAACAAGACCATATTGCATTAAATGACTGCTTTAATACCATTTTCAACAAATTTTTGTGCTTAAAATTATCCAAGCAGTTTTAATTGTAAGGGAAGCTGATATACCAAAAGTAATTGATGACCTTAAGGGTGGTATGTAGGCATTAAATTTATTACAACAGGTGGCGCCTCCTTCCAATCACACAAAGTAGAACATGGTAATATCCACACATTAATTTTTGGCTAATTTCCATAAATAAACTATGCTCAACATGTTGTCCTGTTGTGTCTACCAACTTTCATGAAGATGTTAAGTCATCTTCATAAAAAAAAAAGCTTCAATGCCAAAGTAAACCTGAGCTTGAGCGGACTTACTAACGAACAGAGAGAAAAACCAAATTTTATCCACTTAAATGTAGATATCTACATGGTTCTATTATCCTACAATATTGCGATTACATACTTAAAACACATTTGTAATAAAAATAGAATTTAAAAAAAAACTAAGAAACCACTTATCCTTTTATCATTTTTGATCTGATGTAATTATAACTAATATATTTATTTTTTAATTCAGGTCGGTCAGCTGAACCTATTAGACTGTTTTTAATCATTACAAAATGGTTACTTATTGTTAACATTAATTCATGCTTGATATAATACACAAAAGTGTTCATTTCCCAATCAATTTTAACATTTTGAAAGTAAGATACGGTGCATAGTAATCGTTATCGTAAGATCATAACAACTCTACCCTTTTATGAAATAGAAGCAATGAACAATGCTGTAGTATTTGTTTCATAAACTTGATCAATTTCACTCCATTTCGAAGTAGAATGACCCTTCATTCATGTGTGTTATATTTTGTTTGTTATCCATCAATTTCAATGATCCATTTCTGCTCCACTTAAACTCCGTAACAAATGAACTTGACTGAGAATAATCAAACTCATTGTTATCTGCCTATTTCGTTCATCTTTTTCCGGAATTAAATGCTTCAACTGAATAAGATAAACGAATCCAATTTAATCGTAGAGTTCTTTTCGATACTTGAATACATTACGAACAATTGGCATACTCTAACAATGATGAATCGAATCTAAAGTTATTGTGAATAGTATATCACCAATAATTGAAATACTAATGTCAAGTTTATGGATTATTGGTGGTAAAATGCCCACAATGACATGTTCATATATTGGAGAGAGGGGGTTAATGACATGTTCATATATGGGAGAGACGGGGTTAATGACATGTTCATATATGGGCGAGAGGGGTTAATAACGTGTTTATATATGGGCAAGAGGGGTTAATGACATGTTCATATATGGGCGAGAGGGGTTAATGACATGTTCATATATGGGCGAGAGGGGTTAATAACATGTTCATATATGGGAGAGAGGGGGTTAATGACATGTTCATATATGGGCAAGAGGGGTTAATGACATGTTCATATATGGGCAAGAGGGGTTAATAACATGTTCATATATGGGCAAGAGGGGTTAATAACGTGTTTATATATGGGCAAGAGGGGTTAATGACATGTTCATATATGGGCGAGAGGGGTTAATGACATGTTCATATATGGGAGAGAGGGGGTTAATAACGTGTTTATATATGGGCGAGAGGGGTTAATGACATGTTCATATATGGGCGAGAGGGGTTAATAACATGTTTATATATGGGCAAGAGGGGTTAATGACATGTTCATATATGGGCAAGAGGGGTTAATGACATGTTCATATATGGGCGAGAGGGGTTAATGAAATATTCATATATGGGCAAGAGGGGTTAATATCTACATAAAAAAGAACAAAAAATAGGGCAACAAATTGCTATGACAGTAATTGAACAAATTAATCCAGAAGCACATTTCCCTAACAGTACATAAACATGTTTGAAGGATGAGAGGCATTGTATTTGTGTGAAATTTAATTATAAAATACAGCTTAGATGGATTGAGCCTTCATGCTAACAATATTTTCTCTACTACGATATGAAGGGCCTCGGTGGCCGAGTGGTTATAAGTTTATTGATCACGAGGTCTGTCAACACAGAGATTGCGGGTTCGAGTCTCACTGCAGGCAGTGTGTACTCGATTCTAATCTTTATTGACAAGGATTGCCAGTTTTCCTACCAAAGGTCGGGGTTCTCTCTGGGTAATCCGGCTTCCTCCCCCAATAAAAACTGGATGCAATGATATAGCTGAAAAATTGCTGAAAGTGGCGTTAAACAACATTCAACAAACAAATAAACAATTTACTCCGATGTAAAAGTCAACATACTGTAAGTCTTACATCAAATAATAAATGAAATAGCAATTGCAGTTGCACATTTGCTTCCAAGGGTGAAGGAATAGAAAAGCCGAAAGGTTGGCTCATCGCGTGCCAACTACCTCTGTGAATGTTTTGAAAATTTAAAATTCACCTGTTTAAGTAGATGCACTGATGAAAGTACTGTAGGACACTGTGATGACATAATTGTCCATTTCGTCCAAACAAAGATGTCTATTTGACATAGAAACGTTGCCGTATTACATATTGGGTGAACCCCAAAAGCTGGTATCATTTTGATATGCTTTTATGATACCCTCACACCCCACCCACAATCTTGTAAGATATTTCACTTCTGATTCACATTAAATGCTTATACACAAAAAAACATCATTCCGTAAAGAAAAAGTGTTTGGTTGCAGGGTTAACACTGAAATTGGCCTCGAGTGTACGATACAAACAATGTATATCTTTCCATAATGAAAATAAAAGAAATAATTAATAAGTAAACAATTACATCTTATATAGATAAACTTCCTAGAACATTACTCCAATTTAGCTGTCTGTCAGTAATTACATAAACTGGATGATAGTGGAGGTTATATGATCTGCAATTATCTATGATTTTTACATAATGAAGTCTTGCATGTCAATTTCTGTTCTATTTCCCTTTTATCTTCTTGCATTCTTTGAGATTTTTTTACGATTATATAGATGTACTTTTCATTCATGAAGGTTATCAAGTTTTAATCCGACTGTTATATGAAGTACATTTTTTTAATATTTAAGACACATATAGGAAACACTTTTATTTCATCTGAATAAAAAAGCTCTATGATTTTGACTGCTACACTTTTAAAATCATTTGTTACATACAAAAAACATGTTATTTAATCAGAAAAAAAAAATCAATATGTTTTTTGGTTATTTCTTTTATAAAAGTTTACTTCATATTCAGATTGGATTTTATTCACAAAATTATCCATCATTTCATTTCAAATGACAAACTATCCCTCTGTATATTTGTAATACTAGTATCATTCATGTAAATTAATTTATATTTTTTTTAAATTCTTTTTTCTAATGGCTGGAACAGCCATATGTTATTGAATATTTGTCTTCAATGCGTTGGAAGGACGTCACACAAGAATAGCAAAACAAATACATATATGCAACAGAAACCGAACTGTTTGATCAAATATTTGTGATCTATATAAAAATATAACTTGCACATAACCCCATATTTCAGAAATGTAAATATTTTTTAAACCCCTCATTTATATGGCAGTTACACCGACATTACACTTGTTCTAGTCAATTTATTTTCATTTTATATATCTCTGTTTCCAAAATCATTTAAATCAGGTATGAATGAATAGCTCTGTCCAATGAATGTTTGTCTTTTGTTGTATAAATGCTTATTGTTGTTATTCATTATGGCTGCAAAGGCCCTTTAATAAGGAAATAAAGATATAATATTATTAAGAAAATTCCACTCAGACCTAGAGTCTACATATACTTGTGAATTATGATATTTGTGTGATGTTCTTATTTGTGATAATTAAAGAAATGTACAGAAATGTGCACCTTTATTTAAGTAGAATAACAGTCAAATAAAACAACAATTTAAATTGCATTTGGTGCTGTTAACCACAGAAAAAGGTGTGTTTATTTTATCTATTCTTTACCTAAGTACAAAAACAAATGTCAAATTTAGAATTTACATGCATTTACTTTGGTTTATTGAGAGCTGTTTACCACAAACAAAAGTGGATTCTTTCTCAAATAAACCATCAATTATTAAACAACCAAAAGAATGATAAATGGCAACTAGAGTTTGATGTTGGATTCTTGGATTTCAGGAGCGACCAAACAGAAAGATAAACTCAAGATTTTGATTACATAAAAAAATATTGTATTTTCTTAGGTAGGAAGAAAGATAAATTACCAACCAAAATGAGGAACTCCCAATAGAGGCCAATAATCGAAATAATTGTACAGTTTTTTTATTTGTTTTCTTTAAATTGCAAGTTTTTTTCTTTTAACATTTAAAAATGTAGGATTAGTATATAAAAAGAATTAATTATCATATGACAACAAAAAATTAACTGTAAATTCGTCAATATTAATAGGAATTAATTGTAAAAATGAAGAAAAATACACAAATCATATTAGTTCTCAAACCAACCATTTTTTCTAAAACCATAAAAATGGGTTCCTATGAATTTCATTGCTTCAGCATTTATTATTTGTTTATTTTCAATTTTAAAACAACATTACGGGCGTCATTACATGTTAATATAAATTTTGCTGAAACTTTAAGATTTGCTACCAGTAGTTGCAGTTGCAAAGAAAAAATTTAAGTAACTCGAGATAAATCCTAACCATGTTGTCTTTTTAACAATGTTAAGAAATCGAGTTGTCATATAAGGATTATTTCAGCCATTATCCTTGTAACATATCAGATTGCCCATAGATGACAGGAGACGATTCATTCTCATTTATCATGATTGTAAAGAGTTCGCTGCCCCTCATTTATCAATTTATCATATGAAAATGATCATAAACATACATTAAGTCATCACCCTTATTCAAGTTGCACATTATATAAGAATCGAGACTCACAGTATATAGTTTCCTTTTTTATAAAGAAACAGAATCTCATAAAGTGGCAATCTGATCTAATTTTATTATAAATATAACAAACTGTTAAGAAATAGAATACCTAAATTAAATGTCAAGAATCACATATAGCTCTGATGGCCTACATGTTCTAAACGACTGCCGAGCATAATGTTATACTATAACGTTCATGAGATCTCTTCAGTTTTGCAGTAATTGTCCTTGTAAAGATTAGGTTAATGCTCCAAGTTAGTTCTTTTAAACTAAGAGTTCACTCAGACATGGAAATCTTAATTTTTCAATGACATCAGTTTAATGTTGATCCATTACCCAAATGTCAAATGTCAAAGAACTCGTACAGCTAATGTTACTTCCTAACATGAACCTATTTTTAGTTAGTAAACTATAACCGTACATTGAAATATTAATGTGAAAGCTGTAGTATGGCTTTTTCAGTGTTTCATTGGACGACATGAAATATCTGATGCAGTGATTGGTTAAATTTAATTCTCTAGAATTCCCGAAATGTGTTAAATTTCTAAGGTTTTGCTATGGTTTGTATAGTCTGCTTGAGGTTTGTTGGCTGATTGATTGAATCACATTCGCACATTTTTTTTTTTTTAAATTTTTTTAAAGGGGAGGAAGGCCGCATGAAAAACCCTACTTTCACCAGGAAAACTAGCAAACCTGAATCCAGGCTATCTTTTTGTTTTTGGCGAGCCTGAATCCTTAACCTTAGCCAGGAAAACAGGAAAATCGTCCATTAGCGTTTAAGTCGAGCACTCCCTGCATGCTGTTACTCACAACATAAGCTCTCATATGCCAGTTATCAAAAGTAAATGATTATCATAACCACTCTGCCGATAAAGCACCAACAGTACACTGTAAACCAGCAGAATAATTACCATTATATAAACACGGTGGTGTACCGATTTTAAGATGATTATTTCCTCCCTAGCTGTATAGTATTCACATCTATAACCATGGCAGGGGGGCCTCGGTGGCTGAGTGGTTAAAGTAATTTGTCTACTTTTGATCACGTGGCCTATCAACACTGAGATTGCAGGTTCGATTATCACTTCCGGGAGGGTGTACTCTACTCCAATCTTAATTGACAAGGATTACCAGTTTTCCTGTCGCAGGTCAGGGGGTTTCTCTGGGTACTTCGGCTTCATCCCCAATAAAAACTGGACGCCATGAGTAGCTGAAAAATTGCTGAAAAATGCCATTAAACATTATTCAAACAAACAAACAAACAATATAACCATGGCGGTGTACTGATTTCCTTCATCGCACTAGTGTCCTCCCCAGCTGTACTTAGTATGCACATCTTTTATCTAGCATACAAACCCAGTTACAAAATAAACAATACATATTTAAGGATTCCTCCCAAATTCTTCAAATATTTGATATCTTCATTATCTTTCTAATGTGAAATATTTAAACTTCATTCTGGGGATTTATGCTTCTATCATGTAGGCGAGCTATCATTCAACTATGTTCTAAACGACTGCCGAGCATAATGTTAAAACTATAACGTTCAAGATATCTCTTCAGTTTTGCAGTAATTGTCTTACACTTCAACTTGTAAAAAGCTATTACATCCCTGTGTTATGCACTATAAGTGTCATTTTTAAACTATTGTTTGCAATTGTAAAGATATTTTATCTATAAGTTTAATTTTATGGCAAACCTTTATAGCAAACATTCAGGCTATAAAATAAAATTCTTTAAAAATTATTAAAGTCTGACTTGGTTGTATTTGTATCATTATTGTATTTCAGGAAACTTTGAAAGTAATATTTTTGGGCTGAAAAACATATTACTAAAAACAAAAATAAAAAATGATGCCATATTTTATGGATTACAAGTTGACTAAAGGTCTTCTTGGCATTTCACTGTAGACTTAAAAGGTTCATTAAATTTTGCTCTCAACTGGTATTTTTGGCAAATATTCTTCCATGGCATCTGTTTAATTACAATGTATTATTCTTATTATGTTTTTAAATGTCAACAGACGTAACTGCAAATACTACAATTGCATTAGCATGTGAGGGCAAAATATTTTTATTCAATACTATGGCATAGGGTAAAAATAGGCACATTTTTTGCCCAATACTCATGTGATGTTAAAATCTCAGCAAATCCCCCTGAAATTAGTAGAAATGAAAAACATTGTGGAAAATACACTGTCATTAAAAGCCAGCATTTTTAAATAAGGTGTCATTTTATTTGAAGTTCTTCCATTTGCTCCTCTCAACGCATAGATACAAAACATGGTAACTGTAAACATTCAGGAATAATTTGCTTTCTATTATCGTCAACCCATACACGTGCAAGTCTTTTCTTTTTATCAGAGCCTCATACCATTTAGTAAATGGAACTTCCTGTTGCCTTAAAATGAGTGAAACAAATTCTCTAATAGCATGGAAGGACCGAATTAATTAGATCTATTATCATCGTCCAGCTAATATTGGAATTAATTAGATCTATTATCATCGTCCAGCTAATATTGGAATTACAGGTATAAACATGTAGATAATTAATTCAATAGAATTTAGCAACACTCGATTTCTCCCAATTGGTCAATTAGACTGGATAGAATTAATGTCCACAGAGGTCCAGGGGGATGTTATTGATTTTATATATAACATCTATATGGTATTGCCAATATCCTTTGCATACAGAATTACACAGTAATAATAGCTCTATTAATCTGATTCCTTGATATGGAACTCACAGACATATGTCACTTTTGGAATATCGTTTTATTTGTACATTTGATAATAACTTGAAAATATAAAGGAGTTCAAATATGGAACTTAAGGAAAACGTCTGTGTTTTTTACTTAATTATGCAGACGTAAAATTTCTCCAAATCAAGAAATCTATCAAATATTTCACCTATTTAATAATTTAATACCTAACTACATCCCTTTACATGTCCGTTAAAATTTCTTGTTTGTTTGTTTGTTTGAATGTTGTTTTATGCCACTTTTAGCAATTTTCCAGTTATATCATGGCATCCAGTTTTTATTGGGGGAGGAAGTTGAAGTACCAGAAGAAAACCCCCGACCTTCAATAGGAAAACTGGCTATCATTGTCAATTAAGTTTGTAGTTGAGTACAACCTGCCGGCAGTGAGACTCGAACCTGACCACATGATCAATAGTATATGAACTGCCTTAACCAGTCGGCCATTGAGGCCACTGATAATTTTTTTACTTCACAGCTTCTTACAGCTGTTGTTACATGAAAGCAAGGACATAGCTATAGTTTAAAAAATGAAGTGGCTGCACGAAAGTAAGGCGAGGAGTCTAGGAACTTCTTTAGGACCCTTAGATCCTTAGCAAAGACCTTGTAGGGTTGCCAGAGGCTCCTGAGGCTCCACAATTATAGAATATTGAAAAGTGGACACTAAATTTAGAAAGACCGATAGGCGATAGTAGATAGTTATCATTTTTTCAGTACAATGTATTTAGATAAAGATAACGATTGGTATGGAAATACATGAAAATCAATTTTGTTTTTGTGAAAAAGATGTGGCAATAAGTGCTGTATAGCTGAAGTTCATTGCCAGTCTGAATTAAGGTGTTTTAGTAATTAAAAATGATGGGGTAGAAAGGACATACCTTTTACATTGTACTTAAAAGACTTTTTAACTTAATTTGGGGAATTTTTTTGTCATTTTACCTGTTGGAAATGGTCCAATTTTGTAGCCAACTTTAAGGTAAAAAAAAACTGATATCTTTTACAAAATGGGTGTACCAAATAACGTACCTTCTCAAAATAATTCTAGTCTATGTATAACTTCTACAAATTCAATTGACTTTATGAAATTCTTTTCTCCACCTATGACCACTTATATATTAAACCCAGTCATTATAGTACAACAGTAGTTTATTTTTTAAGTCAATTCAAAGAATTCACATTTTTTAGAATAATAAGTATCCTAAATGTCAAAGAAAATATTGCAGCTCAATTAAAGTATTTAAACATATATACAGCTCAAATGGATTTTGTTTCTTAAATACATCCACAGAGGAAGTGTTGAAACATTAATCAAGACTTTTTCTTATTGTTTGAATTGAGTTTAATACCACATTCAGCAGTTTTCAGCTAAAATTATGGCATGAATTTATATTGGATAGGAAATCAGAGAGAAAACCTGGAAATTTGATAGGAAATCTGGCAGTCTTTATCATGAGATTAGACTTGAGCATACCCTGCCGTAGCAAGACTTGAATCCACAACCTCAGTGTTGACAGGTGCTTGATCAATAGAAGACAAACTACCTTTACCACATGGCCCCTGTGGGCAAAATTATTAGCACTGTATACTGTGTTCACCCTTTGGAATGAACATTATATTTTTGGGATTTACATAGTATACCAAATGAAAAATTGGATGAGCATTTAATGCTGAATTTTTTTACAACCATAAAGTTTAAATAGAGCAAATTAGATTAGCGGCTTCCTACTAGGACAGGTAGAAAAAGTGAAATGTAACCAAAATATAGTGCATTATAATTGTTAAATAGTAAGTATTTTGCACTCGTTTCAACTAACTTACATATTGAGGAAGCAATGTGTCACAAAATAAGAGGTTATCATTTAATACAAAGACCTAATCAATTGTTTTATAATGTCCTCAAAGCTCCCGATAAGATTTAAGATGAAACAAATATTTTCACCACATCATTAAGCAGCATTGAAGTTAAGTGTACTAGTATTCAATTTAGCTTAACATGACGAAACAGTCAGTTCTGGCAAGAACAAAATTCTGTTCATTATGTTTGTTTGAATGGTGTAGTAATGCCACTTTCAGCAATTTTTCAGCTATATTGTGGGGGGGGGGGGGGTCCAGTTTTTATTGGGGGAGGAAGGTGGAGTACCCAGAGAGAACCCCGGACCTGCGGTACTATTCATTATTAGGACAGAACATCCATTGTTGTCAATGATAATCGTATGTGTATAAAAGATTTCTCTCGTAGTTTATCTTCTCTTAATATGGATTACCTTCTCTACTCCTATTTAGATTATCTTCTCTACTCCTATACGGATTACGTTCTCTCCTTCTATATGGTTGTAAATTGCAAATTAAGATTATTATTATAGAACTTTGTATCCCTGAATTTTAAAATGATTGGGGGATTTCAAACAAAATGAGGGAGTAAAATACACAAATACTCTCCTATCTGGAGCCCAGGACTTGGCATTGACCTTACAAACGCATTGGTCAAGAACTGCTGGAATTGATTTCCATCTTTGATTGTCCCAATTCTGGAGTGTGTTGTCAACATGCTTTAATTTGATATATTGACATTTTTCTGGCTTGATTCTAATGACAGATGCTGCCCTGTCAAACAGAAATTGATATGGAAGAAAGTGTCAATAACTTGATTTTACTGGAATAAATGTGTACTCTTGGTGGGAAAAAAACCATCAAAATTCCAGTGTTCTTAATACAAATTAAAAATGGTTAAACATACAATGATTAATGTGACAAATCTTACAAAATAATGGAACCATGAAATTAATGGTTTGTAACAAACCATTATATAACCATACAAACAAAAAATTAAATTTTAATATTTAAAAAAATTACATGTAGGAACCACAAAGTGCATTTTTTGTATATTCAAAAGTACAGCAGGTCTGTAGCACCAGGCTACAAAAAAATCTGCCAGGTTTGAAATCAAAGTTGATTATCTCCCATGAATGTCATTAAAAAGATTTATGTCGCAAATTTTTGTTATTCTTAAACAAAACACTTAATATTTATCAATGTCATATTTATTTTATAACCCTGCTTTTAAATAAATAAAATTAAAGTGCTCTTCTTCAATATTTTCTCCAGATAGCTCAGCTGCCATCTAAAATGGGGGTCTGTTCATATGGATCACATGGACCATTTTTATACATGCATTTTACCACATAAGTCACCAGCTAAAATACATACTAGAAGCTTTTTTTACTAAAAACAAAAAACAATATAGTATTTTCACATTTTAAAGAACACATTGCCTGACTGAAATTTTTTTAAAATACTTTCTAAATATTCAACAATTTTCAATAATATACTGCTCGGGCGTTAAACACCATTAATCAATCAATCAATCAATAATATACTTCATTCATTTTTTACAATGAGAAAATCTAAAAATTACAATTAGTTAAAAATTATGTTATGAAAAAAATAGAAGCAAAAAATTTAGATTGAACTTTAACATTTACTGCAATCAAAAGACATTTCAAAGTGGATCTTGAAAATACTTGAGAAAAAGGAAGTATCAGATTTTAAACTTTTAAAAAATTATAATATTGATTAAAAGAAAAATGTCATTTTTTAATAATTATTTCAACATTTTATTTTAATTTCACTCCAACGATTGTGAAACTTTTTTTCTGCTGTCAGTCTTTGCAGAGGGGTATCACCCAGAAGAAAATCTCCAATGATGTTAATTTTCTGTCTTGCAGATTGTGAAACCTTATTTTCTGCTGTCAGTCTTGGGACTAGCAGGAGAAATTTTCTGCTGCCTTGGCTCTCAATTTCTACTTATCTGACCATATATGTAAAAATATTATCTACTACTTTGCAGAGGGGTATCACCCAGAAGAAAATCCCCAATGATGATAATTTTCTGTCTTGCAGACATTGTTTCTACAAGAGTCAACAAGGAACAAAAACTGGAACCTGTAGCATAAATTTAAGTCTATATAAATCTGATAACGGAATAAAACAGCCCTTTTTCATTTGTTTTATTCATTAGGACTGACTCTTATAATGGTCAAAATACCAGTTCCTTTGGTACTTTGAAGGTCGGGACTGGATGGACACATTTGAAGAAGATTTGTTGGTTACTCTGCCTGTTTTAAATTAAAGTAGTTGTTTTTCCAGGATTTTCAAGAACTCAGTAACTCTGCTGTTAACAATGAGTGCAGTATGCTTTTTCTGTAACAGTTTTAATAATACGGATAAATCTTAAATCTGATAAATAGAATAAATTGTAGAATAAATTGCTGTTTCATCAAAAACTATTTAAAGATGATCATTTAATCAGGAAATGAAATATGGAATGCTAAAAGATTCAAGCAATCTGCAATTAACATAATTAAAACCCATTGATGAGTCTACCAACTCTGGGTTGTCAAGAAGCTTGTTGAACATGATGTATACTGATTACCTCAGAAAGAGTAATTCCCCATAGGTAATCCTCTAGTTAATTACACTTAATACTCTTTAATAAAATCTCCAGAGATCTCTAAAAAATCTGGATAATTTGATAAACAAAAAAGTTCCATAATAGCTTGATCAAAGACAATATTTGGCTTTCTACTTGGGTTTGTTTTGACAGCTTAAGTATGAGCTCATTAAGTTTATTTTGATGTTATATCCAGAAAATTGTTTTCAATATGGAGAATTGACCTTTGTAAGGACAAAAAATTAAAATTATTTATAAAGAGCATCTATAATGTGAGATCAGTTTATAAATAAAAAGTGTTCATTTTGTTTTTTATTTTCAATTCACTGAAATTTATAGCTAAGGCCAAGTCAAATTAATTATTTGTTTTTGTGGCAATTTTTTTTAAAGCAGAAAAAGAAAAGAGGTTATACTTCAAGCAATTGTCAATATTAAAACTTGATTATTTCATTCTTAGTTTTCATATTATGACAGTGAAGTTACTCCAGACATATTCGATTGCAAAGGCAGGACAAGATGAGAAGTTCGAAACAGGATAAATCTGTAGAAAATAAAAGAACCAATATGTACATCCCCAATGTGGACATCTGAGCTATTGGTTGGTTGGTTGGTTGGTTGGTTGGTTGGCTAGTTGGTTGGTTGGTTGGTTGGTTGGTTGGCTAACATGCCTAATGAGAGATATCTATTAAGAACATGCATTGCTCAACAGATATCTCCCAGACCAACCCTCTGCTAAAGAGATATTTATAAGCAACCAACCAACCATGAGCTTAATAGATATCTCTCATTACAGCATGCTAAGCAACCAACCAACCATGAGCTTAATAGATATCTCCCATTACAGCATGCTAAGCAACCAACCAACCATGAGCTTAATAGATATCTCTCATTACAGCATGCTAAGCAACCAACCAACAAATGAGAGCAACAAAGAGAGTATAATACACCACAGAGCACTCCCAGGCTGATCACATGATCTACAGAGCTACAAAGTGAGTATAATATACCACAGAGCACTCCCAGGCTGATCACATGATCTACATAGCTACAAAGTGAGTATAATATACCACAGAGCACTCCCAGGCTGATCACATGATCTACATAGCTACAAAGTGAGTATAATATACCACAGAGTACTCCCAGGCTGATCACATGATCTACAGAGCTACAAAGTGAGTACAATACACCACAGAGCACTTCCAGGCTGATCACATGATCTACAGAGCTACAAAGTGAGTATAATACACCACAGAGCACTCCCAGGCTGATCACATGATCTACAGAGCTACAAAGTGAGTACAATACACCACAGAGCACTCCCAGGCTGATCACATGATCTACAGAGCTACAAAGTGAGTATAACACACCACAGAGCACTCCCAGGCTGATCACATGATCTACAGAGCTACAAAGTGAGTACAATACACCACAGAGCACTCCCAGGCTGATCACATGATCTACAGAGCTACAAAGTGAGTACAATACACTACAGAGCTCTCCCAGGCTGATCACATGATCTACAGAGCTACAAAGTGAGTATAATACACCACAGAGCACTCCCAGGCTGATCACATGATCTACAGAGCTACAAAGTGAGTACAATACACCACAGAGCACTCCCAGGCTGATCACATGATCTACAGAGCTACAAAGTGAGTATAATACACCACAGAGCACTCCCAGGCTGATCACATGATCTACAGAGCTACAAAGTGAGTACAATACACCACAGAGCACTCCCAGGCTGATCACATGATCTACAGAGCTACAAAGTGAGTATAATACACTACAGAGCTCTCCCAGGCTGATCACATGATCTACAGAGCAACAAAGACTACAATATACTACAGAGCTCTCCCAGGCTGATCACATGATCTACAGAGCAACAAAGACTACAATACACTACAGAGCTCTCCCAGGCTGATCACATGATCTACAGAGCTACAAAGACTACAATACACCCCAGAGCTCTCCCAGGCTGATCACATGATCTACAGAGCTACAAAGTGTGTATAATACACCACAGAGCTCTCCCAGGCTGATCACATGATCTACAGAGCTACACAGTGAGTACAATACACCACAGAGCTCTCCCAGGCTGATCACATGATCTACAGAGCTACAAAGTGAGTATAATACACTACAGAGCTCTCCCAGGCTGATCACATGATCTACAGAGCTACAAAGTGAGTACAATACACCACAGAGCTCTCCCAGGCTGATCACATGATCTACAGAGCAACAAAGAGTACAATACACTACAGATCTCTCCCAGGCTGATCACATAATCTACAGAGCAACAAAGTGAGTATAATACACTACAGAGCTCTCCCAGGCTGATCACATAATCTACAGAGCTACAAAGAGTACAATACACCACAGAGATCTCCCAGGCTGATCACATGATCTACAGAGCTACAAAGTGTGTATAATACACCACAGAGCTCTCCCAGGCTGATCACATGATCTACAGAGCAACAAAGTGAGTATAATACACCACAGAGCTCTCCCAGGCTGATCACATGGTCTACAGAGCTACAAAGTGCATATAATACACCACAGACTATTGTATTTAGTATAATGGATACAATAGACATTTAGCAACGTTTCTTTCAAAATTATTAATACAGTTAAAACAGTGAGTTAATGATGAAACTGCCTATATACCTTCTGACAAAACAATACGGATTACTCAAAATGGTTACAGATGGCTGAAAAGTCATTAAACAGAAAGTAGGGGTCAGAGAGGTCTGAAAATAAATCCCATGTACCAATGTGAAGAAAGACACACTTAATGACCCAAATATCCCCTATGTGGGGGGGCTACAAAACATGACATAAAGCTTTAATGTAAGGAATAATTAAGAATGCTTACTTATCCAGAAAACATTGGTATCCTCATATATTTATAATCCAATCTACCATATGAGTGGATTTATTACACGGTGATTCAAGTTTCGCTATATTCACGAAAAAAAGTTGGGATGCAAAAATAAAAACGTGCAAAATATTAAGACAAATTATAGAGTTATTCATTATGATTATAGACCCAGACAATTACATTACACCAAAATAAACTCACACAGGTTTTAAACAAAAACGCTACATTTTCCCCACGCGAAAAAAAACATGTATACAGTATTTCATTTTGATAGGCATAATAAAAAAAATGAAAATAAGAAAGAAACACTGATACAACGTATAAGGTGGTCTTAAATAGCAGTGCTGTTTATTAATAAAGGTTTGACTGTAGGATGTAAAAAAGACCGAACAATTTAATATGCAATAAATTAGACTGTGAAGATAAACTGCCTGACTACAATTATGTAACATCTAAACGTTTGACCTGTCAAATTGAATGTCACCATCAAACACCTATAAACAGATGCCATTATTGTGTAAACAAATTACAGGGATGGCCTTGTTTTCATTCCAGTGAGTTCTGTTGTTACATTTTCTTTGTGAACAGTCACAAAACTTAACATAAACCATTTTATTGTTCAATTCATAAATTAATGGTTAGGTTGTATTGTTATGCAAGTCAAATCATGTATCGGAGTGCATGTTGCTAAATGGCAAATGTGAAATACTGTATAATATAAGCCATTTCACGGCAAGAATTTAGCAAGATATTTATCAAAATATGCTTTGACCTTTGTGAATTTCAACAAAATTATCAATTTTCAGAAAATTCTACTTAAAATAATTCCTAAAAAACAGTTTAAATTTAAGTTTGGTTTTTTTTATGATTTTTAACACCACTTTCAGCAATTTTTCAGCTATATCATGGTGTCCAGTTTTTATTGGGAGAGGAAACGGGGGTACTGGGAGAAAACACCAGACCTTCCGAAGGAAAAATAGCAATCCTTGTCAATTAAAATTGGAGTCAAAGTTTGGTGGAAAAAGGTATATGTATCAGATTTGGCTACTTTAAAGATTTTCTACATGTACCGAAATCATATATGACAGATGATATTATAAGAATTTTTTTTCAAAACATTATTTTGGGGTGGGCTGGGATGAGAAACTAGGGTTTTTTTTATTTTGGCCTAAAATAAGGAAAATTACCATATTACAGGGTGAATACAGTTTGTTGGAAAAGTTTGCACTCATATCTACATACATGTGTATTATATTATATTGATCAAAATGTCATTATCATATACTAAACTTTAATGTTTTTCCTGGGTGAAAGGTCATCGCCAAATGTCAACATATTGCTAAAATTATGAATAATGCATACAAGTTCATATTTAGCCTATAAATAATATGGGAAATATAAATGTATGGCCGATTAAACAATACAATATAATGAGATCTGCCCTTAAGGCTACAGAATGTAAATACAAGACGCTCACGCAGGAATGCATTTTTAATATTAAGGTTTATTTGTTACCCCCAGTCTCTTATAAATACACATAACCTAATTGATCCAGAATTTACATTTTATTCAGAAAACAAATAAATGGAGTTCTGAATTAAAGCCTTACCATAGTTTGACAAATTCCCTTAAGAGGACCTAAAACAGGTATACACACAAGCATAGGCAGATTTTGGTATTTCTACCTGTCCAGGGGGGGGGGGGGGACACAATCTAAAGGTAGGCAAACATTTTGTCGGCATGTACTATTATCGGTCACAAGCATGTCCCACTTACCGGTAAGTATGTTAGCAAAGGGTGCGAATTGACTGACTAGGAATGTCAGTTGTCCAAAGATTGAGGGTTCTAACAAGTAACAGCACTTTACTCCCCTTTATAAAACAGGACATGTATGTTTAAGTAAATCTCAAACTAAGAACAAACAAACAAACAAAACAAAGAAGTCTTACATTGATGGAACTGATTAAAAAAATAAATAACTTCCTTGTATTAGAATGTTAGCATAGGGAAAGGTTGCTGTGCAACCTTCCCAAAAATTAATATACCTGTTCATACCTGTATGTATGTAATATTTATGTCTACCTGAAGGTTACATTTCTCAAATATGAGTGGTATGTAAATATCTTGTTTATGTTTACATGTAACTATGTCTGGACCTTCAAAAAATACCTGTAATTAACACCTGTATCTTGTCAACAAATCCTATCACTGTTTGTAAATTGATATGAATTATATTCATAAACAAACTGTTTGTTTTCCTTTTTAATCTTATAAACAAATATCTCATACATGTAACTTTATCCAGAGTTGCAGTAAAGTGCTACAACAATATAATACACCTTGGTGTTGTCAGGACTAAATGCTTCCGACAAAAAATTGTCTCTTCTGCTTTTTGCTGATTCTAGGAAAAAACTAAATGTAGATATCAGTGAGATGGTATTCGTCTCTGTGGACTCGCTGATCTTAAAGTCAAAGGTCATTAACCATGGTATGAGACACATCGCCTTAATATTATCTACCCGCATAGCAAATATCAAAAGCCTAGCTACCTCAAAAGAGAAAAAAAGTTTGCACAACACGGTAAGTTTTGGATGGACGGACAGACAGATGGATCACTAAACGGTGTATGCCACTAAGTGGCAGGGTCCTAACTAAGAATCATCTCAGGGACAAAAAAGTGTCAGTTCTGTTTCTAAAAATGCAACAGATCAGCTTATTGTTGGAAAACTGGTAACAGAACATTGTTAGATAGAAACACAGATCACATACCTGGCTAATAGGACAATATTTATCGCATTATTGGAAAAATAGAAGCTTAAATACATGTCATTCCAGAGATTTGTTTACTGTCCTTAAGCATGACAATGTTATAACTGCTTTCTTTCTGCACATACTAGTAGACTTAAACAATCTTAAGAATATAGGATTTTACCAAAAACCTCAAACTGATACAGACAACACAATCTTTTAGCGCTCACCACATTCGTATTGAATGAAAACATTTGCATACTGACAATAGATTCAAGTTGTCACTTTAATCCCAATAAGTATAAAAGTTTTATTAATAAAAATTGATTCTATCCAAGAACTTTTACATTTTAAGACAATTACTTGGCTTTTCATCAAAAATCAACTGTAATCAGCATTAAACTAATTATAGGGAACAAATTTACAACCAAATGGTACATTTATCACTGAAAATTAATTAGGTTTATCAATTAGAACTAAATGATTCACAAAAATAGCTAACATTTTACATAATATGACTTATACTAAGAGCAGGAAGTTAACACTATGTCATGGTTATTCTTTATAAACAACAACCTCCACATATCCACACCAACTTTTGTCACATTAATTTCTTTTTTTCTACATTTTGTATTCATTAATTGAGCTATCCATGACACCATATTTCTATTGTAAAAATATCAATATTTAGTACTGTCAAATAAACTAATACTGTTGATACTTATAGGGAGTATAATGGTCCTTTATTTTCTGGACTAGACATCTATGTGGACAACTTATGTGGACTTTAAGTCTGTGGACTAGAGGTCATGCAAACTCAGTCTTTCAATGTGGACTAGTCTGTGGACTATGAGTCTATGTGGACTACATTAGTCTATGTGGACTATGAGTCTATGTGGACCATGAGTCTATGTGAACTACATTAGTCTATGTGGACTATGAGTCTATGTGGACCATGAGTCTATGTGGTCAATACATGTGGGTCTATTGTGGACTATAATGAGTCTACATGGACTATAAGTCTGTGGATTATGAGTCTATGTGGACTATGAGTCATTGTGTACAATACATGTGGGTCTATGTGGACTATTATACCATGGGGACTAGTGTATAAGACCAACACATGATAATCTATGTGGACAATTGTAGGGAAATGTGAACAAGTATACGATAGGTTTACCCTGGTAAAGGGATTCCAAGTTCTTGTTTTCTAATACCCTTACAAAAAAGACGAGCAGAAAATGCATCACACCAACAAAAAATACAAAAAATAAACAGGCACAATACAATATCATTCTAAAGTCATAAAAATACAGCACTTTCTGTAACTATACAGTATTCCAACTCAGCTTGTTTATTCTCAACACATTTTCATTTTTAAGTTTGTTTTTATAATACAGTTATCCTAATTGACCTTTTTGTACTAGGCAATATTTTTGCTAAACAAATAAATACAAGGTACCCATATAAAGAAAATTTCATTGGGTTCATCCAAGCATAAATAAAATTTCCACTTCATTTAAGTCAGATTATTATAGCCTTAAGTCATTTATATAATCTGACATAATACGTCATTAAATATGAAGGGGCTGTATAACCCAGCTATAATTATCATATAATCTCCTATTACATTAGCTGACCATTCCATAATATTATTAACATTATTTGTTTACTAATCCTCATACAATTAAAACACTTAGATGTCATTTAAATCTGGAATCTTCAACATTAAAGTACATTTGAACTTCTGTCAATGACATCTATTACATCCAATTTAGACATGATTCTTCCTTTAATGGTTCAAATGTATCTTTGTATTCACAGAAATTCAGAAAATATTAATTTGAAGTGGGCTTTTTAAATCCTCCAGATGTTTGAGCCCTAATACAATTTTATTGAGGCATTTAAGTGCCAGACATTTAGGTATACAACTTTAAAACATTTGCCTGACCAAAGCAAAATACCCCTGTTAGGTCCTGCTTGATCAAGCAAAATACCCTTGTTAGGTCCTGCCTGATCAAAGCAAAATACCCTTGCTAGGTCCTGCCTGATCAAAGTAAAATACCCCTGTTAGGTCCTGCCTGATCAAAGCAAAATACCCTTGTTAGGTCTTGCCTGATCAAAGCAAAATACCCTTGCTAGGTCCTGCCTGATCTAAGTAAAATACCCCTGTAAGGTCCTGCCTGATCAAAGCAAAATACCTGTGTTAGGTCCTGCCTGATCTAAGTAAAATACCCCTGTTAGGTCCTGCCTGATCAAGCAAAATACCTGTTAGGTCCTGCCTAATCAAAGCAAAATATGTGCTAGGTCAAAGCAAAATACCCTTGCTAGGTCCTGCCTGATCTAAGTAAAATACCCCTGTAAGGTCCTGCCTGATCAAAGCAAAATACCTGTGTTAGGTCCTGCCTGATCTAAGTAAAATACCCCTGTTAGGTCCTGCCTGATCAAGCAAAATACCTGTTAGGTCCTGCCTGATCAAAGCAAAATACCCATTAGGTCCTACCTGATCAAAGCAAAATACCGTTAGGTCCTGCCTGATCAAAGCAAAATACCCCTGTTAGGTCCTGCCTGATAGGTCCTGCCTGATCAAAGCAAAATATCCCTGTTAGGTCCTGCCCGATCAAAGTAAAATATCTGTTAGGTCCTGCCTTATCAAAGCAAAATACCCTTTTTAAGTCCTGCAAGACCAAAGCATAATACCCGTTAGGTTCTGCCTGATCAAAGCAAAATACCTGTTAGGTCATTGTGGTTGGGCATATTTCTGGACGACTATTATCATTATTATATGTACCACTAGAAAATGATTTATCCTGTACATGTAATGCAGATGCTGCAAGGTTTCGATTGGTTTGTTTGTTTTGGAGTTTTATGTCACTTTCAGCAATTTGTCAGATATTTCATGGCATCCAGTTCTAGGCCTAAGTATACTTTAGGGGACCCTCTACCTATACATACATGTACTACTTTAAGCCTAACCCTAAACCCAACCCTAACCTACTCAACCCTAACCCTACCATAACCCTAACCAAACCCCAACACTATCCTACCCTACCCTACACTAACCCTATCCTATGATGGTTTGGATCCTCTAATGATATGGGACCCTCAAAGTTTACATAGGTCCAGTTTTATTGAAGGAGAAAGCCAGAGTACATGGTAAGGACCGCCTAATTTTGGCATGGATGTACCAAATAGCATCTGTTTCTTTTTAAAATTTGAAACATAAACTATATATTGAAATTCAAAATAGTGAACATGCTGCATAAGTGAGGAATGTCTTTATTCCCTGGGGTTTGATTATTAACAAGACCCTCACTAGTTTGAGCTATGTGCAGTGTGGATAGCAAACACGCCACAAAAAAAGTCATTCAGTGTTTAATTATGACAGTTTCATTGCATTCAAAACTACAAACAAGAATAGCCAAGAAAATTTTTAACTTGCATGTTTTCTTTCTTCTGGATGACATGACGAATGACAGACCTTAATTCAGAGTGGGATCTTGTACGCACTGCTTCAGTTACGCTGTCAAACTTAATGAAATGGAATTAATTATTCCACGACCACTTTTTCACCAAAACTCATAATGATTACATTTGGCTCTCATCTTTTTTCATTAGGACAGTACAAAGATCCCAGAAATCTCATTTTCCTTTGACAGAAAATCAATTCCCAAATAATTACACAAATGTCCTTAAATGCATGTAAAAATAAAATCTTCTATTGATGTGATCATATTTTACCCTGGACACAAAAATGAAAATGAGGTTTTGTATATGAATAGAACAGTATTTTCTTTTACCATGTAGAATATTTTATAAATTAAAGCAGAACATGAAAAGGATTCCATGTTGATTTCAAATTTTATAAATTGTTTTAGCTTATAAAATATATAAATCTGAATACTGCATGACAACCTAAATAGGCTACAGACATGTCCAGTATATCTTTGTGGTTTAATGACACTTTCAGCCATATTTTAGCTATAATGCAGCATCGACTGGGGTGGGGGGAGAATCGAAACCAGAGTTGAGTACACTCAACTGGAATTTTGTTTAACTTGTCACACAATTAGTTGTTTTTTATGTTATTTTTTGCTGTCACCAATGTCAACATTTCCTTGTTCTCTCGTAGCAAAAAAAAGAAAAAAAATTAAGGGTCTTTATATATTTCTTTGTTTAACTTTTTTTCCAATTTTATTCAAGTTGCATATTTTTCAAAACATTGGTGTCTAGCAAAAATTATACTTGCCATGGATGATCTGGCAAAAATAATTTAAAATAATTTTCAAAGGGTGTGGTCTTACACAGAGGAGGTCTCTGAAAATAACTTTACTGTTCATAATAGATCTGAATAGGTAATAAATAAAACATTGATGTCTAGGGCATTATATAATATACACTGTAATGTAACACTATGACATTCATAACACAACTGTATACAGTACAATGTATGTGAAATCTAACTATCTAACTATCTAAGGCTGTCTCACTCCCAACCTACTCCCAAAGTCATCCAGGCTAAAATAAGGTTTGTAGGCTGTCTCACTCCCAACCCACTCACAACGTCATCCAGGTTAAAATAAGGTTTGTAGGCTGTCTCACTCCCAACCTACTCACAAAGTCATCCAGGCTAAAATAAGGTTTGTAGGCTGTCTCACTCCCAACCTACTCACAAAAAAAGGTTTGTAGGCTGTCTCACTCCCAACCTACTCACAAAATAAGGTTTGTAGGCTGTCTCACTCCCAACCTACTCCCAAAACAATAACTAATGATTTCAAGTTAAAAGCCAAAAAATAAAAATGTCTTGACCTAAAGGACAAAAAATAATATAATTATTGAAAATCAGTATCAAGCTCCATCCATTACACAAGCTCATTTGAATTTTGTGCTTTCAGAAATAACATTGATTATATCAAAGAAATGTTTAATACTATAGTATACTCTGAAAGGAAAATACACATTACTCAGACTATTGTACACATTTGGTTAGTCGTAAATATGGACTAAATCAGCAATCATCAAAAACCAAAAATTCATTTTGGGATGACCACATCTAACATTTACCTAGTTTATATACATGTAAATGCACATTTTCATCAACAGCTGATAAATATTCCATTTTATTTACATGTACAGGAATGCCATATGTCATATTTGACCAGGGCATTCTGACACAGGCATAATGAGTTAGTTATTTATACTAGAGATAAACCACCTTAATTGATATTATGCAAATTAATCTGTATGATAAAGATGATTGATGTTTAATGCCAGTGGAGAAAATTTTTATTTACTGGTGCCAGCATAACAGAGTATACAAATTCATCAATTACTTATGCAAGCATATTTCCCATTAAAAAACTGACTGTGTTCTGGACCTGTAACATTTATGTTTGTTTTTTTTTTTTTTTTTTGAATGGTGTGTTAACGCCACTTTCAGCAATTTTTCAGCTATTTCATGGCGTCCAGTTTTTATTGGGGGATGAAGCCGGAGTACCCGGAGAGAACCCCCGACCTGCGGTAGGAAAACTGGCAATTAAGATTGGAGTCATGTACACCCTGCCTGCAGTGAGAATCGAACCCGCAATCTTAGTGTTGACAGACCACGTGATCAATAGTAGACGAACTACCTTGACCACTCGGCCACCGAGGCCCCCCCCCTGTAACATTTAATCTATCTTGATATTGTTTAATTTTGTCAAACCAAATTAAAGTTGCTACACCACTAAATAAGTATCCAAATTAATTTCACCCTGATTATTTTCCAAGCACCAATTTATTTCAACAAGTTTTCAGTGCAATGCTACCGATTTTGTTTGTTTGTCACTGTCAGCAACTTTTCAGCTATAAAATGGCGCCCAGTTTTTATTGATGAGGAAGCCAGTCAACCATGAAATCTCTGACCTTTGGTACCTAAATGCAGGCTGGAGTTGAGCACAACTGTTACAGTAAGACTCACAAGTCAACTTCAGTGTTGTAAAGCGTGTGATCAACAGTAGATGACTTGTAACCATCCAACCCGTAGGCTCCCTTTTTTTAAAGTCTTTATTGTTAACATGGGTAAGATAAAAATGTTTATATTGTTGTCCAGTTTGCTGTTATGAACTTTGATCATTAATGTTTTGCCTGGTTTTTATAAGCTACATATTTATCCTTGTTTACGTTGTTTACTGTACATGTATCTGTTTTTGTGACTTTATTGTAAATTTTTAAACTTTAAAGTGCTAAAGGAAATTCAAGTTAAAAATGGCTTTTGACATAAAGGTTCTAATTTTTAACACGAAAAAGAAAATCGTTTAAATCAGAAATATTGACGCCTGTACTAGTACATTAGGTATATTTCATGGATTGAATGAAATTATATTGTTAATTAATGTTGATATAAAAGTATCTATAAATAGAATTATATGATTATAAATAGATATATGGTACTTCAATTATAGATTCTGTGTACAATAATAGACTATTCAAAATTGCAAAAACTGTCATATCTTAAAACATGGTTAGAAATAAGAAAATTAAACACTGTCTGCGTCAATCAACTGCAAACGAAGTAGAAGGCTTATGGTCTTAGAAGTGAGGAGTAATTGACTCGTTGGTTAATTTTTCTAAATCACAAAGGACTATTTTTTATGGCTTACATTTAGGGATATGTTTTCCCTGTTTTCTGATTTGTGCTTTGTATGTTATGATATTTGTAACAAATCCCTCCAGCTTTATATAACAAATCCCTCCAGCTTTATATAACAAATCCCTCCAGCTTTATCTTTATATATAACAATTTTCTATAGCTTTATAGGACAATAAAATATTTCTTCATGTTGCTAAACCAGACTACTATGTAGAATTGAAATTAATCGTTTTATTACGCAAGTTACCATTTTGGACCTCAAGACATGGTTTTGTTTTCCAATATATATATAGCCACATCAACAGATTCATAAAGTTTTTTTAACTTTAAAATGTGTTCAGCTGAACATAATTTAAGGTTTTCTATCTAAAATTGGCAACTATAGCCACATCAACAGATTACTAAAGTTGTTTTAACTTTAAAATGTGTGCAGCTACACATAATTTAAGGTTTTCTGTCTAAAATTGGCAACTATAGCCACATCAACAGATTAATAAAGTTTTTTGAACTTTAAAATGTGTGCAGCTACACATAATTTAAGGTTTTCTATCTAAAATTGGCAACAATAGCCACATCAACAGATTAATAAAGTTGTTTTAACTTTAAAATGTGTGCAGCTACACATAATTTAAGGTTTTCTATCTAAAATTTTCAACAATAGCCACATCAACAGATTTATAAAGTTTTTATGTGTTTTTTGCATCTTAAAATGTGTGCAGCTAAACATGATTTTTTTCCTGATGTAAAACTGGCAACAATCCAATCTAAGGACATTGGAGACCACATAAATGACCTCATATAAGCATGTGAAAAATAACACATGATATTTTTTCACAATAAATATTACAGTAAAATAAATAACAACATTTGAATTATGTTTTCTCGAACTACATATAAATATATTTATTGGCTTAAACAGATTGATTTAATTGATTGGATGTTTGCTTTACGTTCAGAGAGCAGTATTTCAGCTGTATTCACACCGGGAACAAGTTACAATAAAATCAATGGGGAAACAGGATGGGCCAATGGGATCACAATTTTGACTGCCCCCGGAAATTTATGGTGTATTGGGTAGGCACGTAACAACCATCTTGCATTTGTGTGCCTGTTTCATTACCCTACCGACAGTTTGGACTTTTTTTTTCAAAACAAATATCTTTTCAATTTTGTGTTTCTTTCAATGGGGTTTAATGCCACTTTCAGTGCTCTTTCGGCTATATCATAGCATTCAATCTGTATTGGCCTAGGATACTGGAGTACCTGGAAAAAACACCCAACCTTTTGTTTAAATGTTAGTTTTATGGCTGTCAATAACAAAACACGAGATGGACTTTAATCACAACAGTGGTGTTGCTCTATATATGCCACCAGTCCATGGCTTGCTCGTTACAAAATTTTTAAAAAATAATAAAAACAAATAAATGTTAACAAGGAAAGGTCTTTTCAAAACCTGATTGCTGTGAATTAGCAATTAAAATATATATGTGTAAAAAATTGATTCCTGTGATCTTTAAGGGGAATGGCCGCATTTAGCAGCCCTTGACATCCCCTTCCATATAGTCGTGCTGGCTGGAACTCACTGTGCGACCATCATGCTATTTTTTCTCCAATATGTGTGTGCACTTTATTCAGGGCTAGCTTTGCTATTGATTTCAATGCAAATTTCCTGGATAAGAAGCTCAAGAAAGATGAGAAGATGCCATAAAATAGAGGCGATACACGAAAAATTCAGATAGTACAAAAATACTTAAGTCCTCTTTATTGTTTCTTATAATAATTATACGAAACCTCGTCTTAAGAATAACAGGTACATAAAATATGCCAAAATCACAAATATTAATAGTTTTCCTGTTTAATCGTCAATTGTTGTACTTATACATATTCATAGCTTGCTTAATAGGTCCTTACATCTGCCATTGGTAATCATTTGATGTATTTTTTCAGTCCAAATCTACAATTTTCAGCAATGCAAAACCAACAATTTCTTCTGATGTTAAATCATGTACAAGGAAATTAGATATTTTCATGTATCCTGTATCGTCCTTAATATTGTAGAAACACAATGGTTATCAAGGCAGTTATGCCTGTTTTGTTAGAAGGAGGTGTCTTTACAGAATGCTCAGTTTTCTATTCCAGAAATATATTTTGTTTATTTGTTTCAGCAATTTTGCAGCTTTATCAAGGTGTAAATAAAGGGAGAGAAAGTTCCCAAGGCCAAGATAAACACTAACCAGTTAAATTGATTATATGCCTCAACTTGAATACCTAGGACCACTATTAAATGGGCTCATACTAGTATATGTTCATGTCCATGGCCTGTAATGAAGAAGGAAGGGACAGTGTTGTCAGGACAGTAGATGTCTTTATAAGAACTTCAAAAGGTCAACAAACAGATGACCACTGACTTTCAATTTTCACTTAAATGTATTGTTCATGTACATGTACTATGTACTAGTACATATGTACTAAGAAACAAAATGTCTTCCTGATCAGTGACCACTAGTTTGTCATCCATTATTGAAAATTTTACCACAGACATTTTATTATTGTCTATAATGGATATGGTCACTACAAAAGGTCAACAAACAAAGAGGTCAGTGACTGCCCACTTCTCGAGTCACTACTAGTTACATGTAACTTAAAAAGAATAGCACCCATTAAAATGTACCAAGCAATTACTCATTTAGATAGCTCATCAATGATTTGTCACTGAATATGTTACCAAACATAAGATGAATGTTTTTAAAATGTAAAAATATGATGTAGTGTTGTTGTCAGGTTTATACATGTACCGACTGTCAGTATGGAAAGGTCAATAAACACTGGGGCCAGTGACTGAGTACTTCCTGGGTTAACAGTTACTAAATCATTTTAATTAAACAGGTCCTCAAACCTTTAAAAATTACTTCTTTTTTTAACATTGTTTGAATGGTTTTTAACACCTTTTTATGCAGTTGTTTAGCTACTGTATATCATATCTAGCATCCAGTTTTTATTGGGGGATGAAGCCGGAATATAAGGAGTAAATCCCTGAACTTTGCTCAAAAAACTAGTTTAGCAATCCTTATCAATTTAGTTTGGAGTCGAGTACACCCTGCTAGCACTGAGACCTGAACCCACGCCCTCAGTGTTGAAGGCATGTGATCAATAGTAGATGACAAATCCACACAGCCACCGATGCAACCCCTAAATAATTTTCCATTTTGACTAAACATGTGCTTTTAACTTAACTATGAGGTTACTAAATCATTTTTAGTAAACAGAGGCTCCAACCTTTGAACATGTTGGTAATTATTTGATGAAAATTAAATTACATCTAACACATAGCTACATATGCAAATATTCCAGTGAGCATACAGTTAAACTCTAGTGTGTCTGTGTTCAAGGGACTAAAATGTATATGAACAAATATGCATCTGTTACTTTTGACAGGAGTTAAAGCTTTGTCAGTTAAAAGAGTTCTCAATTAAAGATTACAAAGAATAATGAAGGATCCCTGTCCTCAGCCCCATCAACACTTTAATAAAGTTACAGAGAACAATGAAGAATCCCTGTCCTCAGCACCATCAACCCTTTAATAAAGTTACAAAGAACAATGAAGGATCCCTGTCCTCTGCAACATCAACCCTTTAATAAAGTTACAAAGAACAATGAAGGATCCCTGTCCTCTGAAACATCAACCCTTTAATAAAGTTACAAAGAACAATGAAGGATCCCTGTCCTATGCAACATCAAAGTTACAAAGAACAATGAAGGATTCCTGTCCTCTGCAACATCAACCTTTTAATAAAGTTACAAAGAACAATGAAGGATCCCTGTCCTCTGCAACTTCAACCCTTTATTAAGAATGTGCAATTTTGTTTAACCCGTGAATTTCTTCATCAAATAATAACCAACATGTTAATCAAAACAAAATCTTATTTAAAATATGTATTATTTTGCCTCGGTATTGGAAATTTTATTAATCTGAGAAACACTAATTGCTTGATTACCATAATCAAGAATTGAACAAAAGATACTTGTTCTGTTCATGCTTGGAGACGATTTTCAGACAGGAGGGTGGATATATACATCTGTCTATTAATTTCAATTGGCCTAAATGTATGTGGGCAATGGAAAAAGCAAAAATAAAGAAACGTAAAAGATCAGACAAATCTAAATATAAAAAAAAATAAAAATAAAATTTCCCACACACGAAAAATATTTTTAAATTAGCCCCACCAACCCCTTTTCATAAATTTTATGTTTATTCTATAAATATTATAATTTATTATAAAACAAAAATAATTTCTTTCTTTATTGTTAAAAGCATATTTATTTTATTGTTATTGTTTATTTATTTTTGTTATTCTAAACACATGACCTACTCCTAATTAAAGAATTGTTACCTTTTTTTAAATACAATTTGGCAAAAATCATGAATGAAGGTAATAACACCAAGGAAACTGTCAAAAAAGACAATCCACACACCAAAGTCAGAGAAACCAACAACCAAAAAGACAATCCACACACCAAAGTCAGAGAAACCAACAACCAAAAAGACAATCCACACACCAAAGTCAGAGAAACCAACAACCAAAAAGACAATCCACACACCAAAGTCAGAGAAACCAACAACCAAAAAGACAATCCACACACCAAAGTCAGAGAAACCAACAACCAAAAAGACAATCCACACACCAAAGTCAGAGAAACCAGCAACCAAAAATACAATCCACACACCAAAGTCAGAGAAACCAGCAACCAAAAATACAATCCACACACCAAAGTCAGAGAAACCAACAACCAAAAAGACAATCCACACACCAAAGTCAGAGAAACCAACAACCAAAAAGACAATCCACACACCAAAGTCAGAGAAACCAACAACCAAAAAGACAATCCACACACCAAAGTCAGAGAAACCAGCAAACTCAAATACAGTCCACACACCAAAGTCAGAGAAACCAACAACCAAAAAGACAATCCACACACCAAAGTCAGAGAAACCAACAACCAAAAAGACAATCCACACACCAAAGTCAGAGAAACCAACAACCAAAAAGACAATCCACACACCAAAGTCAGAGAAACCAACAACCAAAAAGACAATCCACACACCAAAGTCAGAGAAACCAGCAAACTCAAATACAGTCCACACACCAAAGTCAGAGAAACAAGCAAACTCCAGCACCAACAACCAAAAATACAGCAACTACAGCAATGGTCCTGACTTGGTACATATGCATTTCACAAGAAATGGTGGGTTAAACTAATTCATCGATTGACTGTTTATTACTGTTATTTGTTTTTCATTTGTTCATACATCCTGAATATACATGTAGCTGAAATATTGCTTGTTGGACATAAAACTTCAATCAATCAATCAATCATTTGTTCATACCTCCTGAATATACATGTAGCTGAACGTTTAACATCAATCAATCAATCAATCATTTGTTCATACCTCCTGAATATAGCTGAACGTTTAACATCAATCAATCAATCAATCATTTGTTCATTGACTGTTCAATTAATGTTGTTCTTTTCTTTTTCTTTTTCTTCTTTTTCTTTTTGTTTGCATTTATTTATGTAAAAGTGCATGTTGGTTAAAAAGAAACAAGAAATGTATATTTAATTCAATTATAGTCTTTTCAGAAGAATCTGCAATAAATCATTAAGAAATCAGTTTCTTGTTTTCTTAATAAATGACAAATGTGCCATCAAAAGCCTATACACCTACAACTTGTACATTTCAATTAACTTGTGTTAATTTCTACAAAATAAACCAAAAAAAGAATGTTTTGATCTTGTTTATAAATGATAACAAAAAAGAATGTTTTGATCATGATAATAAATGATAACAACAAATAATGAAAGATATTGCATTCATTTCTATACCAGCCTTATCGTCTCTTCATAGCTTTGTTCCGTGGTGGGTATTATTATAACTTCTAATAGGATAAATACAAACTGTTTTTGAATGAACAGGATAAATAGATAGGGTACAAAAGGGACAGTGAACCACCTCAAATGTGACTGAAATCATTATATTAAGGCCAACATTCATAAGACAAACAAACACAACATCCTTTAATACAGATAAAATGAATTCCACACCTTCACAAAAAGATATACATCAAACACATGTAAACTTCAAAGAAAATCATACGTGTACCTGTGTCAACACCTGTGCACCTTTTTTATTTAGTACACCTGTTTGTGTCACATGTTTGTCAATATTAATATGAATTACAGTATTATCATTTATATATGGTATATAAGCTATATAACTGTTTACTATTTATACTTGTTTTAAGGTAGCATTGTCCTAATACAAGTCTTTATTCTATTACTGGTTTATTTAATATAAGGTAGTAAGGTACCAGTACAATGTATACAATAAAAACATACAATTAATACTAGAATCCCTCCCTAACCAGTTGAGAAGAGTCTGTATCAAGGAAAATTAATGATATATTATTTGTTTTGAGGTAGAACGTAAATTTTATATTGATTTCTCAAGCCTTTTTCGAAGGAGATAGATTCGTTTCAATCCATTTTTTTTGCGCTTCTTCATTCTATCATTGTTGAAGTAATTATGTTGCAATATCATTATGAATTTCAATGAATGCAGTATTTAAATATATTCTATTCTTCTCATTACCAAACAAATCCCAATGTAATTTTCTACTATTGATCAGGCACATTCTTAAATCTTGCTTTCTCGATTCTATGTGTTGAAAGTCAATTCATTTGTAAATTGTGAGATTCCACAAAAACCAATAAAAGCTTAAAGGATTTGCTGTAATCAGGGAGACTCAAACAATTCCACAGACATCAAATGACTCCATATCCAAAATATGCCTCAATAAATATCTGGTTTTTAAAACAATATAACCACAACAAGACTACAATTTTATTAGAGATGTATAACAAAATTTTTACTTATTATATTTTTTTTAAAATGTCCAAGAATGCAGCAATACATAATGATGTTATTATAGGACAATATACTAAACCAATTAAATTGGCATCATAACTCCCAAACCACTTGATTATTGGGTCTTTTTTCAAATTTCTAATCTAATATATCAAACTGCACTAAGTAAACAATTACAACAAATAAACCTGGTGAACTGCACACCTGTACAGGTACATGTAGACGTTGATTGCATACCTGGTATATACCTACAGTAAGATAGGTAAACAGATGATAAAATCAAGGTCATATTATTGACAAAAACGTATAAACTGCAACAATATGTACATGTATATTTAAAAATAAACATTGCAATTTTCTTGAGGATATTCCATGATCAATTTCTAAATAATCAGCTTTTCAAATGGTTATTAGTTTGCAAGGAAAAATGATATACTATTATAAACAAAATAAACAAACAATAATGGTGGTCAATGTACTTCTTTTTGATATTTAAGTAATAGTGACACACTACCTTAAACTGTTTTTAGCCAGCACTACATAACTAGTCTATGACTTTATTTTTTATTACCGTCTAACATCTTGAAAATGATTGTTTAATTGCAATGTTGTTTGTGTAATTTCTATATTTGTAATTTAAAACAGAAATCTGTAAACTTTAAGACATTTTAAAGGCGTGTGGTCATAGGTGGTACTTGTCTAGTATACAGAGCGGGCCTCAGTGCCGAGTGGTTAAAGTAGTTTTTTTAAGAATCAATATACTAATGACCAATAAGTCTGCTTTACATTCAACTGCATGTACTTTTCCAGCCCCACTTCACTATTTTTTTTAATGCCCATGTAAAAGGTCACCTATTATGATCTTCAGTACAAGATTTACTCTATCTACTATTGTCTGCATAATGGAAGAATCGTAGCTTTGAAATTCAAATGCAAAATAAAGTTCATTTTTTAACCCTTGGGTGCAGAACATGAACAAGTACAACCTTTTTATACAAAATTTTTTGTAAATTATAAGTTGTACTGTCATTCTACAAAAAATTTACCTGCTGGTAAAACTGTAAATTTTAATGCAATTTTTGATGTAACGTCACTTCTGATTGGACAACGTGAATAATTTCATGACATCAATTCCACGACTAATGCCGTCAGAAGTTATCGCAAGTGCAGACATTATTTCCAGTAAATAAAAATTCCCATTATACATGTAGCCAGTTAACTAAGTTTTTGTATTGCCGTTGCATTGCCGGCATCAATGGTGATTTGATGGTTGGAAATATCCATATACTGGCTCAGCTTAGGCGTCGCCAGTAAACATAATTTCCAACCATCAAATCAACAGTTGATGCCGGCACATCTTCAAATACAATACAGTTATCTCCTAAATATCATTGTTGTGTCATGCGCTTCTTTTCACTTCTGTTGTATGATATCAATTTTAATGTATCAAGTTCACCTATCTTTCCTATAAAGTAATTTTTTTTTACCTTTTTAACCCTGATGAAGTTTTTATGGGAAAATTTGTTACAGACATTTATTAGGCATTATAAATTGCAGGTAAAGTTTCTCACCAGGTGTTAATTCTGTCAATATTTGATATCATGATGATGCAGTTAATTTTTCCCAATATCTGATCAATGCAGATAAACTTTTAATACTGCTGTTGTGCTCACAAACCATGAAAGTCTGATTACCAAATGATTTACAATTAATTTTATCATTGTATCGTCATTTTACACATAATGAGTTTGATTATCAGAGTGAAAGTGAGCAACCATGCTTTTAATTGACAGGTGATAAAAGTCGGAACCAGGTGATCAAAGAATTCCTATGCTACAGATATTTAATATCATAGCTTACTACACATAAAAATGTGACAAAAAATATTACTTTTTGTTTATTGAGCATGTATTCCAGTATAGGTGTATTTTTCATTTCAAAGCTTATGTTTAAACAATTTTTTTTTTCATTTTCCTAAAATATATACAAATACCTAATGAAAATTTAAGTTGTTTTCATGGAAACCTACATGTACATGTACAAATGAACCTACAAAATTTGCCTTCAAACAATTAAGTGCAGGGATACACTTCAAATGATGCCGTTCAAATAAATTTATTACTTACTAACAATTTATCATAAAATTTTCTGTCAGTATTCTTCTTGTAATTGTTAAAAAATATAAACAGTAATTGTACAAATGTGCAATATTTCTCAAATTAAGAAATAAGTTTTGTTAATTGTTGTATGGGTTAAGGTACTTCAAGAAAATTAACAGAAATAAACAAAGATTTAAGATTTCAAAAACATAAGAAACATATAAAAAAAATCTTTGAATTAATACACAGAAATCAGTCAACCTAAAAGTGTACCAGCATTTACATACAAACATGTCTGACCTTTAATAAATTATTGAAATTAAAGAAACAAGCCTTGTTATTGTTTGGGCTGATGTAATAACAAAAATTGTCATTATTACACAACTATTTGAGATACAATACATCTGGAAAATGTTACTTTTTAAGATAATATGAACTTTTTTCGACCTTTATAAAAATGATACATTTGACAGATTTTCTATTGGATTACAGGTATTTGTCAATCTCTTATCAATTCAGGTACGTATGGATTTTTTCAGGTGTTAAATTTCTGTCTCATCATCTGTGGGGGTCCACCACTGTCATGTGACAAAAATAAACCTGTCGCCATATTGCCAAAAATTGACCACAAACTTTTGAGATCAAATAATCGAGAAAGGTGTAAAGATCTAACTTCAATCAAACGAAATACATATAAAACACCGTGAATTTGGGTCGATTAAGTTGTTGTTTTGATTAATTTGCGATAACACCAGAGGTTATGAAACAGGTGAATTCATACACAGATTTGACGATCCTAATAAACACAGTTGAAATTACAGGTGCACGACAAGTTTAAAGTGGAGAGAGAAATGAGGTTTCTTATTGGAAATTTATTTTTAAATTGTACTATACTAGGTGAAGCTATTATGTCTTTTTTCTCAGAAAACGACGTTTTAGCATTGTTTCTGAAACACAAAACTTTTCTACCTTCGAAGTTTTAGGGGCCAATCGAGGGTTTCCTTAATTTCAATGTTAAAAATTTTAAATGACGACAGGGCAAATAATTTTATAAAATGCAAAATCTTTTTAAACAAAATATAAAGTATTATATGCATTAATAATTACTGCATGCATAAATAAATGACTTACCATCAGAAAACGATTTTGTCCCCCTCGTCGACGTGAATAACAACACGAATAAAAAACAGGTGCACGCTGTTAAAATTACACTTTTTCCTCGCCTCATCTTGATGAGGGAGCTAGAGATTAATTAATTAAATCCTCAGATATAATGTGCCTGTTATTAAAAATCCACACACAAGAAAATTCGTACAATAACATCGGGGTATACCATGTGCTTGTTCTCTCGAGGGGAACTCTTCATTGAATGAAAAATTAGCAGACACCGTGAACTCGTGACGTCATTGATCAATCTAATAATAGATTGTCAACTTGACCAAAGACGCAACATGTCATTTTTGTTGACGGTTACTTTTTAAATTTTAATTATCATATAAAAGACTTGAAATTGTTCCTATCTTTGTGTTTTTTTACAAAGGCCAACGCTCAGACAGAAATAATCTTGAAAATGCAACTCGCCGAAAGGGAAAGCTTGGACGTATGATCAATATATAAAGGTTCCTTGTTTATTCGATAGTTTCTTAAATTACTAACAAAAAGTACCTCGATAAAATTGTATTATATTTAGCATCATGTTGAAATTTACCGGACAGTCAGATGAGGATACCGCATTTTTTAATGGGGGGGGGGGGGTGGAAGAGGTGGGACAAACTATGTGTCGGAAAACGTTCGTAATTAAGAAAAAGTAGATTCTAAGTAAGTAAGTAATCTTTATTTTTATTTGTCATAATATATACAAGGTAACAAATTAACATGAGCTCTGTAGGGCTCTTTAAACGACTGAATATTTTTAACACAAAAACAAGCACATGCTTATACGCCAGACATACATAAATATAAAATAAAAACTTAAAACCATAAGTCTAACGAGATATAAAAAGCATACAAGCTTAAAATCATATAAGCATAGAAAGCATACAATCATAAAAGCATTTAAGCATATAAGGCATAAAAACAATCAAAGTATGGTTATTATAGCAGCACGATTATAAAAACAAAAGCACATAAAGCACATAAAAGCACATACAGCACATAAATCTGTCTCCTTGGGAGGGGACACCCCCGATCCTCCAATGCATAAATTATCCTATAGGTATCGCTACATGTCAAGTCCAATTATCTTTACACAGACGTATAAACCTTTCATTCTGATTTACGCTGACTGCTTAGTTAAGAAGTGGGTGGAATAAAGATTAGAAAATATTTAGAATCATTGATAAATTTAACTGATTCTGAAAAAACACTAAATTCTATAAATATAAATAAAATAAATATAAGTGAAGTCTAGTTTAGTAGACGTCAAACTTTGATGTCAATTGTTGTTAAATTATCCTTGTCCATCCATAACAAAAATTTCTGTCGCAGTTTCCTAAGCAAATAGGATGTAGAAAGCCTTATATTTTGCATATTGCTTTATCCTATAGTAAAATATGATATGGCATTTAGCGATTTTATGCTCATTGGTCATCTACTTCCTGTTTACCAAATACTTTTTGTGAAAGCGGTGGTATCACTAGTAAGCATTAGCTCACAGATTTACCTCGTTTTTATTTTTTTTTATTAGGGATCGACAAAAAATGTGCAATGAAGAATACAACACAGGTCTCCGTACAGCTGGGACCAGGTGCTAAAACCTGCACAGAGGAACCTATGAAAAAAAAGTTAATTAATTTTCGTATACACTGTACTTTCCTGAAAATCTAAAAATTCTGTATGACAATTTTATAATTGATGTTAGGTTTGTAAGAAGACCATATATGATTGTGGTGTGACTAGTTTATCAAATCTCAATGGCTACCAGTTTATGACATAACAAAACTTTAGTTGTCTTCCGACAGCAAAAATTCTTTACAAAGCAATACCCTTTCTTACTAGAGAAATATAATTACATGTATATATCTCTGGTCTTATGTCAAATCATCTAAGCTTTATTTTCTCTAAATAAAGGGCAATAACTCCATTTGTAATACATGATCCATTTCTCCAAAAAATAACTATTTAACTCTACAAGTTTATAAATATTTAACTCTAAAAATTCACAAATTTTCTTCAACTTGAGATTTTATATCTTTAATAAGAACACACTGTCGATGTTTTACGAAACGACTATGACATAATTGCTGTCTGTTTATCCGACTATCACGCGGCTAAAACATTAATCAGTAAGACGCGTTGCAGGATAAACACATATATATATATATATTAATCATACATGGTCAGAAAATAAAGTTTATAAATAAAGTTAATTTGTAAAGATCTCGAAAAAGGCTAGAAATGTTTCGAAGGGCGAACAAACAAACTTTATTTCGTGACAATCTATTTAATGACCCCATGTATTTGATTTCTTTTAATAACATGGATTATAATTGAACAAATCAGTTATAGCGCCAACTAGTCTTCTGTTTTCTCGTTTGTTTGTTAGAACTATGACCAAGGAAACTACGCATGACGCAAGCTGGTGACGTTATCACAGTTGTTTGCAGCCCAATCTTTTCTGTAGATGCGCGAGAAATACAGCCGAGAGAATGCGCCAACAGGCATGTGCGGTGGTAACCAAGGGGTTCTTTCAAACCCGGATTCAGGCAAAGACAACACGAAACAAAAAGGTTACAAGAACCCAACAAAACCATGAGTCACTCCGGTACTCTGGAGGAGTATCCAGTCCTGCTTCTAATCAGATACCTGTAGATCTTTACTAAGTGATTTGTCATTTCCAGGGAAACACAAAATCCAGGAATAGGAAAGACTACTTATGGAAACACATCTCTTCTAGAGTAGCGTTATAGTAGTCAACAACAGTGTTTGATCTACTAGCCCCAGGTTATCAGGGTACCAGTCTTCCAATTGGCCCGTTACAAGTATGACCACTGACACGAGAATTGTAAACAGTAACAGAACAGGACATCCTCTATCAACGAAACTGACATGAGAATGAAGTTTACATCACTTTCAACAATTTACAGCTAAATCTAACCTTCAGCAAGAAAACTAATCTGACTGCTCTTTTACAGTGCCTTTTAAACTGATAACCCGGATGAAACATTGTTTCGCTTAATATGCACCCGTTCTTATAGGTCGATCAAAACAAATAGATAAAGAGACACGGGGCGGCCCGCTATTTAATCTTTTCTTGTTTGGCTATTTCTTTTCTTTTGGTTTAAATAAGGATATATCGGCAGTGCTAATTAAAATATCAGAAAAATCTCGTTCTTCTTCATTAATTTCTTCAAGTGTAGTTCCCTTGTCCTGGTTAAGAGGCTGTCTGCAGATTGTGGAGACATAAGAGCGAGGCTGTCTATAGATTGTGGAGACATAAGCCCTAGACTGTCTATTGATTGTGGAGACATAAGCCCGAGGCTGTCTGTAGATTGTGGAGACATAAGCCCTAGGCTGCCTGTAGATTGTGGAGATATAAAGCCCGAGGCTGTCTGTAGATTGTGTAGACATAAGCCCGAGGATGTCTGTAGATTGTGGAGACATAAGCCCGATGGTGTCTGTAGATTGTGGAGACATAAGCCAGAGGCTGTCTGTAGATTGTGGAGACATAAGACCAAGACTGTCTGTAGATTGTGGAGACATAAGCCAGAGGAAGACTGCAGATTGTGGAGACATAAGCCCGAGACTGTCTGTAGATTGTGGAGACATAAGCCCGAGACTGTCTGTAGATTGTAGACACATAAGACCGAGGCTGTCTGTAGATTGTGGGGACTTAAGCCCGATACTGACTGTAGATTTTGGAGACTAAGCCCGAGACTGTCTGTAGATTATGGAGACATAAACCCGAGGCTGTCTGTAGATTGTAGAGACATAAGATCGAGGCTGTCTGTAGATTGTGGAGACACAAGTCCGAGACTGTCTGTAGATTGTGGAGACATAAGCCCGAGACTGTCTGTAGATTATGGAGACATAAACCCGAGGCTGTCTGTAGATTGTAGAGACATAAGATCGAGGCTGTCTGTAGATTGTGGAGACACAAGTCCGAGACTGTCTGTAGATTGTGGAGACATAAGCCCGAGACTGTCTGTAGATTGTGGAGACATGAGCCCGAGGCTGTCTGTAGATTGTGGAGACTTAAGCCCGAGGCTGTCTGCAGATTGTGGAGACATAAGACCGAGGCTGTCTATAGATTGTGGAGACATAAGCCCTAGACTGTCTATTGATTGTGGAGACATAAGCCCGAGGCTGTCTGTAGATTGTGGAGACATAAGCCCTAGGCTGCCTGTAGATTGTGGAGATATAAGCCCGAGGCTGTCTGTAGATTGTGTAGACATAAGCCCGAGGATGTCTGTAGATTGTGGAGACATAAGCCCGATACTGACTGTAGATTTTGGAGACATAAGCCAGAGGCTGTCTGCAGATTTTGGAGACTAAGCCCGATACTGTCTGTAGATTATGGAGACATAAACCCGAGGCTGTCTGTAGATTGTAGAGACATAAGATCGAGGCTGTCTGTAGATTGTGGAGACATAAGCCAGAGGCTGTCTGTAGATTGTGGAGACATAAGCCCGAGACTGTCTGTAGATTGTGGAGACATGAGCTCTAGGCTGTCTGTAGATTGCGGAGACATGAGCCCGAGGCTGTCTGTAGATTGTGGAGACATAAGCCCGAGGCTGTCTGTAGATTGTGAAGACACAAGTCCGAGGCTGTCTGTAGATTGTGGAGACAAAGCCCGATAGTGTCTGTAGATTGTGGAGACATGAGCCCGAGGCTGTCTGTAGATTGTGGAGACATAAGCCCGAGACTGTCTATAGATTGTGGAGACATAAGCCCTAGGCTGTCTGTAGATTGTGGAGACACAAGCCCGAGGCTGTCTGTAGATTGTGGAGACACAAGCCCGAGACTGTCTATAGATTGTAGAGACATAAGCCCTAGGCTGTCTGTAGATTGTGGAGACACAAGCCCGAGGCTGTCTGTAGATTGTGGAGACACAAGCCCGAGACTGTCTATAGATTGTGGAGACATAAGCCCGAAACTGTCTATAGATTGTGGAGACATAAGTCCGAGGCTGCCTGTAGATTGTGGAGACATAGGCCCGAGACTGTCTGTAGATTGTGGAGACATAAGCCCGAGACTGTCTGTAGATTGTAGAGACATAAGACCGAGGCTGTCTGTAGATTGTGGGGACTTAAGCCCGATACTGACTGTAGATTTTGGAGACTAAGCCCGAGACTGTCTGTAGATTATGGAGACATAAACCCGAGGCTGTCTGTAGATTGTGGAGACATAAGATCGAGGCTGTCTGTAGATTGTGGAGACATAAGCCAGAGGCTGTCTGTAGATTGTGGAGACATAAGCCCGAGACTGTCTGTAGATTGTGGAGACATGAGCTCTAGGCTGTCTGTTGATTGTTGAGACATAAGACCGAGGCTGTCTGTAGATTGTGGAGACATAAGCCCGAGACAGTCTATAGATTGTGGAGATATAAGCCCGAGGCTGTCTGTAGATTGTGGAGACATAAGCCTGAGGATGATTGTTGCCATTGTTTGAACACAGATATTAAGCAGGATCGTTTATTCCAGAAAGACTATCCATCTGGTGAACTTCACGGAGCTTAGTGTTACAAAGTAAAAAAGGAAAAATGCATTTGCGCACTGTGTGTTTCGTTAAAGCCAAAGATTGTTTGAGCGTTTTGGTATAGAATAGAATATTTTTGTTAAACCAGATATGGACCTTTGCGGGTAAACCAGGTATGGACCTTTGCGGGTAGTTTACAATGCAGTATACATAGATAACAAAACAGAAACCAATAATTGTTTGCCGGTCAAGATGTTGATTTACAATCTTAGACATTCTAAGACACAAGTCCGAGACTGTCTGTAGATTGTGGAGACATAAGCTCGAGACTGCCTGTAGATTGTGGAGACATAAGCCCGAGACTGTCTATAGATTGTGGAGACATAAGCCCGAGACTGTCTTTAGATTGTGGAGAGATAAGCCCGAGACTGTCTGTAGATTGTGGAGACATAAGCCCAATGGTGTCTGTAGATTGTGGAGACATAAGCCCGAGATTTCTGTAGATTGTGGAGACATAAGCAAGAGGCTGTCTGTAGATCGTGGAGACACAAGTCCGAGACTGTCTGTAGATTGTGGAGACATAAGCCCGAGACTGTCTGTAGATTGTGGAGACATGAGCTCTAGGCTGTCTGTTGATTGTTGAGACATAAGCCCGAGACTGTCTGTAGATTGTGAAGACATAAGCCCGGGGCTGTCTGTAGATTGTGGAGACATAAGCCCGAGGCTGTCTGTAGATTGTGGAGACATAAGCCCGAGACTGTCTATAGATTGTGGAGACATAAGCAGTAGGCTGTCTGTAGATCGTGGAGACACAAGTCCGAGACTGTCTGTAGATTGTGGAGACATAAGCCCGAAACTGTCTGTAGATTGTGGAGACATGAGCTCTAGGCTGTCTGTTGATTGTTGAGACATAAGCCCGAGACTGTCTGTAGATTGTGGAGAAATAAGCCCGAGGCTGGTTGTTGCCATTGTTTGAACACAGATATTAAGCAGGATCGTTTATTGCAGAAAGACTATCCATCTTGTGAACTTCACGGAGCTTAGTGTTACACAGTAAAAAGAGGAAAAATGCATTTGCGCACTGTGTTTTTCGTTAAAGCCAAAGATTGCTTAAGCGTTTTGGTATAGAATAGAATATTTTTGTTAAACCAGATATGGACCTTTGCGGGTAAACCAGGTATGGACCTTTGAGGGTAAACCAGGTATGGACCTTTGCGGGTAGTTTACTATGCTGTATACATAGATAAAAAACAGAAACAAATAATTGTTTGTCGGACAAGATGTTGATTTACAATCTTAGACATTCTCGGTTCCAAATGTAAAGGAGATAATTAGTTCAGTCAGCTTATAAAGATTTGTGCTTTTCAATTAATAATTCGATTATATCATAAACAGTTTGAAACGCATCAGCTATACGCTGTCAATCTAAAGTGTTTCTAATATAAAACATCTGACTCCGGTTTATTCTAGTGTAATGTTTTGATGGTAGTTTCTTCCGATGAAAATGATGTACCAGCTTTGATTTATTGTTGGGGTATATGAAGGGAAAATAGGAAGGAGGGGGAGACCGACGTCATGATTTTTGATATATTTTACTGAAAATCATTTGAAAGGGTTGTTTGCGAAAATATGATACGGGTACATACCAAACCGATTTATGCATTTTAAAAAATGCAACAAAACAACACAACAACAACACACAAACAACCAAACAAACAAACAAAACAAAGCAAAACCAAACGACGACAACAACAAAAACAAATAATAAAAACAAAAACAAAACAAACCAAAACACATGTTTATTTCTGTAGTACCAAGCGAATAACTGATTGGGGAAATTGAATATAATTTGTGCTAGTAGCGAAATAACATTGATCAAATATATGTTAGCAGAAATTAGTACAAGAAAGTTAAAAGAAATTGTATTTTACTTATACTATGCATGCATATTTTAATGTCAATGAACACTAGATTCAGCTTTAATTTCTTATCTGTACAAAATATCATCCGATAACTCGGATCTTGCAGTGGTTTACTTTGAAGGCATTTTATTGTTTGTTTGTTTGTTTGGTGTTTGACGCCACTTAAATAATTTTTTCAGCTATAGGGGTCTAGTTTTTATTGGGGAAGGAAGCTGGGTTAACCGGAGAAAACCTTTCACTTTCAGTAGGAAAAATTGGCAATATTGAAGTGGAGTAAAATCTGCCCGCAATGAGACTCGGAGTTTATAGACCACGTGATAAAAAGTAGATGACTAACTACCTTAACTACTAGGCCACCGAGGCCCATGAAACGATTTTAAGCATAAACCATGAACTCTACCAGGCCGAGTTATGAACCTTTCTGTATTTTAAATTACACCTTTGCCGTTTCTAAATATTATTTAAATTAAAATGAATTAATAACAACCCGCAGAAAATATCTATCTAAACATTACGGAACAATTCAAGGTTTTCCCGACTCTGCAGTGCCCCCTCCCCACCACCCCCCCCCCCAAGGACACACACACACTGGCTCTAGTTACTATTACTTAAGTCATTGGTTACATCGGGTTCGTCCACCATTTATTTTACCTAAATCATCGGCTCCATCCACCAGTTACCTTACGTCAGTCAGCTCCATCCACCAGTTACCTTACGTCAGTCAGCTCCATCCACCAGTTACCTTACGTCAGTCAGCTCCATCCACCAGCTACCTTATGTCAGTCAGCTCCATCCACCAGTTACCTTACGTCAGTCAGCTCCATCCACCAGTTACCTTACGTCAGTCAGCTCCATCCACCAGTTACCTTACGTCAGTCAGCTCCATCCACCAGTTACCTTACGTCAGTCAGCTCCATCCACCAGTTACCTTACGTCAGTCAGCTCCATCCACCAGCTACCTTATGTCAGTCAGTGGTTTTCACTAGTTACTCTACTGCAGTGAAGATCTTCCGCCTCCGTCCACCATTTTTTTTACTTTAATCAGTGGTTACATAGGCTCCAACCCCCAGTTACTTTCGTTTCCCCGTCAGTTTTTTTTAAATTGAATCAGTCTTTACTACTTTGTCATTGCATCAGTTACGTCACTGTGCGGCAGTTTTTCACCCAGTTGCGTTCTACATTAAATCTAAATCTCTTGGGAAAGAAACATCCTTATATTTAAAATAGATGAATGTTGTACAACTGTTAGGCAAAGATGTTAAGGGTTACTTCAGCATAAGGTCCAATTTAAATGTATTTGGTTATATCATTACGGCGACATATTCTTCCCAGAACACCCATAATGAGCAAGCAAAAAACGTTTACACTTTTGGAACACATAAACCAGTTACTAAGCACATGGGAACCTGTTTAACTACATGAATTTGATACCTGCTCACTAGTAACTACACTGCAGTGACGATCTTCCGCCTCCGTCCACCATTTTTTTTTACTTTTATCAGTGGCTATTTAGGCTCCAACCCCCAGTTACTTTCGTTTCCCCGTCAGTTTTTTAAAATTGAATCAGTGTTTACTACTTTGTCATTGAATCAGTTACTTGACTGTGCGACAGTGGTTCACCCAGTTGCGGCAGTCATTCACCCAGTTGCACCCGCCAGTTACTTGACTGTGCGGCAGTGATTTACCCAGTTGCGCCCACCAGTTACTTGACTGTGCGGCAGTGGTTCACCAGTTGCACCCGCCAGTTACTTGACTGTGCGACAGTGTTTCACCCAGTTGCGCCCACCAATTACTTGGCTTTGCGACAGTTGTTCACTCAGTTCCACCCACCAGTTACTTGACTGTGCGGCAGTGGTTCACCAGTTGCACCCGCTAGTTACTTGACTGTGCGACAGTGTTTCACCCAGTTGCGCCCACCAGTTACTTGGCTTTGCGACAATGGGTCATTCAGTTGCACCCGCCAGTTACTTGACTGTGCGGAAGTGATTCACCCAGTTGCGCCCACCAGTTATTTGGCTTTGCGACAGTGGTTCACCCAGTTGCGCCCACCAGTTACTTGGCTTTGCGACAATGTGTCATTCAGTTGCACCCGCCAGTTACTTGACTGTGCGGAAGTGATTCACCCAGTTGCGCCCACCAGTTATTTGGCTTTGCGACAGTGGTTCACTCAGTTGCACCCACAAGTTACTTGACTGTGCGGCAGTTGTTCACCAGTTACACCCACCAGTTACTTGACTGTGCGGCAGTGGTTCACCCAGTTGCGCCCACCAGTTACTTGACTGTGCGGCAGTGGTTCACCAGTTGCACCCACCAGTTACTTTACTTTGCGGCAGGGGTTCACCCAGTTGCACCCGCCAGTTACTTGACTAAGGCAGTGGTTCACTTATTTGCGCCGCGCCCACTAGTTACTTGGCTTTGCGACAGTGGTTCACCCATTTGCACCCACCAGTTACTTGGCTTTGCGATAATGGTTCACTTAGTTGCACCCGCCAGTTACTTGACTGCGACAATGGTTCACTCAGTTGCACCTGCCAGTTACTTGACTGTGCAACAGTGGTTCACCATTTGCACCCCTTAGTAACTTGACTGTGCTGCAGTGGTTAACCCAGTTGCGCCCACCAGTTACTTGACTGTGCGGCAGTGGTTCACTCAGTTGTTTCTGCCTGTTACTTGTCTGTAAGGCAGTGGTTCACCCAGTTGCTTTCGCTAGTTACTTTATTTTGCGGCAGTGGTTCAACCAGTTGCAGACAAACCGAGCGGAGAACCACCGACAGATTATGTATTAACTGGCTGGGTAATAAGGGACCGTCTCAAGAAACTCTTGGACGCGAAGCCAGTGGAACTAAAAATAGAGAAACTAGGCAAGAAACTAATAACTACAGGCCACTGTCACCGAAACTGGTTACCTTAGCTTAGACTACTGGCATCGGTATCAAAAGTTAGCACCAGACTTGTGGGTAACTGATAAAAATAATAGGTCACCGACATTGACCCCATATTGTAAACACGTACTTTGGGCAAGTAACTAGCGAATTATAGGTCCATAACACAATTTTACACATTTGACAGCAACATTTCAGCTATAATTCAGTTTCAGTTTTCTTTGAAGTAGGAAACCGGCAGGAAAATGTAAAGTTTATTGAACGCCCATCGAGCAATATTTCAGCTATATTTAGGACAGGAACAAGTTTACAAACAATAAAAATGATGAACCAATGGGAAAAATGTTTGACTGCCACTGGATAAGAGCGGAGTATTGGGTAAGAACGGGGAATTTTGTAACGGCACATGCAAGGAGCGTGGCATTCCTTACGCAGGTTATTATTACCTGTTGTCCGCGGTCAGGCATTCCGTATTATAACCCGTCAGCCTCAAACCACGGAGCAAGTAGGTTGCACGGTTCAAACGCGTCACTTACTAGGGTCGAGGTCAAGCTGTCCATATTATTATAACCCTTTTCCCTATCCGTCACACGGGAGTGCGCAAGGCAGCTCCGAGGATCAAACCTTAGGGTTACCCTACAACACAGTGCCCCTTGTAATGTTCTAAGACAACATAAGTCGAGATACCAATTTTCAATAGTAGTTGATTAACAAACATTTTGACTTGAACTGATGTGTCGCACTCATAGGATACGATGTTGGCACATTTCAGTAACTGAAGGCAGCTGGCATGTTAATGTACATAGAACTTGTGTGTCACACTCGTAGGATACCATGTTGTTACCCTTCAGCAACTGAAGGCAGCTGGCATAGGATCACTGTTAATGTACACAGAACTTATATGTCACACTCATGGGATACCATGTTGGAACCCTTCAGTAACTGAAGGCAGCTCGCATAGGATCCATGTTAATGTACATAGAACTTATGTGTCACACTTATAGGATACCATGTTGGAACACTTCAGCAACTGAAGGCAGCTGGTATAGGATCCCTGTTAATGTACATAGAACTTATGTGTCACACTTATAGGATACCATGTTGGAACCTTTCAGCAACTGAAGGCAGCTGGTATAGGATCCCTGTTAATGTACATAGAACTTATGTGTCACACTCATAGGATACCATGTTGGAACCCTTCAGCAACTGAAGGCAGCTCGCATAGGATCACTGTTAATGTACATAGAACTTATGTGTCACACTCATAGGATACCATGTTGTAACCCTCCAGTAACTGAAGGCAGCTGGTATGGGATCCCTATTAATGTACATAGAACTTATATGTCACACTTATAGGATACCATGTTGTAACACTTCAGCAACTGAAGGCAGCTGGTATAGGATCCCTGTTAATGTACATAGAACTTATGTGTCACACTTATAGGATACCATGTTGTAACACTTCAGCAACTGAAGGCAGCTGGCATAGGATCCCTGTTAATGTACATAGAACTTATGTGTCACACTTATAGGATACCATGTTGGAACACTTCAGTAACTGAAGGCAGCTGGTATAGGATCCCTGTTAATGTACATAGAACTTATGTGTCACACTCATAGGATACCATGTTGTAAGCCTTCAGTAACTGAAGGCAGCTGGCATAGGATCCCTGTTAATGTACATAGAACTTATGTGTCACACTTATAGGATACCATGTTGTAACACTTCAGCAACTGAAGGCAGCTGGTATAGGATCACTGTTAATGTACATAGAACTTATGTGTCACACTCATAGGATACCATGTTGTAAGCCTTCAGCAACAGAAGGCAGCTGGTATAGAATCCGTTAAAAATTGGGTTGTTTTTGTTTGGTTTTTTTTTTGGGGGGGGGGGGGGATTTATGCAATTTCACAAATACAGGGGAGTCCAGTTAATTGTATACATGTTAAATGCATATTTCTCTTAATTGCATCAGACTTTAAAAACTAATCAATTTCTTATACACTGCATGTTGACAATTTCTGTGAATTGCATGAACATGAAGAAATTTTTAAAAAATTTCTGTTTATTGCATAAATTATCCAAAAATAGACTATTACTGACACTTTCCTAGCAGATAATAACAGTCTTGCACTAGAACTCAAACATGTCTTGACAACCTTCTTGATATTACAATTTTTGTTACAAAAATTTAGGTATTAGAAAATACACCTGAATTGTTTCATAACATATCAAGGTAGCTTTTCATTTGACAATTAAAGTGAAAACTTAAAATGTTCTGTTTAAAAAAATTCTGTCTGTTAATTGCATAGTTTTCTCAGACAAATTTGTGATGCAATTATAAGGAATCCACTGTGTCAAGTTTTTACTGGGGCGTGGGGTGAAAGGGGGGGAGGGAACTGCAGTACCCATTGAAAACCCTTGACATTCGGTAGAAAAACTGGCAGTCATTATCAATATAGGGTATAAGTTGAGCACACGGGTACAGGGTACAAGGTGCAATACAAGGAATCAAAGATTTTGGGTGATAAAACTACGGCACTTTAATTTGTGATTTGGAACAGCTTACTGTAAAATTTAATGAAAAAAGGGCATATTTAGAATGTAATAGAGACCTCAATTATAAATACTTTTATTTCATAAACATTTCACAATAAATACAGTAATATATTGTATAGAAACTACACTTGTAACTAATGTGGTAACTAACATCAAAAGTAACATTCCATCAAATTTCATATTACTTAGCTTCTGATGTATGACCATTTAATTCTGAATACAAGAAATTAGTTCAATTATCTCGAAAGAGCATGTATTGTACACTATGGTTACCAAACTGATAAACTTGTAATCAGGACATTGTTTAAATTTATTTCTCTATGAAAGAAAATTATAACTTGTATCAGGACACTGTTTAAATTTATTTCTCCACGAAGGAAAATTATAACTTGTATCAGGACACCGTTTAAATTTATTTCTCCAGGAAGGAAAATTATACTTGTATCAGGACACTGTTTAAATTTATTTCTCCACGAAGGAAAATTATACTTGTATCAGGACACTGTTTAAATTTATTTCTCCACGAAGGAAAATTATACTTGTATCAGGACACTGTTTAAATTTATTTCTCCCCGAAGGAAAATAATAACTTGTATTGGGCCACATTTTAAATTTGATCCTTTATGACAGAAAAAAAAAGTTTATGTTATAACATAATAAGAAAATAAGTCCTACATAAGAACTATCCATAAAAATTTAGATCTGAATGTTCTAGTATTTTTAAAATGTATTAATAAAATGCTGAGTTTAAAGAAAAAAGAAAAATGGATATAAAGCCACTTCAATTATCCCATAAACTTCAGATAGGATAGCTATAATAAAACTAGATATGCATAGGTAAACAACAGCATATTTAAAATAAATAATTGCAAATTTAATACTTAATCCAAAAAAAAAAAGACGGAAAAAAATTTTGATAGACAAAATTGTGTGTTTGAAAATAGAGAATCAATTAACACGAAACCTGATTTTTTTTTTTTTAAATGTAAAATACTTAAATTAAATTGTTGATTTTTTTCAAACATTTGAATTTATTTAAGGAATATTACAAATTTCTGAACAAGTTATATGATGCAACATGGTTGGGTATGTTTACGACTAATAAATCGCCAAGCAGTTTATGGTGTAAACAGACCCAAGTCAGGATAGAGAGTAAAACCTGTTAAGAAATGTGAAATATTCCATAAAATTTAATTTTAGCTATAAACTTGTCAATTTTAAAGGTAAAAACATTGATGATGTCATGGGACTATTTGAATTTTAACGCCATAATGGATCATGTGACAAACTCAAGTTATATCGTATAATATGGGTTGCACCATTTGATTAAGCCAATCAGATTTCAGCTTACACAGCAAATTAAATTATTTAAAATTATTAACTACAAATAATTTTGTTATCCCTCCATGGAGAAAATATTTTTTGTAGTTAATACTTAATGAATAGATTTTACTGTTAAAAATGTTTACAATTACTACTGTATTATAAATTTCATTTTCCATCATTTTCAAAAACTTGCAGGAAGTTACTTTGTTGCACTAATCAAATTATTTGTTTTTTTCATTTCTTCATTAAGCACAAACATATGATCTGCAAACCAAAACTGAATCAGCAGAAAAAAAATGGCCTACTTTTCGTACAAAATCCCATAAATATTATATTGCAGAAATTATACACTATTTCAGACTCCCAATACACAATGACTAAAAGAAAGTTTCTTCATCGCATCTTTTTCATAGAAAAATGCATCGAAGTACCAGAATAATAACATCAAGATGGTTCTGATAAAAAAATAGATATTTGAATGCATCAAGACGGTTCTGATAAAAAAATAGATGTTTGAATGCATCAAGACGGTTCTGCAAAAAATGGATGTTTGAAGGTTCTGATAAAAAATAGATGTTTAAATGCATCAAGACAGTTCTGCAAAAAATGGATGTTTGAAGGTTCTGATAAAACATAGATGTTTAAATGCATCAAGATGGTTCTGCAAAAAATGGATGTTTGAATGCATCAAGACGGTTCTGCAAAAAATGGATGTTTGAAAGTTCTGATAAAAAATAGGTGTTTAAATGCATCAAGACGGTTCTGCAAAAAATGAATGTTTGAAGGTTCTGATAAAAAAAAAGATGTTTAAATGCATCAAAACTGTTCTGCAAAAAATGGATGTTTGAAGGTTCTGATAAAAAATAGATGTTTAAATGCATCAAGACGGTTCTGTAAAAAATGGAAGTTTGAAGGTTCTGATAAAAAATAGATGTTTAAATGCATCAAGACAGTTCTGCAAAAAATTGATGTTTGAAGGTTCTGATAAAAAAGATGTTTAAATGCATCAAGACGGTTCTGCAAAAAATGGATGTTTGAAGGTTCTGATAAAAAATAGATGTTTAAATGCATCAAGACGGTTCTGCAAAAAATGGATGTTTGAAGGTTCTGATAAAACCTAGATGTTTAAATGCATCAAGACGGTTCTGCAAAAAATGGATGTTTTAAGGTTCTGATAAAACAAAGATGTTTAAATGCATCAAGACGGTTCTGCAAAAAATGGATGTTTGAAGGTTCTGATAAAAAATAGATGTTAAGTGCATCAAGACGGTTCTGCAAAAAATGGATGTTTGAAGGTTCTGATAAAAAATGGATGTTTAAATGCATCAAGACGGTTCCACAAAAAATGGATGTTTGAAGGTTCTGATAAAAAATAGATGTTTAAATGCATCAAGACAGTTCTGCAAAAAATGGATGTTTGAAGGTTCTGATAAAAAATAGATGTTTAAATGCATCAAGACGGTTCTGCAAAAAATGGATGTTTGAAGGTTCTGATAAAAAATAGATGTTAAGTGCATCAAGACGGTTCTGCAAAAAATGGATGTTTTGATGCATCAAGACGGTTCTGCAAAAAATGGATGTTTGAAGGTTCTGATAAAAAATAGATGTTTAAATGCATCAAGATGGAACCATAAAAAAATTGATGGTTTAAGCTGATAAAAAAAAAAGATGTTTAAATGCATCAAGACGGTTCTGCAAAAAATGGATGTTTGAATGTTCTGATAAAATATAGGTGTTAAGTGCATCAAGACGGTTCTGTAAAAAATGGATGTTTTAATGCTTCTTCTGCTGTACTTCTAGTTTGTGGATTCAAATCTAACAGTCTTGTCAACAGATCAAAGGCTGAGTCTGGGACACTAATCCATGAATTGGTTTTTGATTGTTTAGCATGAGCTCCAACTCTCAGTTTATGACACATGGTTTTCAGATCCAACGGTGGAGTTGATGGGTTACACAATAAATTTTTACCTGTCAACATAAAAAAATAAAATAACTTGAATTTTTCCTGTAATTGGCCTATTAAAGACACAAGAGGCTCTTGTGAGCCTGTAACACTCAAATATTTACTAAAAAAAACTTTTTATGGATCATGACGTTTCTTGCAAATTTTTATATAATATGGTAAGACCGTTTCTGAGACGATGCCTTTCTAACTATGTTGGCATGTTGAATTTTCAATCGGCAGCAAAAATTATAATAGAACAATCTCAGCTTTATTTCTGTATGTTTTGGCTTTAATATGAAGGACACCTTCTGAGAAGAAGCGATTCATACAGGATCATATTTTATGCTATGTTCCACTGAGTCAGCAATCTTGGATTTAGGATCTGCGCTAAACACTCAACATTTGTAAAAAAAAACATCTCCGGTACATTTCTTCAATATCAGAATTATTTTGGCTAAGTAGTTTATCAGATAAAAAATTTTGAAATTTCAGCTAATCAGAATGCACAAATGGCCCTGGCACCCATGTTGACCTTCCAAGCATCGCAAAAATTAAAAGAGAACTATCCTAGCTTCATTTCTCCATATTTGGTTTAAATGTGTGGAATAGTTTTGGAAAAGCTACTTGTATGTTGTCCCATAGAGTCCTATTTTAGCTGGGTTCCACTGTGGCAGCCATCTTTGATTTGGGATCGGCTCACAAAAACTATTTCAAATAAATCTATCACACAGTTTGTGAGAAGAAGATCTTTGAAATTCAGTCAATTAGAAAGCATAAATGGCCCTGGCAGCCATGTTGAATACTTGATCACTAACAAAAAGTATAACTTTGTTAAGAACCACCCAATAAACATTCCTGCCAAGTTTGGTTCCAATTGGCCATGTGGTCTGGGAGAAGAAGATTAAAATGTGAAAAGTTTACAGACAACCTTGATTTTATCTACCCAGATCATAAATTTCAAAAGCCTACCTCAAAAGATAAAAAAGTTATAGCACAGACACAATTAGTTTTGGACAGATGGACAATCGACAGACTGATCACTATAGGGCGTCTGCCACACTAACTAGCTTGTCTGTAATCTTACCATATGTCAAAGCCGACTTTCTAACTTCTTCACTTCCAAAAATACTTATTATCTGTGCTAATGCAGTCATGTCATCATTTGCTCTAAAGAAAGGGTATCGGCCACTTAATAAACAAAGGAAAATAACTCCTGCTGACCAAATATCTACAGCTGCAAATAAAAGAGCGAGACAATATTTAATTAATAAAATTCATGGATTTATAGGCTACTGATTACTTTCATCAAACAAAAAATCCTAAAACTGAAAGGGTGAATAGAACATGTTCATAGTAAAAAAAGAGTGGATGTTTAGTGTTTCCTCTTAAGACAGTGATTTAGCTAGCGCTCGCCACTTTCGCAATTGGCGAATCCTTTTTAGAAATGACGAAAATATTTTGAACGTAATTCGCCACTTCCATTTTCAAACTTCGAAATTTTCATCGTCAAAATCGGCACAGGTAAATCCAAATATCTGACCTAAGGTACATGTTTATGACCCAATGCAATCAAAGTAATTATGTAAGAGATAGGCCACCTGATATTATTTGATAATTAATCACTTAATTACTGTGTACACACCGTCACACGCGATCGAGCATAACCAGTTGGATGACAACTCGGCCGATCTTATTGTGGTCCCACGTCGCGTTGTTGACCATTAAAGGAGAAGCTGAAGTCGCTCTGTCATTTAACAAAAAATGTCTCCTTTTAATTTTATTGCCATTCTCGTCAGAATCGTCATTTTTTTGTCACAGCCTCTGTTTATCATGTTACGCGCCATTTGTTAACTCTGGTTCCGGCGTGATTTTACTTTGCACATAAAGCGTAGGATAAAATACTACTGGTAACCAGTCAGAGAAACAAAAAACATAATAATACCGATAGGTTTTCGGAGCGGATATGAATTCAGTGCCGGAGATTGCAAAATACGATGCCAATTAAAAACGACTATTGCAAAAATTTAAATATAAACAAAAATGAATATTTTGGCAAACACTGTTAAAGTTTTTTTTATTTAAATCTGTTTAAATATATGTTCTATGGCAATATTACATTGAATATATAATATATGTTATAAAATAGTGCCAGAAAATATTAAATATTGATTGATGTTTATCGCATTAATTAATTAATTAATTAATTAATGATCTTGCATACATTTAGACATATAAAAATATACACACATATTAGATCTTAAAATTAGTCGCACGCAAAAGTGACTAATGCTTAAAAAATCCTAGCTAAAACCCTGCTTAAGAATAAGTATGTCTTTTTATTTCAGATATAAAGCAATGTAAGGGTTTGAGCTAGGGTTTTTGGTCACTTTTGCGTACAACCATGTTGTGTTTATCTAATATGTGTTTATAATCATTTATATGTATAAATGCAGACAAGATTAATAATTAAGGAATACAATAAATATTTAATATTTTCTAGCATATATTATGTATTCAATGTAATATGCTATATAACAAATATTAAAACAGACTAAAATTAAGTAATTTAAAAGTGACTGCAAAAATAACTCATTTTCGTTATGTTTCAATTTCAAGTCATTTAAATTCTAGCAGCATAATACTTTGCAATCTCCACACTGGTTTTCACAAGTTTTTCAACCCTACATTTCATGTACAAAGTAAAATCAGAATTACCAAATGGCAGGTAAACAGGGAACCAGCATTACCAAATGGCATGTAAACAGGGAACCAGCATCACCAAATGGCATGTAAACAGGGAACCAGCATTACCAAATGGCATGTAAACAGGAACAGGGAACCAGCATTACCAAATGGCCAATCGGATCACCTCGGTTATTTCCGCCTATGGTCGGAAAGTAATCTCGGAGGTAAGTGTATGGATATGGACCAAAAATCGGTCCAAATGTGATGCGGTTAGCCTGTTTACACAACAACATTATTTTAGTGCGATGAAGTAGATTATCCTTTTATTATTCAACTATACAGATCTTTATCGAAGCAGAACTAAAAATCTAATACAAGATTGTATATTTTAAACTTAAATTCGCTAACACTACCAAAAAATTCCTTCTTTGACAACGTTTAAAAGGATAAGTTATTGTTTACAATCTGACGTCATCAGTAACAATCAACTAAACGTCAATGACAAGCCAATCAAATGAATGAACTGAAACGTCATAAAACGAACTTGTGACGTCACAAATTCTTTGAAATCACTGAAAATAGTTCAAAATGGAGATCACTTACCTCCGAGGTCACTTTCTCGACCCTTGACGGTAATTACCGAGAGATGTTCCGATTGCCAAATGGCATGTAAACAGGGAACCAGCATTACCAAATGGCAGGTAAACAGGGAACCAGCATTACCAAATGGCATGTAAACAGGGAACCAGCATTACCAAATGGCATGTAAACAGGGAACCAGCATTACCAAATGGCAGGTAAACAGGGAACCAGCATTACCAAATGGCATGTAAACATGAGGCTATGAGAAAAAAAATGACGATTTCTGCTGGGAATGGCAATAAAAATAAAAGGAGACAAAATATTATGCTGCTAGAATTTAAATGACGCCGAAATTTAAACAGAATAAAAGTGAGTGGTTTTGACAGTCACCGTTAAAGTACTTAATTTTAATCTGTTCTAATATTTGTAATATGGCATAAACTGTCCAATAAGGATGAGTGGACATAACTGGGCTGCCACTAAGGATGAGTGGACATTACTGGGCTGTCCACTAAGGACAAGTGGACATTACTGGGTAGTCCACTAAGGATGAGTGGACATTACTGGGCTGTCCACTAAGGATGAGTGGACATTACTGGGTAGTCCACTAAGGATGAGTCGACATTACTGGGCTGTCCACTAAGGACGAGTGGACATTACTGGGCTGCCACTAAGGACAAGTGGACATTACTGAGCTGTCCACTAAGGATGAGTGGACATTACTGGGCTGTTCACTAAGGACGAATGGACATAACTGGGCTGTCCAATAAGGACAAGTGGACATTAGTAGGCTGTCCACTAAGGACAAGTGGACATTACTGAGGGTCCACTAAGGACGAGTGGACATTACTGGGCTGTCCACTAAGGACAAGTGGACATTACTGAGCTGTCCACTAAGAACAAGTGGACATTACTGGGTAGTTCACTAAGAACGAGTGGACATTACTGGGCTGTCCACTAAGGATGAGTTGACATTACTGGGCTGTCCATTAAGGACAAGTGGACATTACTGGATATTTCACTAAGGACAAGTGGACATTACTGGGCTGTCCACTAAGGACAAGTGAACATTACTGGGTAGTTCACTAAGAACAAGTGGACATTACTGGGCTGTCCACTAAGGATGAGTTGACATTACTGGGCTGTCCATTAAGGACAAGTGGACATTACTGGGTAGTTCACTAAGGACAAGTGGACATTACTGGGCTGTCCACTAAGGTTGAGTGGACATTACTGGGTAGTCCACTAAGGACGAGTGGACATTACTGAGCTGTCCACTAAGGACAAGTGGACATTACTGGGTAGTCCACTAAGGATGAGTGGACATTACTGGGCTGTCCACTAAGAACGAGTGGACATTACTGGGCTGTCCACTAAGGATGAGTTGATATTACTGGGCTGTCCATTAAGAACAAGTGGACATTACTGGGTAGTTCACTAAGGACAAGTGGACATTACTGGGCTGTCCACTAAGGACAAGTGAACATTACTGGGTAGTTCACTAAGAACAAGTGGACATTACTGGGCTGTCCACTAAGGACGAGTGGACATTACTGAGCTGTCCACTAAGGATGAGTGGACATTACTGGGCTGTTCACTAAGGACGAATGGACATAACTGGGCTGTCCAATAAGGACAAGTGGACATTAGTAGGCTGTCCACTAAGGACAAGTGGACATTACTGGGTAGTCCACTAAGGACGAGTGGACATTACTGGGCTGTCCACTAAGGACAAGTGGACATTACTGAGCTGTCCACTAAGAACAAGTGGACATTACTGGGTAGTTCACTAAGAAGGAGTGGACATTACTGGGCTGTCCACTAAGGATGAGTTGACATTACTGGGCTGTCCATTAAGGACAAGTGGACATTACTGGATATTTCACTAAGGACAAGTGGACATTACTGGGCTGTCCACTAAGGACAAGTGAACATTACTGGGTAGTTCACTAAGAACAAGTGGACATTACTGGGCTGTCCACTAAGGATGAGTTGACATTACTGGGCTGTCCATTAAGGACAAGTGGACATTACTGGGTAGTTCACTAAGGACAAGTGGACATTACTGGGCTGTCCACTAAGGTTGAGTGGACATTACTGGGTAGTCCACTAAGGACGAGTGGACATTACTGAGCTGTCCACTAAGGACAAGTGGACATTACTGGGTAGTCCACTAAGGACGAGTGGACATTACTGGGCTGTCCACTAAGAACGAGTGGACATTACTGGGCTGTCCACTAAGAACGAGTGGACATTACTGGGCTGTCCACTAAGGATGAGTTGATATTACTGGGCTGTCCATTAAGGACAAGTATACATTACTGGGTAGTCCACTAAGGACGAGTGGACATTACTGGGCTGTCCTCTAAGAACGAGTGGACATTACTGGGCTGTCCACTAAGGATGAGTTGATATTACTGGGCTGTCCATTAAGGACGAGTGGACATTACTGGGTAGTCCACTAAGGACGAGTGGACATTACTGGGCTGTCCACTAAGGATGAGTTGATATTACTGGGCTGTCCACTAAGGATGAGTTGATATTACTGGGCTGTGCAATAAGGATGAGTGGACATTACTGGGTAGTCCACTAAGGACGAGTGGACATTACTGGGCTGTCCACTAAGGATGAGTGGACATTACTGGGCTGTCCACTAAGGATGAGTTGATATTACTGGGTTGTGCAATAAGGACGAGTGGACATTACTGGGCTGTCCACTAAGGATGAGTGGACATTACTGGGCTGTCCACTAAGGACAAGTGGATATTACTGGGCTGTCCACTAAGAACGAGTGGACATTACTGGGCTGCCACTAAGGACGATTGGACATTACTGGGCTGTTCACTAAGAATGATTGGACATTACTTGGCTGTCCACTAAGCCAGGACGAGTGGACATTACTTGGCTGTCCACTAAGCCAGGACGAGTGGACATTACTGGGCTGCCACTAAGGACGATTGGACATTACTGGGCTGTTCACTAAGAATGATTGGACATTACTTGGCTGTCCACTAAGCCAGGACGAGTGGACATTACTTGGCTGTCCACTAAGCCAGGACGAGTGGACATTACTTGGCTGTCCACTAAGCCAGGACGAGTGGACATTACTGGTTAGTCCACTAAGGACGAGTGGACATTACTGGTTAGTCCACTAAGGACGAGTGGACATTACTGGTTAGTCCACTAAGGACAAGTCAACCAGAGCTGTATTGTATATTACCTGTCGACTGCTGAGGACATTTAATCAGAACTTCTGGTGCTCTAAATCCTGGGGTACCTGCCCTAGGAGCTTGTTGATTGCTTCTAAAATAAACAATGACATTCGACAGTTTGAACTTTTCCATGAAACCTGTTACAGTGATTTACTAATATGACTGCATAACAATTTGATTTTAATATCAACAGAACAGTGTTCTTAAAATGATATTTAAAATTTTCTGACATTTTCAAACAAATTCTTTAAATTTCAAGGAATTTCCAAATATTCAAGTGAATGTAGTTGCCAATAAAAGAACCATTAATCATATTCATATAACTAGGAACCTGTGAGCGACTGTTCGCTCAGTATACCCCCACTATTGACATCATTGAATTGACCACATCGGTATACAGGAAGTAGATAAACGACAAACCTGAAATCGGTACTTGTAATATAGGACTGCATGGTTAGGTCACATACAAAATTTTAAGTGGTTGTGATAAGTAGTTGATGAGAAAACTGTTACGAAAATTATGTTGCTGACGGAAGGACGGACAGGGGTAAACCAGTATACCCCCCTCTTCTGCATATTTATATAAAAATGTAAATACCTTGATGTACAAATAGTACACACTGTAGGCTGACCATAACATTGACATGTTGATATAAATACCTTGATGTACAAATCGTACACACTGTTGGCTGACCATAACATTGACATGTTGATATAAATACCTTGATGTACAAATAGTACACACTGTTGGCTGACCATAACATTGACATGTTGATATAAATACCTTGATGTACAAATAGTACACACTGTAGGCTGACCATAACATTGACATGTTGATATAAATACCTTCATGTACAAATAGTACACACTGTAGGCTGACCATAACATTGACATGTTGATATAAATACCTTGATGTACAAATAGTACACACTGTAGGCTGACCATAACATTGATATGTTGATATAAATACCTTGAAGTACAAATAGTACACACTGTTGGCTGACCATAACATTGACATGTTGATATAAATACCTTGATGTACAAATAGTACACACTGTTGGCTGACCATAACATTGACATGTTGATATAAATACCTTCATGTACAAATAGTACACACTGTAGGCTGACCATAACATTGACATGTTGATATAAATACCTTGATGTACAAATAGTACACACTGTTGGCTGACCATAACATTGACATGTTGATATAAATACCTTGATGTACAAATAGTACACACTGTAGGCTGACCATAACATTGACATGTTGATATAAATACCTTGATGTACAAATAGTACACACTGTAGGCTGACCATAACATTGACATGTTGATATAAATACCTTGATGTACAAATAGTACACACTGTAGGCTGACCATAACATTGACATGTTGATATAAATACCTTGATGTACAAATAGTACACACTGTAGGCTGACCATAACATTGACATGTTGATATTGTTGGAGTGTTAGGTTTATTTCCCTTGGATGATATTATTTCCTTTTCTTTAACCATCAATGCTCTTTTAGCTAGTAATAAACGTCTTGGTGACTTGGATTTTCTTGAAAAAAGACGTTCTGGTTGCCTAAGTTTGTCATACTTTGGTTTCAAAATGTGTGTATCTGGCTTTATGATGTTTGACTGGTTCTTAAATGAAGATGAAAATGTAGTTTAGTATAGTTCATGTTAGCATGTATGTGCATAGTGTAAAACACTAGTCTTGATCACCCAGAGGCTTATAATTGTGTCCGGGATCACCTTGTTGTAATTTCGCTACCAACAGATGGAGACGAAACATTCATTCTATTTATATGGCCATATTTTTAGACCAGGAAAGCCATGAAAACATGTCTATACTTATATAATGACATCATAGTAAGATTCTCTCTTGATTGTACATAACAATAATATTTGTTTATTTAATTGATAGAGTAATATTTTATAAAAATATTCAAATGTAAACTTTGGTACAATTTTTTATACACTTCTTGATATGAACCGAAGTAATTTTTTATACAATAAAAAACCATCCAATCAAAAACTTTTGCCAATTTTTGGGTGTAATATAGAGATGAATCCAGAGGCTAGAATGCAATTAAAGCATCTGGATGACCGAAACTAGTAAAACACCAATTTAGTGTGGTATAAGTGCATGCTAATGGCTGCCTTGTATTAGAACTGCTACAATGTCCATGCTCTTATCTTCTCACAGATTCCCAGGGGGCCAGTGTTATCTCACAGATTCCCAGGGGGCCAGTGATAATTAGGGCAGCTACCAGTAAAATATTTACTAGTTTTTAATTTTACCAATAAAATGTATTCACTCAGCTATATACAAAAAACTGAACAGCATTCTGCTCCTACCAGGTATATTTCCTATAGAAGTTCAAAAACCAGCCTGCTGGGTAAAAATGACAGCAATTACCTGTCACGTAGAACCCCACATGTTATACATGTGATACACATACCTGGTTTTCCTGAGATTCAACAATTTTTGATGGACATAAAGGTATCTTTTTTTCATCAACTGGTTTACTGTTATCTTTGGATACTGGTGCCTTGTGTGCTAGTCCAAAATCTACTAAGGCATATCTAAAAATAGAACAATAAAAATTTATTAAATAATTTCATATACAGTAAAACCCTGCTATATAATTCCTCTTTTTATTTAGTTTTGTTTTCATCATGTTAAACTATTTTTATGCATGAGTGATTTAATTTAGACTAATTTGCATAAGGTAAGAAAAACTAATATAAATTGCATCAATTTGTGTTATGCTGCTTTCATCAGTGGCAACATTGTTCAAATACCAAATCTGACAGATGTGGGCTAAACATCCAGAAATGCAAAATAAAGTTGGTGCACTGTGAAATACAACAAAGATTAAAACAGTTGAACACTGCCTGAAACTTGCCCTGATATTGAAATTCTTGCACAAATAATCTTCAATAGTAAAATAATCTCTATCATGTCTATACTAACTGTTTAGTTGTACTGTTGTATAGGAAGTTACTTGGTTTCACATCTCTGTGAATTATATTAAACTGATGAACTCGCTGCAGAGCTATCAAAAGGTTCTTCATGTAATCTCTGACATCACACACGGTCATTGTTAAAATGTAATCCTAAAATGTAAAAAATAAGTTCACCTTAAAAATGGTTTACTGGCTGTCTCAGGGCACAAAAGAAATACAGGAATTTATGTCACATGTTTTGTAAAGATGTAGTACCACCAAAGGGATGATGTACATACAATGTGATACTTTTTAAACAAACTACACTTGCATGCTCTAACATGCTTGATGCTGAAATTTATTTGGTATTTTTTCACAGCTGACTTTTTTTTTGAGAAACATGATGATAAAACTGATATGATAGAATTCAAACTAAAATTCAAAGACGCCTTATTATTTCTTTACCAAATCGAAAGTAGATTCAATGAACACTTAAAGTATGTTTGGCATTAAATCTTCCATGCACTGTATGTTATCGTGATTTTGAACAAACATTTTCATTTGAATGGAGAGATGCCTTATTTGAAATGAAGATAAAATGTCAGGAACTATCTGAGCAGTAAAACAAACCTAGCTGATGAGAAGAAAATCAATGCCGGTTTTATACTTAAACAACAATTCCAAACTGATAATGGGAGATAACCCACTTTTTTCCAATTTATAACCAAAACAAAGCTATAAATTAATGTAATGAGGTAGTTTAATACCACCATCAAGCAACATCAGAGTTTATGAACATTCAACAAACCTGGAATTTTTCATGGGGAAAATATGGCATTACTATGACAACATGATCTCTCTGTCTGATACACAATTCTACCCCCATAACATTATCACATCCTCTGAAAATAAGACAAAAAACATGTTACTTTAATGTACATAAGAGCTGAACACATACTCTTTTTGTAAAAAGAACAGGTGTTTATGTGTACAAATCAGCTTATGATGGCAGATATTTATTTAGTTTTTTTTTAAATTTTTATTCTATATAGTTTTTTTCAATCGGGGATGATTCCGAAGATTCTGTATTGTGCAGGTAATTTTTTTGTTTCATGTTGTTTTAAGTTTCAGCAAGTCTCCGTTGTTATAGTGTAACAATGACATCTATAAACAGTTCAACAATGCCATATAATTTTTTTATGACCTTTATAGTAGGATTACATAATCCCAATTTTCATCCTTTCTGCTTGTTTCTGGTAATTTGTTGTTGCTGTCTTTGTTTTAACTAATTTTAATTGTGAAGTTTATCCAATAAATTAATCTCTACTATTTATATTCAGACAAATTTAGTAATTATAAAATCATTTTAAATTTTCTGTCATTATGTCTACTGGTTTAATTTTTACACTGCGAATTTTTCGAAGATTTAATGGAGTCAAACAAACCATGAAACTCAGTACTCATAAAAATACCATCAAACATTTTCTACCAAATTTTACAAATCCACAGCAGTAACTTGTCTTAATTATTTGTGGTTACATAGCAATCATCACAGTAAAACCACTTCAGAAGCAGAAACTAGTAATTTTCTTATCCAATTCCTTGCAGAAATTTGATGCTTATTACCTTATTTCTTGCAGACAGCAAGATGCTAACATGATTACACTTACTTACCCTATTTTTTACAGAAATTACGGCAATAGAATCTACAACAATTTAGTTTCTTACCCTATTTCTTGCTGACGCTAGAGGCCAGCAAGATTACACTTACTTACCATATTTCTTATAGAAATGCAGGCACTAGATGCTAACAAGATTATATTTTCTTACCATACTTCTTGCAGACCCTTGAGACCAACAAGATTCCACTTTCTTACCTTATTTCTTATTGACAATAGATGCAAATATGGTTATATTTTCTTACCGTATTTCTTAAAGACATTGTAATTCTCCTTCTATTCTGCTGGGGTGACTGGCAGACCCTAGAGGCCAACAAGATTACACTTTCTTACCTTATTTCTGATAGACAATAGATGCTAATATGATTATATTTTCTTACCCTATTTCTTGAAGACATTGTAATTCTCCTTCTATTCTGCTGGGGTGACTGGTAGGTATAATATGCTTCAGAGCAAATAATTGGTCCACATCAGAGTAATGCTTCAGTTTGGCTAAAAATACTGAGCTGAATGTTCCTACAAATACACAAACATTTCTCATTTTCTGAGTTCTGTATTTGTTTCTTAACTATTTTCACTTGTCATTTTTTGGGTGTTTAGAGTCAGATTTACAAACACATCTGGTTTTATTCATTTCAAAGCAGTAATTATCTCCCCCTTGATCCCCAATCTATTTTTATAACTTTTTAGTAAACATATTTTAATAATATCTTGAATGAAAACTTCATGAAAAAAATTGAAACTTTGATATGTTGTTCATTTAATAAAAAAAACTCATTTTCTCTTTTAATGTTTTATTATATTGTCAACAATTATAAAGTGGAATCATTGTGGAAAAAGTGCCCTGATGGAGGTCCACCATCTTGTAAATATCTGGTCACCAGGTGGGGATAGCAGCGATCCAATGACATCTAAGAACCAAATAGTCATTATAATTACTTGAAAAGGCTGGATGTTATCAAGACAAGATGCAAAGCGGAAGCATGTTTTATTAGAAAAGGTTGGTTTCTAGCATCCATCAGTAATAGCAAATAGCAATTTACTAACAAGCTATGTAATGTAAAGTTTGTTTTTTTTATTCACAAGACATGCAGTCAGTATGATTATAAGTTTAATAATTGCAAAGTACAAAATGTATGTCTGTGATTTCTCAATTTTACTCAGATTCTTGCTTACTTAGTGTCTTGTGGAGGTTGAATTCAATTGATCCTCAGACTAAAGGCAAAGTGAACTCACCCTGAATTTTTTAACCTAGTGGTTTTTCACTGTGTGTGAAGAATGCAAATGGCAATATTGTGTATATAAAATTATATATTTAGTAAAATGCTTATTAGTGTTTCTGTGAAATGTTTACAATCCAGAAACAAAAAAAACTCTCTTTTAAGTGGAGGTACACTGTGCTGAATTTTTATAATAAAACAAATCATTTAAAGATTTACTGGAATCCATTGCACAAACTGAAGACCCTTAATTATACACTGTATATCTATGGTTATTTATCTAGTCCAAATAAATAAATAATTGTCTTTTTGTTTGTTTAAATGCAATTTTAAAATGCTACCAGTACTAAAGCAATTTTTCAGTCAAATCAAGGTGTTCAGTTTTACTAGAGGGTGAAACTGGAGTACATGGTGAAAACTCCCAGCAAATGGCAATCCTTGTCAATTAAGGAAAGTCAAGAACAACCTTCCTGCAGTGAGGCTTAAACTTGCAACCTGTGTTGACAGGCCAGTGATCAATAGTAGATGACTTCCACAAATAATAAAACAAGTAAGTTATATATAATATCAGAAAGGATTTTATATGCAATCCTCCTAGAAGTCTAATAAGCATTTGGTCTACCAACCTTCGCCAATTTTATTGATGACGACAAAATGTTGTTCTATTTCAGGAACAAAATCATACAAACATTCTATCTCCTCTTGTACTTCAACTAAAAAATAAATCAATAAAAACATAGTATCTATCAGCACAGCTTAATATGTGCAAAATTATGCTGTTTAAATATATACAATTTTCAATCTCATCTTGGTGTCATGATAATTACAATTGATATTAGTCAGTTTGATCCAAATAAAAACCTGAAATGGACGAATATTTCTAAGATTAATTACCAAACACTCTTCAAGTAGAAAGATTCAGTTTGGTTGAACAAATTTGTTTTCGACTGACTAAACATCGGAAATCAACTTTCAGTAAGCCAGTAATGTATGTGTTGCATCTATAATGTAACAGTAAATTTGACTTAATTGTTCTGCTTTACAACATTTTGGAAGCTGTAAAGCCATACATGTACAACATGTTAACGCCAAATATTGCATTTTTTACGCAATTTAAACAAAATTCCATGCAAAAATATTAGATGCTGCCTGTAAATGCATGCAAGGACAGTAAGGACGAATTGTAACTGAAACAAGGTTAAACAGTCAATGAAATAGTATAATAAATCACTTTACTTCGATTGTAACCTGTTTTTTGTGGTCATTTGTCAGTATAGTGTCCTTTATCTTTATTTTAAAGCCAATGTCTGTTAAATGGTCACATCAAGGGATTTTGTTTTCGTTTATAAATAGAAATGGTAATGAGGAAAGTAGGGGGACTTCTCAAAATGTATTATCGGAGAATAACAAGATCACCAATTGAAAATCTGAACTAATATGAACCGAGCTGTTGTTCCTTTCAAATTTTTAAATTAAAATTTTATTTGTTCAAATAATATTGTTAAACATTTTTAAATCAGCTGATGTAGTTCTTACGTAATCCGATGCCATGTGTTATAAATCACACATTCTGAGAAAAACCCAATTAATAATTATTTATATCAACCAATCAGATCTTTACAATGGATAATACATAACATTTTCTTTTGGTGAACAAAACAGTGAAGATGATATTGTATTAATTTAATTATATTGAACAATCAAACCTTAAAAAAACAGTATCTAATTGATCTAAAACAGAAGCTTACCTCACAAATCAATACGCATGTGTACGTCAGATTGTGTTTTGGGTCACGCTAATTTCAACGACTTGCATGCAGATTTTTACCATTACTGGGTTTTTTTAATGCAGAAATTTATAGCCTAGCGTGACCACTGTGTATCAATACTATAATGGCAACTAGTATGGCATGTACATGTACACTCTGTAGCTTTTATCAATATTATTAATATATGTTCTAAAATATTACATGGTAGTTTGTCTTTTTCTGTTTCTACAACTTTTTTCTTTTTCTTTGGAGATGTGTAGTCATCCTGTTGACTTCCAAATCCTTCGTGTATGCTACCAACACTTGTCATCTCTTGTTATATTGGTACAATGTACCTCCTATAAATACATTACATCCATTTTATTTAAAAACTAATCTTTGTACCTGGTTTGTCTGAATACCATTGTACGTCATTAAAGCAGACCCTTTTAAAACAATATTAGATTGCTTTAGAAATGACTGAATTACTATGGATAATAGCCCAATCGAAATTTAAAAAAATCCTATGCAATTTAAAACACTGAATATTTTAAGGAAAGAATTGTTGATTTCAAAATATTTTTTTTGTATACAAAAGGAGCACAAGATCGACCATATGCAATAAGCAGTTTTCATTTGTCATGAACAAACCCAAACCAAAACATGTTGAGTTGTAGTTTAATTCTGTTATAAGACCATACTTGCCTACATATTTTGGTAGAATTCCTGATAATTTCGCCAAGGGGTATGGGGCCGCTAAAAGTCCCCAGTGGGTCCTAGGAAAAGCCTTGGTGGGGGCAGAGGGGGTCGAAGACCCCCGGTCAAAAACGATTTTAGAGTATTTCTATGGTATTTGAGAGGGTCTCCAGAGTTTTTTGAGCTGACATATGCAGGTATTTTGTTAAGGCCGGATTAGAAAGGCTGTTTTAACACAATTTTTATAATGAAGAAATCCAGGAGATTCCAACAACCTTCCCGGTAGCCTGGACAAGGGTAACAAATTACGGAGATTCCGGGCAAAATCCTGAGCATTGGCAGATATGTAGAGCATCTCTCAAGGATTATTTATTCTTTTTTTAGCCAACACAAACAAAAGTATGCTACTATCACTCGAATTTTGGCGATGAAAGTGTGTCGATTTGATGCATGTTAATTTTGTTGAAATGCACTGTAATTTATATTAAGGAGTCATTTGTTTAGAGCAATAAATGGAAGATATTTTAACAGTAATTTAGCCATGGCCGTGGGTAAATTGTTTACATTGATGAATGAAGGAAAATCACTGAAATACGAGTGGTGGCCATATGTAATTATCACCCACTCTGATCACTGATGCTGAAAACTCAATCAAAGAAGGATCTCCGGAAATGGAATAATCAATTGCACCTCAACGAGTTTTTGTCTGGTATTTTTTGACAATAAAAATGAATTAACGAAAGGCAAGTTCTAAATTAAAGTCAAAGTTAAACTTTGTCTACGTTTTATAAAATATTTTTTGTCTTAATTCGTATAATTTTCTACTATCTTTAGTTTTTCTATACTCTATATTTTCTATGATAACTCACTCGAAGTTAACATGTATTTACAAATAAACACTTTCTGGCTGATACGAAAAACCCGCTAAAATACGCCTTCAACTGGAATAGCTACATTTCGTTCGTAGGAGACAGTGAATAAATTTGGAAACCAGTAGTAATAATTGCAGTTATTTCCCCTTAATCTGCGGGTTTATCGGTAGAAGGCTCAATCGGGAACCAGATTCTACTGAGAACCGGTCCGGCTGAGAACAAAAGAAGTATCACAAAATACCGAAGACAAAATTTGTTCAGAAAGAATATATTAATGGTTTAATTTTATTATTAATATTAATTAAGAAGAAACAAATATTTATGAAAAACTGGTTAGTCCCAACTTGATGTCAGGTTCAAGACAATAATTTAGTTTTTTTCTTTATGGTTCTTATTTTCAATATGATTTGCGTCAATATTAAATATGTCTCCATGATAACTGAAAAGAAATCTTGCGCCTATTAACAACAGATATGTTCATCAGCTATATAAGCATAACAGTTTTATTTAAAGTAGGAAATTACAACAAATGGAAAACATAAGCTCTACATAGAGCTTTAAATTAATCTGATATTTGTGCTTTTAGTTGTGCTTAAACTGTGCTCTATGCTTTTATGTATGCTTATAACTGCTCTATGCTTTTAGATATACTTTTAACTGATAATTGTGCTTAAAATGATCCAAGTACTTTTAGCTAATAATTATGATGTTTAACGTTCTTAAAAGCATGCCTTTAACAATGTGTAATTGATCTCTTAACAAGTAACTTGCTTTTTATCATGTTTATGCCTGTCCTAAGAAATGAATGTCTTAAAAATAATGTTATGTTTGTATGTCGGTAAAAAGCTCTACAGAGCTTATGTTGTTATATGTTTGTCCGAATTTAAATAAAATGATTTGTCTTGTCTTGTCTTGAGCTTAAATCAGCCGACTAAATGCAGTCTATATTTCTTCTCATGAGTATAAGCCTCCTGTAGTTAGGTGCACCTCCGTGGAGTTATTAATTTAATTTCTTAATATATTTTATATTTTTTATTATTATTTTATTTTTTTTATAAATATTTGATGAGAGGGTCACTATCTTTACACAACTTGGTAATATGTCCTTTTATAAACTGAAAAAAGTCAAAGTACCATTTTCTGTTGAAATATTTTAAATTAGTTCAATTTTTAAGTAATATTTTTGTCAGGAACTGTTTTTAAAGAAAAAATAATAAAGCTGTGTTTTTGGAAGTCGAACATGCCAAGAATATAGTACTCCTGGAACTTCAGAGCTCCCGTAGAGCTTGTTACACGGTTTTGATTTCACCGAGAGATAACAGTGCCATACTTTGTAAATGTTTCTGTCTCCGTTGACCACATGAATTCATTAGCAGAAAGTTAAACAATCATGAGGACCACAGGTGGTCAGGGGAAATTTTAGTCGTATATTCTTGGCATGACTTTCTATTAAGAACGCTGTCCAAAATAAAAAGGGAAATTCTACTGATTCCCTTTTCCTGGCGAAAGTGAAAAGTGCATCCTTTATGAGAGTCGATTTTAATAAATCGACATATAAATAAACCATGACAGAAATCATAAAATTTGATCTTTTGTCGTATATTTGTATATAAAATGTATGACAGGATGAGAAAAACATAAGAGAAATTTCTCCAATCGGTTTGATTTTAACTGTTAAGTATTAAAATCGTGGGAGAAATTTCTTCCATCGTTCTGATGTAAACTCTTTAGTAGCACACTCATGGGAGAAATTTCTCCCATCGGTTTGATTTTAACTCGAAGTATTAAAAGCATGGGAGAAATTTCTCCGATTAAACCAATCGGAGAAATTTCTCCCATCGGTTTAATTTTAATTTTTAATATTGCAATCATGGGAGAAATTTCCCCCATCTGTTTGATTTTAGATATATATATTCAGCATTACATCAGAGGAGAAATTTCTGCCATCGTTTTGATTGTAATTTTTATTATATCAATCATAGAAGAAATTTCTCAAACAAGTTCCTTCAAGATTTTACACTGTATACTCCATGTTGTTTATTTTCTGAAAAATAAGAGATAACAATGTTTTTAAAATGTTTGATATAATTTAAGTATTGTATCATTTATCTTTGCCGAGTAAAATGTGACCGTGAAAATGCAATCGTTATATGGACAGCTGAAAATTGACGAAGTCAGTTAACAAGAAGAAGGAATCTGAAAGGTCTGAAAATAAACACCATAAAATGGCATAATGATACAAGGATACTGACAAAATTTTGGTATTGCATCATTTATCATTGGTGAGAAAAATTTGATGGAAAATGAGTTCTGTATATATGGTCGGCTGAAAATTGACCAAGTTGGTAACAGGAAATCTGAATCGTAGAGGTCTGAAAATGGACCTCACAATATATAATGGTCATAAAAAGCTAATGACAAATTTCAGTATTCTATCATTGATCATTGCTGAGAAAAATGTGACGGAAAATAGTTACGGACGGCTGACATTTGATTTAGTCCTTTAACTGGTAGCAAAATTCGGAAAAGTCTGAAAATAAATCCCACAATATGGCATGATCATACAAGGCTACTGACATTTCATTATTGTATTACTTACCATTGTTGAGAAAATGTTACTGAAAATGTTCACCGTAACAATCACACAGACCGAAAACTACACACCTATCCCCTTCAAGGGATGTAGAATGTGCGAACAAATTTTAACTATTGGTATTAAAAATAAGTATTAGCATAAGCTGTTAAACTGACTGCATATGTTAACAAATTATCAATTATGTAGGAACACTAATACTTGTACTACGCTAGACCAAACATTTGACAGCGAGATGATTTTGCTTCTGTCTGTTGTTGTCACCCGCGTTTTGCAATTACAATCTGTGGGTAAATATAGCAATACGGATTTAGATGTTATCAACATTTACCTGAACATTAAATTTCAAAACTATTTTCTTCTTAGTTTGTCCCATAATCTGAATAATTGTTCAACTGAGAATGCCTCGCGTAAGGAAACACAAAATATCATTATTCACAAATATTCATCCATACCATTCTTTAAATAACTGAAAAGAATTAAAACTGTAGTAATCAAAGATCGATTGTTGTTAAATATCAACATAAACTGTACATATTTTAACAATTAAATCTATACGTTCTAATGAATGGTCAAGATTGCAATTATCACTTTCCCACGAGGTCAGTAGACATTAGTATTAATGTTTTATTACCTCTTTGACGATGATTTTTATTTAATGTTCATAGTTCAGTGCTAGAAGGTCATCGTGGCGATAACGTTTCCTGTGCGTTTAATGCCCTGAAATTTATTTAATTCATGAATCGAATGAATATTAATGTTCGACATGACCAGAACAAGTAATAGACAACCATATAAATTAATTAGCAGTAAAACTCTCTTTGTCTAGTATTGAAACGTTTACAAATATTGTTGCATAAACTATTTAGAGCTGTTACCGGTATGTTACTTATTTGTAAAAAAAGGATACATATGGTATCATTTAAGAGCCTTGAACATATACATTTATTTCATTGAACATTGTATTGAATATTTAGGTTGGACAATCGACAGTAATAGAGAATTCATCGTCTACTAGTTAATGTGTACAAAAGCAATATTTTGACAAAACCAAAAAACTTCAATTGTGTTTACATTTCGAATGAAAAGAAACGTTCCTGCGACATTGGAGTTTTACTTGAACTTCACTTACGATAAAATTGGAACGATATTATTTTCAAATACAATTTTGTATTATATTTTATTTCATATCAATGATGTAACCATCCATTCCATTTAAAGCTACAGTTGATGTGCTTTAAGAGATAAATATAATAAAAGATTCAGCAAACGGACTGTATCCAATCTTTTGTTACATCATGAAGTTTCGGGCTGTAACGGTGATACAGCCTGATCAAAAAGATGATTCGAGTTTCCATGTATCACTAAACATGCATGTACATGTATTGAACAGCTCACTTTGTAAACTATTAAACTTATTTGTTTTCTAATGTGTTCAATGAAATAAAAGTAAAACTAACATGCGTGTATGACCGTATCAGAAGTACGGTCCTACACACAAGTTACTATTGCACATATAAACTGTACATTTCTTTATTACTCGCATGATATATCAAATCAAACTGTACATATATATGCGTATGCGTCAAAACAGATACCTTCGATATTCATCTGTAAAATACGTCAATTTGGTTTCAGTTCTCTGCCAAGTCATCAGAAATTGTCCGGATGAAATGTTGCTTTATCTTTCGTTTTGAAAAACAACTGTCGTTGACGGACTGGATATATTCCCATAGAATTCCTCGACTAAATAACTAGCATTTGACCAATGTGATCGTTCACTTCCTCCTGTATTGTGCATTATTTTGAAAATGAATTATGTTTCCTGGTTCCTTCTTAAACTAGGTGCACATATTACGTTTAAAAATACCCTTTATATAACGAGATGAATCAAACACAAATCTCTTCATTTAAATCGACGTTTAAAGACAGCACATTGAAACTACGAAATGCACAGAAAAAGCATCAAGTGTATAACCTTTTAAATTATAGATTTTATATTTACAGCCATGATGCACGTATACATTCTTTATTAGGAAATATTTGGTACTCTTTGTGTCACCGGGTAGCTACTGCTTTTTAATTTCATAAACACTAATGTTCCTATATACATATACATATACATATTTCCAATATAATAATTATTAATACACGTCTATTCACTTTCATTCTATTTTCATATCGAGGTACCTCAACTTTCACTGAACTTGCAAACACATAAAATGAAGGCATGACATTATTTATTTTTGACTGCGGCAGAGAGATGACCAGGTGGTAGACAAAAACCATATATTCTAATGATGTGTCTGACACGCCACGGGTCATTTAAACTTTAATTGATAGATACTGTCCGTTATTCTTATCAACCACTTACTAACTATTGGGTTCATGACTTTTGTGATAAATTATGGACAATTAAAATTATGTGATTTAACGTTTGCTGTCCCATCTATTTTTTTAAAACTAATATTGACTATTGTGTGTTGTGGACTTAAATATAGTTTATCATATCATATTTACGTGATTCTAAAAGGGGGAGTGGGTGTGTGTAAAAAAACAAAAAAAAAAAGCAGAAAAATTGTACTTCTGTGCGGCAATAACGTGTATTACAAACTTCTAAATAACACTCATCTTATTTTCGCATATGAATTTTAGGATTATAATTAACATTACACAGATTCAATGATTCAATATTTGGGAATACATAGGCAATATGTGTTTTTATATCAAGACTTTGTCTGGCTGAAAAATTTACTGTTCCGTATTTTATATATATTTCTAGAATAAATAAAATAAATACTAGTATTTAAACAATATAACTCAATATTTAAAAAGAAATTTAATCATATACATTTTAAAAAATCTCATTTAATTTTTAATGTACTTCATTTCAAGAATATCATATGTGGTCTTTTGTCAATTTTGATTTCATTCTGTCAAGAGGGAATTTTAACTTGTATTTTTAGTTTTTAAAGCCAAAGATGTTCAATATTTAATGAACGAATCAATATCATGTGCCTTCTTTATTGTAAAGGGGCCTCGGTGTCCGAGTGGTTAAGGTAGTTCGTCTACTATTGATCACGTGGTTTGTCAACCCTGAGATTGTGGTTCGATTCTCACTGCAGGTAGGGTGTACTCGCGACTCCAATCTTAATTGACAAGGATTGCCAGATTTCCTACCGCAGGTCGGGGGTTCTGTCCGGGTACTCCGGCTTCCTCTCCCAATAAAAACTGGACGCCACGATAGTGCTGAAAAATTGCTAAAAGTGGCGTTAAAAACCATTCAATCAAACCAACAAACATATTATAAGGAGTTATTGGACAATTACATAGTTTGTAGGCCTTGTCCTTCCAATTATTTTTATTATTTACAGTTTTACTCTAGCTGTTATAGTTTTAAGTTTATAAGGCAAATACTGACATTTTTATAACAAAATTGTTATCAATGGACAAAACCTTCTGTAGGTAGTCGTCTGACGTTATTATTTTGGCACTTGTCTTACTAATCATTTTTTCAATTTACAGTTCCACTTTAGTTATTATAACTTTTAATGTTCATGGCAAATATTATACAATTCATATTTAAAATGCTGCTGATTGGTTTATAAGTGAGAAATTTTCGTAACTTTATCTTGGGATTTTCCATGATACAAATTTTTACAAAAATTGCTCTTGCGATTATTCAATACTTAAAGTAGTGATTTTTGGCGTTTCATGTAAATATGTGGACGAGTGGTACTGGAAGACCAATTACAAAAATTTGCATTGAAAGGGACAATTTGATGAACAAAAAATTATATATATACGCATAAATGAGAATTTTTCTAATCTGGAAGGCAACACTTCATTTTAAAGTCGTTACAGAAGCTACGTTCCTAAGTATTATTAGTCATAAATTCATAAGAAATATGTAAAAAGTTTAAAACAAAAATAGATGTTCCTACAGTACCATGCAGTTTAGTTATCTTATATGCGCATAAGCGGCGAGTTCAACTACGGTAGTTCTACCTATAAAATACATTTTTATGATAAGTTTACAGAAACTAGATTGATATTAGTTATTAATTCTTAGCTTACTTGACACGTGAGGAGGATTTGATTTCTCTTCACCGAGCGTGCGTCTCCGTTGGGCGTAAATTTGTCTCATTTCAGTCTTCTTCTCCCAATACAAATATAACGCATCTCGGTCAATATAGAAGGACAACTCGAGCCGCCTATGAAGACATCTCGGCCATTTATAAGGTCATTCTTCTACAGCTTTTGCTGTTCGACACCAATATTAATTGACGAATTGCCAGTTTTCCTACTGAAGGTCGGGTTTTTCGCCACGTACTCCGGCTTCCTCCCCAATAAATACTGGACGCTATGATATAGCTGAAAAAATTCTAAAAGTGGCGTTAAACATCATTCAAACAAAAAATACAGCTTTTGTCATTTTATTAGTTTCAAACTTTAAAACCCAAAATGTAAAACAAAAGTACTTACTTTAGTACTTAGTGTTTTTATATTTTAATGGAATTAACTTTATAATATTTTTAGTATTATTATACACCATGTATAGTTGCTTTTTTTGCATTGTTTGGTAGGCGGTCTGAATTGTCTACGTTGTCGGGCCAAACCTTTAGAAATATCTTACGGACTGTCTACTTTTGTCTTAAAAGTATAACTTGTTCTATAGATGTATCCGGTTGTGCAAACTGCACTTTGATTAGTATATGTGCATGTACATGCATGGATCAACATCCTGGATACAAAGTTGAAACTATGTAGCCTAAGGATGATTGTGACCACGTTTCGAAAAAAATGAATTGGATTTGCCAAGTGGTGTCAGAGGAGAAGATTAATGATCATTAATTAAAAAGTAAACAACGGACAGACGACAGATAACATACACCTTGTGAATTGATGACAAAATGCAGAGTGGAGAGAAATATGCTTTATATAACAAAAAAAAACGTACTGCATATTAGCGTAGTAAAAAACTCTGATCATTTTGGATGAAATTTATGTCTTTACTGGAGATTTATGTAAATAGTATTAGTCTCTATCAATTAAATCAATGAATTGGCACTTATTAAATGATTTTCAGATACACATTTAAGGGTAAATTTGTACTAGTTCTCACTCCCTCTTTTCTTACTTTTGCCTTTCTCCCACCCGTTGCTCCTTTCTCCCTTCTCGTTGCTCCTTTCTCCCTCCCCGTTGCTCCTTTCTCCCTCCCCTTTGCTCCTTTCTCCCTCCTCTTTCCTCCTTTCTCCCTGTATCCAACTACACTGTCCACCCCCTCAGAAATTTGGCATTTCAAAATTATTTCCTAGTTAATCCTTAATTAAATTGTTTATCCGCAGGAAATCGGATAAGATTGAATAAAACCAGGTTTAAGTGGTATAGTTCACATAGAATATATTTGATCATATTCCAGAATGCATAAATATTGCAGGATTTTTGTATAATGATTTAAGCATTCAAGGTAAATGCTTGCATCTTTCAATGGTTTGGTTTATTACACGTCTGCCCGAGAAGTTGTTTAATGCTTGATCGTGCGGTAACCTTTAAACTAATAAGCAGAAAAAATATACAGCCGTTTTCAAGTCTTTAGTCTTTGTTTACATCTTTCATTATATTTGCAGAAATTCCGACCTCAAATCTTGTTACGGTATTATCATTAATTATCAGAGCGGTATTTTTATCAGTTTGCTTCGTCTATTCGAAATTTGACCCATGCTAAGCTGAAATAAAACATATTCCTGCCTGAGTTCCATGAAGTGGAAACCGGGTTGTATTGTGGTTAAGTGGCTATATAAAGAACTTTTTCAACTTTTAAGTTAAAAATTAGGGAGGAAACCTTAAATGCCCAGGAAGAATACCCAACCTTCACTCGAAAAACATAGTCCGAGAATCCTCTGCCGTCCAACGCTTTTTTTGCGTGGGACGGCGAAATGACGGGAGTGTTGCAACAGGCAGAAATAATAAGAAATTTTAATGAAAATCAAATTTTTTGGTCCTATTCACTATCATTAGGTGTTCAAACATCCTACTTAATATGAATGCTGTAGCTTCAAAGATGAGAGGGCGGACAGGGTTTTGGGAGACAGCGAGATCGGGGGAGAAAGGAGCGGAGTGGAGGGAGAAAGGAGCAGTATGGAGGAAGAAAGGAGCAGAGGGGGTAGAAAGAAGCTGAAGGGAGGAAGAAAGGAGAAAGGTCCATAAATCTGAATCAAATGTGTGGGAGCATTAACTGGCAGAGCTTATTTAAAGAGTGTACTGTAGACACATTCTATGAAATACAAGTTGCAACAAACTTTGTCCATTCGACAAAATTGTACAACGAACAGTGACAGTGATGCATGGCCATAATGCAGCGAAGAACATTTAACAAAATTGTATATACGTATAGGTCTGTAGGCGCAGTCGTCGTTGTCGTCATTTGTCTGTTCACAGCATAGTTTCAGGGTTATACCATTTTAACTATTTAGTCTATAGGAAAAAAAGGTTAGGATTGATAACAGGTGTTCCGGACCTAACTGTTTATACAAAAGGAGCCAAATAAGAGTTTTACCTTACAACTGAAAAGCAGGATCGCAACATCCGTGTATTCTTTCGATTTAAGAGAACAGTTCGAGCACAGAACATCCCAGTGTCAACTCAGACAAGAGATATAGTTGCTATATCGCCGCAAACGCGCATTTAAATATACCGTATATATTTGTTTGCTTATGTGAGTACATCTATCTATCTCTCTATCTCTCTCTCTCTCTCTCTCTCTCTCTCTCTCTCTCTCTCTCTCTATCTATCTATCTATCTATCTAATCACGTTTCATCCATTATAAAACCTATTTTTAGAGTACTATTATTCCACTTTAATAATTTAATTGTAGTATACAGCAATCTGATTTGTCTAGAAATGGTCACAAAACATGTTACAATTCATTGTGCCCCCCCCCCCCCACTCGCTACTCCGTACCTTCCAAAGAGTACTATACTTTAACTTTAACTTTGGCAAATTGTTTTACCACACACTCTTTGTAGAAAAAGTAATTTGTCAATTTCGGTGTCGGCTTGTCATATTAAAAAAGAACGAGAAATCTGCCTCAAAAATCGGAGGATATAACAATCGAGCAAGCACACACAATACAAAGCTTCTTGTAAACAGATAACACACTATTTATGATCTATAACATAAAACATTATGTTCCCTTTCTAAAGAAAGATATGGAAATCTGTTTACCCTTGAAAATCCTATTTCCCTCGGGCATGCCCTCGGGGTAACGTAATTTTCTTGGGTGACCAAATCATCTTATCTTCCTTTCGAAAGGGAAATAAATATATAATATCCGGCTAATATTATTTCTTAGAAATGTAAAATCATCAAATGAAATATTCTTTCCAGCAAAGATTTGCTATTGAATGTTATCCGTGAGGTTCTGTCATTCTTGAAAGAGTCCGGGGAATTTTTGTTTATTAAGGGGACATGCAGAATGCATACTGAGTGGTTACGAAAGGATATTATTAATAGTCTCGATCTTAAGACCCTGAAATTTCATCTGGATTCATCTCCATATTGAAATAGTTATTGTTGCGCCAAAAAAAAAAAAAAAAAAAAAAAAAAAAACAATAAACAAAACAAAACTGGGCGTAAAAATTTGATTGGACGATATTTTATTTGGCAAAAAAAAGTGTCTATAAAATTGTACAAAGTTTACATGTGAAAATGTTTTAATAATTATTACTAAATTATTTATTTAATTATTATTAATGTTATTGTTAGGAACACCTTGACTTCATATAAGCGTTGACATGCCTTCGTGGTTTTCTTGTCTAAAAATAGGGTCCTAAAAATATAATGATTGTATTGTCTCCACCTTTTGGTAGCAAAATTACAACAACGTGATCCCAGACGCAACTATATGCTGGGTGATCGAGACTAGATTATTTACAGTGTTTCCTATATCTTTAGAAGACGCCATAAACAAAACTTGTGAAAAAAAATAAGATTGTTTGTTTGTTTGATGGTGTTTAACGCCACTTTCAGCAATTTTTCAGCTATATCATGGCGTCCAGTTTTCATTGGGGGAGGAAGCCGGAGTACCCGGAGAAAACCCCCGACCTGCGGTAGGAAAACTGGCAATCCTTGTCAATTAAGATGGGAGTCGAGTACACCCTGCCTGCAGTGGGAATCAAAAATATAAGAGAAACAAAAGATCCACAAAAGCAACTACTAAGGACACACATATAACTTCATTCGAGCAGCACCGTTGTGTTATCATTGAGGCTTCAGGCAGGGTGTGCTCGACTTCATCCTTAACTGACAATGATTGCTAGCTTTCCTGCTGAATATGCAGGGTTTTTATCGGATACAATGGCTTCCTCAAATAACAAAGAACGTTATCATAGCTTAAACCCCATGTAAAAAAAACAAACCCCAAACGGGCAATACGCATTACGCTGCGACATTTAACTATTGTGTAAATCAGGGGAATGATCAAAGTGCCGTAAAATAGTCAATAACGAGGTTAAAGTTCTTAAAGAGATTATTAGTATTCTTTTCCCATTAATACCCCAGTGTCCCAATATATATATATAAGATATAGACTACAAAAAATCAAGGAAAAAATACTGGGACACCAATTAGATGAGAAATTACAATATGTTTTTTGTTTTTGTTTTTTTTTTTCATGCAACGCATCAGTATATATTGTAAAATGATCCAAACCCCATGCAGTAACTAAACATAGCAAGTCTCAGCAAACTGAGGGGAAATCTTAGATCTCTTATCTATATACGTGACCCTTGGCTACCGATGAGAGTAGTATTCTATTCTCATTAATACCCCAGTGTCATAATATCTATAAGATATAGACTACAAAAAATCAGGGGGAAAACGACACACTTTTGCATCATATGTAAACCACTTACCATCACATTACCCAAACATGCTATACCTAAACAATACTTAATTAACTATATGACAAATTCCTAATTAATCATGAACCCATTCTTAACAAACTATAACCCCATCAAATTCTCTTAATGTAGACTGACCATGAACATTATCTGGAACATTAAAAATAACATTAACATTTTCCAAAAATAATCTACCAGAAACCAAACTCCTAAGAAAAACAGTCATGGGTCATGAAAAACCTATCTGTCAACAAAATCTGGGATATCACCATGATATCATTTTATGTTCAGAAAAAAACCATAAACATCTTTCATTTGAAGAAAGCCCCAGGTTAATGGAAACTCAACCTTTAGTATAAGAAAATGTTATCCCTTAAGGAGTAGCCCTGGGTGATAAAATTGAAATACTTGCACTTTTCACACAGACCACAGAACCCCCAAAATACAACTTACCAAAATAGGAATATAATTACCTTAAGTATTTTATCTGTTTAATTAAAACCATCATTATAATTAAAAACATTTATTAGCTCACAATATTGATTAGTAATATTGACAAAAAAATCTAAAAACAAATAAAAAATACACGTTCTTAGCAATTATATCTATATATTCTGACATAATTTCTCCTTAATTTTTTCGGCCTTCAGTTTTGATCAAATTACAAATTTATTCATTTTAGGAATGATATCAACAAAGCACAAAGAAATCAATTCGATGCAAAATTTAAAGCAATCATTACACCGTTAACACTAACTACTACTTATCCTAAACTAAATTTAAAGCAAACATAACACCGTTAACACTAACTACTACTTATCCTAAACTAAATTTAAAGCAAACATAACACCGTTTACACTAACTATTACTTATCCTAGCAAACATAACACCGTTTACACTAACTACTACTTATCCTAGCAAACATAACACCGTTTAACACTAACTACTACTTATCCTAAACTAAATTTAAAGCAAACATAACACCGTTAACACTAACTACTACTTATCCTAGCAAACATAACACCGTTTACACTAACTACTACTTATCCTAGCAAACATTACACCGTTAACACTAACTACTACTTATCCTAAACTAAATTTAAAGCAAACATAACACCGTTAACACTAACTACTACTTATCCTATCAATCATAACACCGTTAACACTAACTACTACTTATCCTAGCAAACATAACACCGTTAACATTAACTACTACTTATCCTAGCAAACATAACACCGTTAACACTAACTACTACTTATCCTAAACTAAATTTAAAGCAAACACAACACCGTTAACACTAACTACTACTTATCCTATCAAACATAACACCGTTAACACTAACTACTACTTATCCTAGCAAACATAACACCGTTAACATTAACTACTACTTATCCTAGCAAACATAACACCGTTAACACTAACTACTACTTATCCTAGCAAACATAACACCGTTAACACTAACTACTACTTATCCTATCAAACATAACACCGTTAACATTAACTACTACTTATCCTAGCAAACATAACACCGTTAACACTAACTACTACTTATCCTAGCAAACATAACACCGTTTACACTAACTACTACTTATCCTAAACTAAATTTAAAGCAAAAAAAACACCATTAACAATAACTTCTACTTATCTTAAACTAAATATATATTTTGAAAAAAGAAAGATATCTAAAACTTAAATAAACCCTTTCATATTATTTAAGAACATCTTTTCTCCTATAGCATTCATGTGAACACGAAAGACTCGCAATGTTTGTTCGGTTTTGCACGGGAAGTGACATTTTACTCGGGAAACAAATACAAGTTCGAATGACACAAGTAATGCCAAGTATTGAGCTTACACCGGTAGCCCACACATGTGGGTGTGTTCTGGAAATATCAAAACGCTATGACAACTATCTCCTACTAAGAGAGCACTTTCAAAACATATTGGATGCTGAAGTTTTAATTATGGATATTATGTGATATCATACACAAAGTTATACATAAGATTTTTATTGATATGATGGACAGTTGGAGCAAGAAGGTTGAGCAACTTCATGATTGAAGCATGTTGGTGAAAAAGATGATACGTGTAGTTAAATTTTCTTTTATAATATTGTGAAAGTTACATATTTGAAAGGCGATCTCTTTTGTTATTTTGTCCTCAAAATTAAGTTCTTTAAAGTTAATTTTGTAAAAATATCTACGACTTAGATAATTTTAAAAGTTCACTTTGTTTATGAGTTGTTCATGTTGAAGTCTATGGAAGCAAGAACTCTCATCTTCGAGATGTTTGTAAGCTCGCCAACTGCCTTGAGGGAGAGTGTTGTTGGTCTGTTTATTGTCTTTTGACTAGGCCGAATTTTACTGCCGTTATAATCCGAAGTTAGTTTTGTGATTTGTCGGATTAACGGCAGAATTCAGTCCTATTGCTCGTAATGTAGCAAATACAAAATTCTAACTTCGGTCTATTACAAAATTCAAACATAATATTCACCTTCTTAACGTTATTAAAGCTTTAGACATTGCAAAACTAACGGGTAACGATCTTTATTGAAGAAATTTCTTTTTTCGTCTTTGAAGATGCACGTGGAAAATGCTATGTTTATCAGTTTTCCGTATATGGATAATGTGACCTAATTTTGTTATAAACGTGCTAATTTGCATACTATAACAACCATTTCGTAGTAAGAATCCAGTAATTTACTTATGTATTATCCAAGATGCAACACGCCATTCATTTTCGGGTTTCTCAATGTTTTTCATGTAGTAAACGTAATTAAAAAGAGACACGAATGTTCATTAATACACAACGCACAGCGGGTTACTAAAAACGGCAATAACTATCATCACGTATCAATAATGATCGATTTTAAACACGAAACCGATAAACGATTAAAAAATGGTGACACTGTAAAAAGATATCAAGATCGACCACGTCTGATCGTATATGCAACTTCTTTTGGACATCAAAGTGCCGGGAGTGATTCACTAGCTCCCGCTCTGCTACATTACGAGTAATGGGACTAAATTCGTACCCTCGCCAAAAAAAGCGAGGGTACGATTATTCGTTCTATCTTTTGACCTGGGCCTTAGTTTTTTATTTGGTTTTGCGCATAGGATAATGGGGCTTATTGTTGTCATCTAGTATTTAACTTCTTGTTGTTAACTTTTTACAAATAGTTTTCTCAAACGTTAACAATCATTTGTAATATCCCATTTTTGGCATTTTTAAGGTCAATTGGAAGCAGTTCTGTTTGACGTACTGTTTTATTCATAATGGAAAAAAATAGTGATACATTTTGTAGATGATACATTGATTTGTACTCTTATTAGTACCTATCTTCAGCCTTTTTAATATATAGGTGAAAGTGTACAATGTATGAATGTTAAGCACACATCTTCATACGAAATTGTATATGTCCTTTTTATGATGTTTATGTTTATGTGTCTGTCTACTTCTTCAACTTTACAAGCATCTATTAGAGTACATGTATCTACCTGTACTTAAATACTTGCACAAATGAATTCTTTCCCTTCAAAAAAATGGTTGTCATGTCTAGAAATTGAACTTAGTCGGTTATCTTAATAGACATAGGAAATTCCTTTGCATCACAAGATCTACGAAAACCCTGGGACCATACTGGGACGGTTCCCAGTGCTCGACCCACAGAGCAGCCCAGCGCGTCCCCGGGTGGCGGATAGGGGAGACCCTCTCGTGGGGGGGGGGGGGGGGGTTGTCAGGTCATAATACGGAAAGCCTGGCCGCAAACCATAGTGGGTAACATGTTTGGAGAGTGCCGCGCTTCTTGCACGATAAAGATCCCTTTTGTAGATTTTGAAAAAGAGTAGGCTCATTGTAGCCGCTACAAAAGGCTAAATTCTCCGACCCTACCCAAAACTCCGTACTTTTCCAGTGGCAGTCCAAATTGTGTTCCCTGTGTACCATCCCACCCATTATTGTATTGTTTGTAAACTTGTTCCCGTCCTGAATATAGCTGAAATATTGCTCGCTGGACGTAAAGCAAACATCCAATCAATCTACGAAAACCTTCATTGGGTTGAAGTTGTCCGATGACTAGTCATAGCAGTTAGCACCCTTAAAAATGTCAAATTGACGTTTTTAGTTCACCTGACGTAGGGTCATGTGAGCTATTGCTATCTCTTGGCGTCCATCATCATTGAGGTTAACTTTTCTTTACAAAATCTCTAAAACCACTGAAGGGATTACTTTGAAAATTTGCAAACACCATCAGTAAAATGTCCTCTACCAAAATTGCATAAACCATGAAAGCTGACCAACGAACATGGCTGCCTTGGCTAAAAATAGAACAGCCGCGATCAATAGTTTGTTGGTTAAACATGTAGTTTCAAAAGTATAATAGATAGAGGAAATCTGAAGTGAGCCCCCTTCTTCAGCATCAAAAGCTCTACAAGACTCGCCATTTAGTTGAAGTTGTGTGACGATGGCTTGTAGAACAAACAAATCCTCAATAAAAGAGAGAGTACCAACGGAGAGGCTATTAAACAAGGGGATCACAAGATTGAAGTCATTACTTAGCTATTTTTAACGGGTCGCTATCGTCACCAATTTAATTAAAATTATATCTTCACTTAGCTCCCCCCTTTTTGCTATTGTCGCCTTGCCGATAATAGCAAAATGGGGGGAGCCAAGTGAAGATATAATTTTATTTAATTAGATATTGCATCGTCACTTAGTTTGCGGAATATCTGTCTGAAAATTGATTTTTTCCTTTTGTTTAATCACTACCCCTGATTTGACAAACAGGATTTCAAGCTGGGAGATATAGCGGTGTCACGCGTGGAGCAGGAGTACATGTACTTGCCCAATTGAAATGACTCCTTTAGTCATTGTCCTTATAAAGAGAACAATTGTTATTTTCATCGGTTTTGTTTGCCTATAACATCAGGACCATAGAAGGTAAAGAAAAAAAATCAATTGATGAAATGTTCAACTAATTGAGCTGTACAACAGTCTATACTGGGTTTGAGCTGTCAGATGACCACCGTCAGGAGTTTTTGCCTTTGTAAGATTAACAATTGCATTTTCAGTGTCTGGCCTCTTTGGCCAAGTTGTTAAGGTAGTTAGTTGTCAATCTTAATTGACAATGATTGCCAGTTTTCCTATCGCAGGTCGGGGTTTTTCTGCCGGTAATACGGTTTCCTCCCCAAATAAAAACTGGACGCCATAATATAGTTGAAAAATTCAAAGTGATATGTTAAACAACATTCAAACAAACAAAAATATATTCACAGGTGTTCGACCTAATTGCTGTAATAATCGGCTAGTAAAGGGTGTCATATTAGCCGGAGTTTAAGTTAAAATACATATTTATAGCTGCACTGATAGGGAATTTTTACTGTTTAGTCTTTGAATGTTTTTTATAAACGTATCGGCGATTTTAGCCAGCGTTTTAAGCAAGCACATGCGCAATGCAAAATGTGACAGAATAACCATATGTGTAAATTAAGTATGGGACATTCCAATCTAATTAAAATTAAATCTTTCACTTAGCTACCCCCTTTGTTATTGTCGCATGACAGTGAAAATAACAAAAAAAGGATGCTAGTGAAAGATTTAATTTGAATGACATTGAGTACATACGTTTTTATCCGTTTCAAAACAAGTTTAGGCCTTAGTGTGTTTTAGACATATTGAGATATATACATGTGTGTGCGACAGAATCACATCATGTATGCTTTAGCGAGCAACCACAAAATTTTTGAACGTTTTTAATTGGGGGGGTTGGTGGTTTGGATGGGGGGGGGGGGGGCTAGGGTGAGAAGTTAGAACCCCAAAAATAAAGGGAAAAAACAGGTTCAATATATTCGCAAAAAAAAATAATAGCTTATTTTTGTAAAAGGAGTTAGCGCGTCAGGCGTAAAGAAAAAAAATATAGTTTAGTTTAACAATCGTTTTGCTTTATCCATTTCTTATCTCATAATGCACCATGTTTCGGAACATAAGATAGAAATCGCATGCCTCATCTATAGTTCCAGGAAACTGAAGATTGTTTTCTTCTATCAAAATTTCGAACAATTCGTTTAAATCTGGATCCGATGGAACATCCTTATTAAATGAACATAGATTTTTGCATCTTTCTAGGACAATATCGTTTAAAGGTTCTGCATAATCCCTGGTGTCTTCTAATTCAGGTGTGGTAAACAGAAAACAAGGTTTCCCTGCTGTTTTAAAAGTGCTCTCTTAGTAGGAGATAGTTGTCATAGCTTTTTGATATTTCCAGAACACACCCACACGTGTGGGCTACCGGTGTAAGCTCAAAACTTGGCATTGGTTGTGTCATTCGAACTTGTATTTGTTTCCCGAGTAAAATGTCACTTCACGTGTAAAATCGAACAAACATTGTGAGCCTGTCGGGGGAGCATGTTTTTAAATAGCGTTTTAAAAACTCACTGATATCTTTTTCTGTATTTGTCATTTCTTTTGGAAAGTCTAAAGCATTCAGCACCTTTTTATTGTTACCTTATACTTTCGTCTTGAATGGTTTGAAGATCTGTAATAAGCGGTTTCAAATGCCCAACACAGAGCAACAAATATTGGCTTTTGAATTAATGCATGATACGCAACATCAATTATTACTTTTCGGAAATTTTTCTCACTTGGAAGAATTTTTAATGGGAAGCTGTTCAAAGCATCATTTACTTCATCTTTTGACACACTGTTGAATTCATCTAGTGCCGCTCTAACACACTCTGGAACTACTATTGGCAAATCGTAAAAAAATCGTAAGCCCAAAAATGAACTTATCATTTCATCTTCCGTTGGGGATGTCTTGTAAATACATTGCTCCAAAACATTTTGGATATTTGTATGCAGGTATTTTTCCTTGTTTTTAACACAGAGCAACTGCCTTCCCAACAGCCACACACTCTATTTCTTTCATTTAGTATTGCGTTTAAACGCAATAGTATTGCGTTTAATCGCAATACTTATTGCGTTTAATCGCAATAATTTTTCCGTTTAATCGCAATAATCTTTGCGTTTAATCGCAATAAGTTTTGCGTTTATTCGCAAAGATTGCGTTTAACCGCAATGGTTTGCGTTTAATCGCAATAATTATTGCGTTTACTCGCAATGTTTTGCATTTAAACGCAATAAAAAAAAATTTTTTACAAAAAAGTGGCCCGAATTAGCTTCCGTATGTTTTAACATGACAGTATTTATTTGTACTAAATACTATCATCGCTAGCGAAGATGACTAATAACTGACAGGAATATTATATATCTCTTATCAATTTTTCTGTATACTAATAATTATTTTGCTGCTGGCATGCATCCCTACATTTGTAGCCTCTATATCTCTTCGTTCTTTTAACGACTTTTATTTTCTAATACTTCTAGTTATGGATATTCATACCACGTTAGCTATATAAAACTTTGATTAAAACGTTATATATTTCGATTCATTTTCAGTTATCTACATCTCGTTCAATCTTTGTTTCTCAGGAGTAGAAATTCATGACATTATTAGTGTACTTATTTATGTTATGCGACCCTTTATGTATTTACTTTTAGTTGAACATTGAGAAACGTTGCTTTAATACACTGTCATTAATTAAACAAGAAATAACAGGTGCCAGGTTTGATGAACTCAAATAAATATCAAATTTCAACCTTTATCCTGATTACATTTCTATTTATCGCATTTGTTTTATGACGCAGGACAGCGAACATACGTGTAAAATGGCATCTGACCTGACCCGACCTGAACTAAAATTAAACGACGACATTCACGTCTTATAGTTTAAGATAGCTGCTGCATCCGGGCAATTTTCCAAAACGAGATTGTTTTTCAAAAATGAAAAGAAGAAAATAACCAAGTAAGAAGACGACGCAAAACAACGTTTTAAAAAGGTATGTTATAATACATGTAATAACAGCAATTATAACTAACACAGACAAACAGACGACATTTATTTGTTCGTTCGTTCATTCATTCATTCTAGGTTGAACGAACAGATGGTGTTTGAGTTTATATTATGTTGTACTAAGAATTCCTGAAGTTGTGCAATCGACAATGAAATCTTTTCTTAAAAGAAAAATTCGGTATGTTTCAATAACCATTCATCTTTTTGCATTTTTCACAGACAAATTGACTATCAGGAGTTACTAATTAAAAGTAAACTTTGTTGTTGGTTACTTTTTTCGGAAACTTAATTGCTGATTGATTGATTGATTGATTGATTGATTAATTGTTTGTTTGATTGATTGATTGATTGATTGTTTGATTGATTTGTTGCAAGTAGTATTTCAGCTGCTGTATATTTAGGACGAGAAAAACACCCCAACATTGATTGATTGATTGATTGATTGATTGATTGATTGATTGATTGATTGATTGATTTGTTGCAAGCAGTATTTCAGCTGCTGTATATTTAGGACGAGAAAAACAACTCAAACATTTTAACAAGGACTGCACGTAAATCAGTCGGGGAAATGGTGTGGGTGTAAACTTAATTTTGACTTACACTGTGACATAAGCACTGGTTATAACGACCATATAGTTCTTATATATTAATTTTATCTATTACAATACAAGCTCTATATTAATTTACATAAAGAAACGTCAAAGTCATCGAATAAAATCACATCCATACATTATTACGTTCACTGCACACCATAATTTACATTTCCACTCTCTCATAAGATGGGGCCCCGTCATCAGATTTCCAGATATGACAATACATGAACTTTGGTAAACATTCTTGCACATAAAATTCAACGGTATATCAAAAGGATGGTAGAACTAAAACACAGCTGAGCTCATAAATAATTTTGTCAATCGGCCATACACTCTGATACACATCAGCAAGATAATGATTGTAGATATTTGAATCGACCATGGCATTACAAATTGCTGATTAAGATCAAAGGTAATTAAAATAACGATAAATTTCACACTTATGACACACACAAACAAAATATGAAGAATTAAGTAGGGACAGAAAAGTTGTTCTTTTGTAGCTGTTACTGTGCGCTTACATGTTTAAAAATCTACCAAATCCGTCTTTATCGCGCAAGGATCGTGGCACCACTAAAGACACCCAGCAACGAGGACCTGAACAAGTTGGGCCATAGAAACTGTCACCTGTAACAATGTTACTTGCTCTGATCGGAAATGGGAACTTTATGTCACCGCAGGGCTTTGTTTTACATAGGACCGGTGGGAAAATATTTAAAACGGCATCTTCTGAAGCAACTGAATGAATATCATTCAAGACATGCGACATATTTATTGGTTGGCGCTCTACAAAGTCTTATGTTCAGATCTGAGATGGCTGGCACTGGCCACATTAACAAAGAACTAAATGGGAAACGTGTTTAAATAGGCTCATGGTCTAAAACCAGAGAAACCAAAAATACCAGGAATATTATGATGGTAAAATAGTCCTCAAGGTCCATCTAAATATGCGCGAAGACCCCTTAGTTACAATAAATATTGTGGCTTGCTCATGTCTGGTAAAAATGAGCGCTTATTTTCTAAAACTAATATAATAAAACGAGTAATTTAACATAGATAAGAAATATAATAAGTTTCACGTGGGAAGTTCATAAGTTTAAAAAATGAGGATAAAGAATAACATCAACTTTCAATTCAATTTGTGTTAAGTAAAAGTCTCTGGAATTAATTCTTTAAAAACATGAGACAAATGTTAAAAGTGGATAACTGTGTTGACCACACTTAATACATTTATTTTTTTATATTAGAGGGAGCAAGTATTTGGGCATTGGACGTTACACAAATTATACACCCGCTCCCATAGGGGATATGTTGCATGCTGTTTTTGATCTGTGTTTGTTTAAATTTGTTCAGTAGTTTTGTGTGTCAGATCATGTCATATTGTGGTATTTGTTTTCAGACTTCCTGTTTACTGACAGTCAATTTTCAGCCATCCGTAACCATTTTCCGTCACATTTTTCTCAATAATTATAAATGATACACTACTGAAATTTTGTCGGTAGCTTTGTATGCTCATCCCATATTTTGGAATTCCTGTTTAACGACTTTACTGTGGGATTTATTTTCAGAGCTCTCCGACGTCTAATGCCAGTTGAACGACTTTGTCAGTTTTTAGCCGTCAGTACCATATTTCACATTTTTTATAATTCTTCTCAGCAATGGGAAGTGAAATAATGCTAAAATTTTGTCAATTGCTTTGTATGATCACGCCATTGAAGGATTTCAGATTCATATTTCCTGTTTTACGACTATGTCAATTTTTAGCCGTCCGTAACAATTTTCAGTTCCCATTTTCTCAGCAATGATAAATGATACAAGGGCTGAAATTTTGTTAGTGGCTTTGTATGATCATGAAATAATGTGGGGTTCATTTTCTGACATTTCCGACCCCTACTTCCTGTTTACTGACCGTCAATTTGTTACCTTTTGAACAGGGTATTGTAATTTTCTGTCACATTTTGCTCAGCAAATTTGTGTAAAAGCTTCATAGGATCATGACATACTGTAGGATTTATTATCACCCCGCTCCCAATAAAGGATAGATGTTATACTTTTTTGGTCTGTGTGTGTTTTAAGTTATCATGGTGAAGGTGCGGAGTTATCATCGGGAGCATTAGCCCACAAAAAATACATGTTACAGTGCTGTATTCCCCATGTATGCTTCATTTATACTCAATTTATGCAATAATTTTATTTTACTTACAAAATCTAAACATTGCCTCTAAATATAGACAGATGTTATTTTTTCCAACTTTGAAGTTAAACTCGGAAAAATTTTACTATCAATAAAACAAAAAAAATATTCACCTTTTAATTTTATCCAAACATTTTTAAAACATCATTTCTCTTTTTATTTTCAGAAAAGACACAACATGGAGTATACAGTGAAAAATCTTGAAGAAACCAATGGGAAAAATTTCTCCCCTCATTGATATAATAAAAATTAACAATCAAACCGATGGGAGAAATTTCTCCCATCCTGAATAGTTAATTTCTAATTGATGGGAGAAATTTCTCCCATGATTGTAATACTGCATAGCTAAAATCAAACTGATAGGAGAAATTTCTCCCATGATAGCAATATTAAAAATTAAAATCAACCCCATGAGAGAAATTTCTCCAACGCTTTTAATACTTAGAGTTAAAATCAGACCGATGGAAGAAATTTCTCCCACGATTTGAATACTAAACAGTTAAAATTTAGTGATTTCTGTCATGGTTTACATGTAGAATTATTAAAATCCACTCTCATAAGGGATGCACTTTTGACTTTCGCCTGGAAAAGGGAATCAGTAGAATTTCCCTTTTTATTTTGGACAGCGTTTAAGGTAGTTTGTTTTAATTGTGTTTAGCGCCACTTTAAGTTCAGCTATACATCATGACATCCTGTTTTTATTGGGGAGGCAGCCGGAGAACCCGGAGAAAACTCCTGACCTTCGGTAGGAAAATTGGCAATCCTTGTTTATTGAGATTTGAATCAAGCACACCCTGCCCGCAGCGAGACCCGTACTCGCAACCTCAGTGCTGTCAGACCACGTGATCAATAGAAGACGAACTACCTTAACAACTCGGGCACGTTTCATAAAGCGATCGCTAATTAACGTGCTCGTTATCCCATGCAATTAAAATGGGATAACGTGCACGTTAAGCTAACGATCGCAAATATGAAACGGCACCCTTGTCTCCTTATAAACGTTAGTAAAATTGTGTTTGTTTGTTTGACTGGGACTTAACGCCACATTCAATATATACTGGCAACCACTCTTTATTAGAGGCGAAAGCCATAGTACGGAGAAACGCCTTATGATCCTCTATCTTTGGCAGAAAACTGTCAATTCTTGTCAATTAAGTTTGTAGTCGAGTACGCCTTGCCGCTATAAGGATCGAACAGTAATCTTTGTGTTGCAATAATAGATGACTAACTAATGGACCCAGTAAGAAGCAACGTTTTCATGCAGTTTCGTATTTTTCTGGATCAAAGACTGGGCATTTTAACCGAAATCCGCCATTTTATGATCTTTTATTGTATTCTACATGTTAAGTACAAGTTTAAATTGCCAAGGTTTTGTTAGAACTCGCCTATAATTAAATACATTTTACACGTTTATCTCTATATATTATCCTCTATTGTTCGGGAAATTTCATTGACGTATACAATAAAACTTTTTTTTTTAAATTCAATCTTAATATAAAAAATGATTTTTTTACCGAACGTATACTTATTTAAAAAAAATGTAAAGAGTTTTTTTGTCGATGGCACAATCTTGTTTAAAAATATTAAAGCCTTAAGTTAATTTAATGTTTATTTTGAGTTTTTGTTTACAAAATGATTTCAGTTACTTATTTAAACAATTGTGATAGTAACATCTTTGGTTAAACATGTGCAGTTAAGTTTCCCGAATGAGCTCCGTAAATTATATTTTTTTGAAACAATAACAAACAAAATCTTACATGTACAAAAGAAATCATCGTCGGAAACCCACGTCCGGGTTGAAGATATATTTTCTCGTTTTCATGAATATTCATTAAATTTAGTTAGCTAATGGGAACGACGTTAATTGGATAGAACTATTTTGATTAGTTCAAACGCTTCGCAAGAAGTACAAGCGACTAATCAAAATAGCACATTTAATATTCATGAAAACGAGAAAATATCTTCAAGTGTGCCCACGGTCGGTAAGTGGTAGCAAAGCGAGAACGCAACCGGACGTGGGTTTCCGACGATGAAAAGAAATGAATTGTTCTTATAGATAAATAATATATTCATGAAATCCATTTTCTTTTTGATGTGCTTATCACTGGGCTGTACGGTTGTTCCCACCTGACCTAGGCGCCATTAGGAAATTTGGCACCATGTTGTAAGGGTTCAAACCCAACTGTAGCTCCATACTTTCTGGGTCAGTAGTTAGGGTCACGGGAAATAACAAGTTCTTAGGGGTAGACTCTGTATTGCTCTGGAGGGAAGTGATGGGCGGAAATAGGTAATGGCTCTGTAGAGGGATACACAGGGAAGGGCTATTTGAGGGATGGGGAAAGGGGCAGGGGACCAGAAGAGTGGTGGCTTTGGGAATGAACTTCTTTTAAGTTGTGTATAGGTCATTCTTACTAATGATACCAAGTCACTGTGTACAGATATATATATATGTTTATTTGGATAACTACCCCTTTAAACCACCATCGGGGTAATAGTTATTGGGTTTTTATTCATTTGGCAATGGGTGACAGCTTTCTGAAATCTGCTGTTTGGAATATTGAAGGTTCAAGTTCTGATAAATACACATTACATACATTATGTGTAGGTACAACTACTTGTATCACGTCGAGACAGTTGTGTACATTCGTATCACTGCGAGACGCGCAGCGTCGAGTTGTGATGCGGAATGTATGCAACTGTTGAGACGTGATACAGGTAGTTGTACCTACACTTAAATGTATGTAATAAGTTTATCTAAAATTAAGAAGTATAAAAAGGGTCGAACAAAACTGAATGTTTAAAATTTTAAATTTAACATTCAACGAAGCATTTGTTTATAAAATATAGGCCCTAACGTCACGCGTATTATGTTGTCATATCTCATTCATAGAATGAAAGTCATTTACCGAATCATTGGTTATACATTCATTGTGACGTCAAGAAGTAGTTCCGACAAAAGTACATCTTGTATCACATATATAGATGATACAAGGTTTTGTATCACATAGGTTGTATCAATCGCTAATTTTCCAGATTTTGACGAAATACATACTTAATTGTAGATAAAGTATCAGATCCTTGTTTTTAACAAAATATTTCAAAATTCCATAAAATTAGTTTTGTTGGAACATGGTCTAACAATATAGACAATGACATAATTCTCAAAAGTTTAAAGCAATTGTAGAAAAAACAGAAAAAAGCTAGAAGAAACTCTGGCGGAATAAGTATTTTTGTTAAAGATGAAATTAAGAATAAGGCATAGTGAAGTTACCTAAGAGGCACGCTGATATCCTCAGGATAAAACCTGATAAAGTATTTTTAATATTACTAAAGACATTTATTTAGCTACAATATATATACCTCCAGAACACTCAAAATTTTATGAGCATGGCATTGAATCTGTTTATGATCAACTTACAGAAGATATATCTCAATAATAGTAAATTTGGCAACATTATGATACAAGGAGATTTTTTATGCCTACACTGGAATAAAACCAGATTTCATTGCAAACGACAATTCAAATAATTTACCCATTACTGAGGAGCATTATATAGAAATATTTCTATGCCAAGAAATAATAAAGACTCAAAACTCCCAAACAACAGTGGAAAATTATTGTTAAATTTATGTAAAGAATCAATTCTGCAAATTTTAAATGGCAGAAAAATTGGTGACTTTCGTGGTAACTTCACTTGTATAAGATACAATGGTTGTAGTGTCGTAGATTATATTATTGTTTCTCAAGAACTTTTTAACAATATTGGTTACTTTGAGGTGCATGATTTTACACCTCTGTCAGATCACTGTGCTATCAGCTGTACATTATTTGCTTGTCTTTATAATAATGATAATATGGAACAATGTCCACTGGATCCTCTCCCAGCTAAATTTTTATGGAACTCAGATGCAATTGAAAAATACAAGCAACACATAAAAAGTGAAGTAACCTGTGAAAAAATACAAGATTTTATGGGTGCATCAAGACTAGAAGGAAATCCGGGTACTCTGAAAACTGCAAAGAGCGTCAAACATCTGTTAAAAACTATCAAAAACTTGTTGCTAAATTTCCAGAAAACAGTTAATAGAGGAAGAAATTTTATTCACTTAGATCAAAGCTAAGGCGACTTTGTAAATTCGAAGAAAAAATGTACACAAAAAAATTTGTTCAGAGTTATCTAATCTTGATGATAAAGACCCAAAGGCATTCTGGAATCTACTAAATAAAATTGACAAAAAATGCTGTCAAAACCATATGAATCTTCCCAGTCAAAAATTTGCTGACTTTTACAAAAAAACTCAACAAAAAAGATGACAACAACAGCCTTTTCCATGTCAATATCATTAATAAAGAAACTAATTGATAACTTAGATACAGAACTAAATCCATCTGAATTGGATAAAGACATTTCTTTAGATGAAATAAAAAAGGCAATTAGTTCTCTTCGTAATGGAAAATCTTCATCTTCTGACTTGGTATCAAATGAAATGTGTAAAAATTGTATTAAGGTTTTATTAAAACCACTTCATAAATTATTAAATTTCGTCTTAAGAAGTGGCACTTTTCCTAAAATATGGAATGAGAGTTATTTAGTATTGATCCATAACAAAGGAGACAAATTTGAACCTGGAAATTACAAGGGAATCTCCATTACCTCAAATCTAGGAAAACTTTTTAACAAAACAATACTAGGTAGAACTCTAAAATTTGTCAATAGAAATCGGCTTATTAGCAAAAATCAAATCGGGTTTAAGAAGAAAAGTAGAACATCAGACCACATTTTTACCTTATAATCAATCATATGAAACAAAAAAAGAGCTCATAAAAAGGTTTTCGCAGCATTTATTGACAGGAGGAAAGCATTTGACACTGTCTGCAGAACTGGTTTATTTTATAAAATACTACAAAACAAATTTCCTCCACTTATCTCTATAAACTCTTATCTCTATGTACACAGATACATCATTCAGGATAAAATGTGATAATGGACTTAGTTCAAATCTCATTTCTGAACGTGGAGTAAAATAAGGTGACGAACTGAGTCCTATTTTGTTCAATTTTTACATTAATGACTTAGTCAATCACTTAAATCAACCAAATGCTGATCCAGTGGTCATTGATAATTCCAAGTTTAATATACTCTTCTTATATGCTGATGACATTGTTTTATTGTCTGAAAGTCAAATAGGGTTACAAAATTGTTTAAATATTTCAGATTCATATCGCAAATCATGGAAACTTGATGTCAACACTAGTAAATCAAAAGTTATTGTTTTTAATTCAAATGGGAAAACATATAAAAATACATTCTTATGTAATAACACAAGTATTGAAACTGTGACTGAATATAATTGTTCGGGTATTTCTATGAAATATAATGGAAACTTTAACACAGCTATCAATGTTTTAACTGATAAAGCCAGAAAAGCTTACTTTAAATTAGGAAAACAATTGGATTACATAACCCCTGTAGACTCCTCGAAAAATTATTTGACTCGCTTGTTTCTCCAATTTTACTTTACTGTTGTGAAATTTAGGGTATTGAATTTTCTATCAAAGATGATACATAAAACCCTATTGAAAAGTTTCAGGTTAAATTCATTAAAGAAATACCTGGAGTCTATTGCAAGGCATTCACTTGGTGCCTGTCGTGCATAACTAACTAGGATACCCTTTAATTTTAGATAAAGTTCAGCAATACTATGATTCTATAATCACTTGATTGCTGACGATAACTCTTTGGCTTATAATATTTACAATATAACAAAAGATACAAACCCACGTACAAAAAAGTACATGATTTATTGAATTCATTCGGATACAGCTATCTAATTAATAACAGTATTATGCCAAGAACAAACATTAAACAGGTTAAACAAGGAATTAAAGACATAAGTATCCAAAATATTGATAATAACTCTAAATTAAGTTTTTTCATTGGAGTCTACAAAATGGGGGAAAGACCACCGTATGTGGACAAATTGATAAATCTGACTTGCAAACTTCGAGTAAGTGCACATGAGTTAATGATTGAGAAAGGAAGACATCTTCAATTGCCTATATGAGAAAGAATTTGTCCAATTTGTAATGTCTCTGTTGAAGACGAATTCCATTTTCTATTATATTGCAGTTACTATAAATCTCAGAGAGATACTTCTTATGATACGATAAATTGTGTGTACGAAAATTTCATTAATTTAAATAATATTTTTTAAAAAGCAAGCTTTTTGCTTAACAATAATAGCTATAAAGTTTTAAAGATGTCTTACAATTTCATAACTGAGTGCTTAGAAATAAGAAAAAAAAGATTATAAATTTAGACATATAATTATATTTGTATATGCATCTAAATTTGTTTGTATTAACAACCGGGCCTTAACCATCTAAATATATGTGATTGTATGCCAATACAAGAATTTGAATTTGAAGTAATCTCGGAGGTAACTTTCCCGATCATCGACGGAAATGGCCGAGAGATGTTCCGATTGAGGATTATACTTGCTGGATTGACAGTACAGAGAGTTAACTTTTTGTCCTATTCAAAGGCCGACAAAACACACCCTTGCTTCAACCAGGTTAAAATGATAACTGCACTCTCATGCACGACCCTTTTATGCACTCTCGTGCATGACATTTAATTGTTGCATCAGCGAGTGCAGATGAATAATTTTGAATTGCTTAATTTGTTTCTGAGTAATAAAGCCACATCTACGCACACTGTCATTTTCTGTTAACATACCAAGAAGAACGAGAATTTGTTTGTTAGTTTGAATTATGTTTAACGCCATTTTCAGCAATTTTTCAGTTATATCATTGCTTTCATTTTTTTTTGGGGGGGGGGGAGAAAGCCGGAGTACCCGGAGAAACCCCCCGACCTGCGGTAGGAAAAGTGGAAAAGTGGCAATCCTTGTCAATTAAGATTGAGGTCGAGTACACCCTGCCCGCAGTGGGAATTGAACCCGCAACCTCGGTGTTGACAGACCATATGATCAATAGTAGATGAACTACCTTAACAACTCGGCCACCAAGGCCCCCAACTAGAATTTGTGAAATCTTTTGCTTATCTACTTCGTATGTTCGTAACACAAATTGTTATAATTACATTATGTATGCATTTTATAAAAATGTTTTGATGGTACCCGTAAACAAAATTCTGTTGAAAAATAGTATTATAAAGCTAACGGATAAAATAGTTTGTCTTAACGACGAGAGCTATATATGATGTCCGAGTTAAGTTGAGTTGAAATCTTCGTTATAATGTCTGAGTTTTCTCCATAAAGATCTAATGGCCAGTTTCCTCTACATTTTTAGTTTGTTCCGTGCTCCTTTGTTCAATGAATTTAGCACAATAGTTATCAATACTGTATAGCTGACAAATAAGACATTTCTGTCATTTTTATACCGTTGAGACCCATAATTGAAGTTACTGTTTAATTATATTTTTCGACCAAGAAATACAGCTTTATTAAATCAATGTATTGCTACTTAATGATACAAATTAAAAATATTGTTTTACTTTGAATCAATGTTTTGAGCAAAAAAGTTACTCAAATAGTATTTCCGATGTTTTCGAACATTACCGAGGTCTGCTCCATTGAAAAAACAAAGGACATCCGGGACACCAAATATGATCACGTGATCAATTGTGGTCCGGGTACCTTAACAATTTGTCACAGTCTTGTATTTAAATTTTACACTGGGATTTTCTTAGCGTATCTGTTGCACAGAACCAATCTTCATTAACTTTGGTAGTACTTTACATTTAAAGCTGTTACCAGTGTGTCCGATTAATTCTTTGTTCTTGTCTTTGCAGTCGTTACCTCACCAACTAACCACTTTTGAGCCTTGTTCGGCCTCTTCCGGCCTTAGTACAATCTATTTAATCCACCATTTTACACACGATTTTATTATTAAATCTACTGAAGAAAAAAGAAAAGACACTGGCCCAGACCTTTAATTTCACATTCCGCTACATTGATGATGCTTTGTCCCTCAACAATGCTAAATTTGGTGCCTATTTACATTCAATTTACCCTAGCAAGCTCGAAATTAAAGACGCAACCAATAAACTAAGTTCCGCCTCTTACTTAGACCTACTTACACAAATAGACTCAGGAAAACTACAAACTAGACTCTACGACAAACTTGATGACTTCAACTTTCCAATTGTCAACTTCCCGTTCATCGACAACAAAATTTCAGCAGCTCCAGCGCATGGTGTGTGCATTTCACAACTTATACATTATTCTAGATCCTTGCGATCGGTATTCCGATTTTCTAGACCGAACACTGCTGTTGAGTACTAAACTACTCAAACAAGGGTTTGTTGTACCTTGGATGATGTTATCTCTCCAGAAGTTCTATGGTCGTCACTATGAGTTGTAGGTATTGTTTCCTATTCCTGGATTTGACTCGACGGGTGACTAATTAGGGGCAGGCACTGTTTATTCGTCCGAAGCACCTGAGTGCACCCATGTTTTTATTGGGTTGTCAGGGGCGGATCCAGAAAATAGGGCTAGGGGACGAAATTTGGGCAAGGGTTCTGGGGACCGCAGCGCCCTGGTGGGGGAGTATGGGGGCGAAGCCCTCAGAAGCTGGTGTGATTTAAGCAATTGAGAGTGTTGAGGACGACAAATTTTAACATTTTAAACACACTCTCGCTCGCTCTTTCTTTCATCTTTTTTTCGCTCACTTTCTCTTTCTTTTCCCTTTTTTTCCGCACCCCCCTCTGGATCCGCCACTGGTGCGGTTACTCTCTTTCTGTTTTTGTGTTTTTAGTTTTTGCTATTTTTCTTGAATTTCTATCATGCCAAGATTGGAACAGGTCACGCGCAACATCATCATCAGACGTCATCAGGCTGGTCACTCACAAAGTGAGGTTGCTAAGTACTGTACACAAGTGAATTCAATGTCAACTGGAGTTAGATTTCACGCCTTTGGTTGATGTTTCACCGGCCTGTTCATCGCAATATCGTCCTAGTAGGTTTTTATTAAAAATCCGTGATGGAAGAATCTGTGTTCTGGTGTAAAAATGAGCGGTTTAGTCGAGTACAGGAAGTGGACAGTTACACTCATTTTTATGTAGAAGAAGACTAAAATGGGACTCTAGCAGCCTAAAAACAATACAATTAATAATCAAGCAACGAGGGAAAGTGTGAAACTGGCGGAAATTAAAAAAAATTGTGAGCACATTTGTTTTAAATGTGTCGATTAAGTATATTGTCCCAGTGGTGCATATTTTTAATTTAGATAGTAGAGGAGGTAGTCCATCTATACAGTAAAGAATTCGTGCATTTATCAATTTGATTTCTATGTTTATTGCCGTTGATGCGACTTGCTTTTTTTACGAATGTTTATAACAGTCACGATAAAAACGAAGCTTTGAACAGAAACGGGAAGCAGAACTTGCAGATCTTGTTAAACGGAAGCTTGCAGATTTTACGCTACAACATCATGTCGGTTAGTGATGTCATTGAGTTGGGTAGATATATCCGAGTAAGGAATTGTTGAATCGGGAGGTTCTGCTTAGTTATAACAGTTATAATAGGAATCTGTGTCTTCCGAGTGCGGTATTATAGGATGGATTAGTCTGGACTCCCTGCTGCTGGGGCACTGAAAAAGGAAAATTGCAATGAAATGCTATCTTTTATTGCCAGCCGTTATTGTTTACGGTGAAACCAGTCGTGCGTATATGTTGTAGACGGTCACACACAATTTTGAATTTATAGAAGTTAAAATAAAGACGGATTACTTTGTCTTTTGTAGATCCTGTATTTTTGTGTCCTGTAAATCTATACAAAAGGGGTCTAAATCGAATTACGAGTCTGACAATCTTCCAAACATATTATCCACTATGGTGCGCTGTCAGGCATTTCGTATTGTACCTAGTTACTCATCCCCAAACGAAAGACAGGGCTTCACCTATACATATTATGGGTCGAGTACGCAGTGGATATTTTAACTACATGTTTTTATATGCTTTTTCAACCACCAATAATTTGTTTAATTTCAAACCTATTTTTAATCAGTATTTCATTGGACGAATCTCAATGCCATTTATGATAGTGGTAAAAAAAGAATTGACTTTTCTACTTTCGTTTTCTTGATAAAAATCAATATTGACCCACTTTCACTTTCCATTTTGATAATAAAATTTGATAATAAAGTCAGTTATTTGTTGTCGCACCTGTGTTGTTCCTACGTAAACGAGAACAGTATTATTTGAAATCTGACGAAAAACACATAATGGGGTCGAGAGAATTTCGAAGCAATTTATCTGGATTTTGGCGGCAAAACAAAAATATTTTTTGTTATTTCTAGCCTTTTCTTTTTCAAAAAGAAATTAATTTGTTAACCCATTTAATTGTAAAAAAACTCGGTGAAGCTTACTGTGAAAAACTTGACCTTGTACTATTGAAATAAGTGCACACTTTAAGATAATCTAATTCTCTATTTATAGTTGAACTGTGTTTATTTATCTGTGCACTACTTAATCAAATGCAAAATGTCGGCGATTGACAGAAGTTATGCATACACCGTCGAAAATAGCAGTTTACCTTACGTAACGGTTCCCGATTTACTGCTGGAAGCTGCGACAAATGTGCCAAACAATGATGCTGCTATATGCTGGTCGGCAACAGGAGAAAGGACTGTTATTACGTACTCGGAACTTTACACAAACTCTACATTATTTGCAAAGGGATTGTTAACATTAGGTTTTGCAAAACAAAGCATAGTGGCAATCGAAAGCAAGAATACCGTAGAATGGCTGATCAGTACTTTCGGAACACAAATGGCGGGATTTGTGCCATTACACTTTTCATTTGCCAAGGAAAGCGGCGAGGACGTTGTTGCTATTCTGAACAGTGTAAAGCAGTGTGTAGCATTGATTGCTGACTTTTCTAGCATAAATATATGTCAGAAGATCGCAGGTAATTTGGTTCGAGGTAATATCTGCAGTTTTGCGATTCCAACGCTGCAAAACGTTATTTTGATGAAATCATCTGACGGTAACCTTCTCGACACATGCGCATTAATTGATCTTGGAATTTCGTTACATAGTCTCCTTCCGAACATTTATGCAGACGATATTTGCGCAATTTTCTTGACTTCCGGTAGTACTGGCTTGGCAAAAGCCGTGCCATTTACACACCGCAAGTTATGCGTCATGGGGTTTACATATTATAAATTGTTTGAGCTTGAACCAGGAGATAAATTGCTAAGTTATCTTCCTTTTGGTTGGTTAGGATGCTATCCAATAGGAACATTAACTCACGGAGCAACTGTAGTCACTTACACCGACATAAGAAAGATAAAGTCTGTGCAAGAAATTAATTCAATGACAGTGACAGTACTAAATGCAGATAAGTGTGTATCTGCTTTGCTACTTTCATCGGCTATATTTGATCTTGTTAAACAGAAGGATATCATTTGTAACTCTTTTCCTTTACGCGTGGTGTGCACAGTCGGTCTCCCTATTGATTCCATATGTTCTAAAATCCTTGAGCAAAAGGCAAAGAAATTTGCGGTAGGATACGGCTGCACGGAAATGGGACTTATTTGTACTATAACTGTAAGTTCGTCTGAGGAGTACGAAAGTTTTGCAGTAGGCAAGCCAATTCCTGGGACAGAGGTCAAAATATTAGACGATAATGGACAAATTGTACCACTTGGTACATCCGGAGAGCTTTATGTGCGCATGCGAGATCGCTTTCTAGGATACTAAAATGCTAAGGAGAAAAGTGATATATGTTCTGACCAAACAGGATGGTATAAGACGGACGACATAGGAGTGATGAAACTTGATGGTAGTGTCGTTGTAACTGGTCGAAAATCAGATATGATGATTATTTCCGGCGAGCTGGTTTCACCATCATATTTAGAAGGCATTCTGAAGGAGCATGAAGCCGTCGCAAATGCGATTGTACTTCCGATGCATAATCTCGAGACGTTTCAACAGGCATGCGCAGCAGTTGTTCTCCAAAAAGGAAAAAGTGCAACAGAGGAAGAATTGAAGTCTTTTATCAGAGAGCAGAGAGGAAAATACGCTGAAAGTTTTTTGGCAACTCGATACGTACCAAAAATTGTTTTATTCTTTGATTCATTCCCTGCAACACACAGTGGTAAAATCGATAGGAAAGCAATAGCGGAAGCAATAAGAAAACGGACGGAGAGTTAAAATAAGTATAGCTATGACAGATGTTTTAATCTTGTAGAATCTTGTAGAACAATGAATGTCTGTTAATTATGTCTACTGCAGTTAGAAATTCTCCCCAGTTCTGTCGTCATCACTGGTAGTTTAATTTAATTTGATATAAACCTACACATGCTACAATTGTGTACATTCATTACGCCATAATTCAAACAAACCATAATTTAAATAAATCTCAAATTTTTAGGATATGGAAAGATATCAGAAAAAAGTGCATTTCTTGTTTGCTTGTGGTCGAACGCCACTTTTAGCACCTTTTTTGGCTATATCATGGCATCAATTTTTTATTGGGAGAAGATGGAGTAACCGGTAAAAAAAACTATTAACCCTCGGCAATCTCTGAAAACTTAGACTAGACGTAAAACTGGCAGTCCCTGACAAATAATGTTGAAGTCTAGAAAACCCTGTCCACAGTATGGGTCGAACTGACAACCCCATTGTTGACAGAACACGTGAACTTGCCATTAGGAATCAAAATTATTAATAGATATGTATTAAAGAATTGACCATGTCTGCCATAGTTACGTTTTACAACATACAAGTTAAGCAAATTGATCAAACTGGAAATTCTTATCGTCAAAAATGCGTAATCTTAAACAGCCGCTACAAACATACTAAATAAAAGTAGCAAACAAAGAACAATAACAATAAATACAAAATGTGTGCACTCTAATGCATAAATTTACAAGTAGATATTTTACATTTCTATAACAACAACTTTTAAAATGGTAAAAACGATTTTGAATTGATTTGTCTCCTAGTTACCAAAACCAGTTTAAACTGGTCTGTTACTATCGCACAATTAAGAACTACAATGGACCGAACGTCAATGTGAGCTTTTGCCATCACTTGGCGCCCGTCGTCCGTCGTAAACTTTTTCAAAAATCTTCTCCTCTGAAACCACTGGGCCACTTTGTTTTAAACTTGACCACAATCATCCATAGTGTTCCTACTTTCAAATTTGTATCTAGGGTATTGAAAAACGAACACAGATGGCCGCTGTTACTAAAAATAGAACATGGGTGTCAACAAACGTTTTGATCATTATCTGAAAAATTATAATAGCTATAGCGAAAACTGCTACTTCAAATTGATCAGCATTAAGGTTTACAATATATATAGTTGCTAATAGTGTGAAGTTGTGTATTGGCTCCTGTAGAAGTTATTGCCCTTTAATGACGATTTTTGACAATTTTTGGCATTTACAATATAACTTTGAAAACTATAAGAGCTAGAGTGAAACTGATAATGGCAAAAATGATCATCAATTTAAGTCTTACAATTCACTGCATTAGTCTGAAATTATCAGATGACTCCTTATATGAGTTATAATGACGAATTTTTACAAAAGTTTTGGGTATTTACAATATAACTTGAAAACTATAAGAGATAGAGTGAAACTGTAAATACATGTAGCAAAAATGATTAGCAAAAAAAGCCCTACAATTCACTTATTTGGTCTGAAATTGTCAGATGACTCCTTTTAGATCTGAATTTGAATGGGCTAAGCAGATTTCAACTTACAAAGCAAATTAAATTATTTGTAAATAATTTAACTTGCTCTGTAAGCTGCAATCTGATTGGATAATGTGCTTTGTAAGCTGAAGTATGACTGGACAATTCAAATGTTGAAACCCATATTATACCATATAACTTACACCGATAAAATTCAAATAGTCCTATTACGTCATTGCTGTTTCTGCTTTTGCTTATAACTTCTATTGCTTAAGAGTTGGATATTTTGAAAGGTATGGCATTACTGTAGAACAAGAATATTTTTTCCAGTCAATGTCTTTACAGTGGAAGCACTTCCTAAAGTGTGTAATGTGGTACAGTGTGACCACAATTTTGCAATGAAAGTAGATGGTTTGGTTTGGTTTGGTTGTTTGTTGTTCACCGCCTCTTTCAGCAATTTTTCAGCTATATCATGTCGTCCAGATTTTATTGGGGGAGGAAGCCGGAGAACCCGGAAAAATCCCGGACCTGCGGTAAGAAATGTGGCAAACCTTGTGAATTAAGATTGGAATCGAGTACACCCTGCCCGCAGTGAGATTCGAATCCACAACCTCAGTGTTGACATACCACGTGATCAATAGTAGACGAACTACCTTAACCCCTCGTCCACTTAGGCCCCTGAAATGAAAGTAGAAAAGTCATTCTTTAAGGTAAATTTCCTCCATAAAGTTCGTGGACACCCATACTTTTTCGCTATTTTTATAAAATTTAGCATTATATATGTAATGCCCCATATATGAAATTTAGATGCCTCGCCCGTTCGGTTACTTTTGCACAAGCCATCCAATAGGATAAAGACCTCATTTACTACCGTTATACATATAATGATTTAAATGTTGATTGTCTATGATAAAAGACCACATTCGAGAAATGTGTTAGAAACGCGTCAAATCTTGAATCAATCGGATCACCTCGGTTATTTCCGCCTATGGTCGCTTTCTCGACCCTTGACGGAAATGGCCGAGAGATGTTCCGATTGATCTTGAATATATAAAGCATGATATATTCAAAACATATCATCCATAACGTTAAATTGCTTTTCGAATACAATTTAAAAAGCAGCATATTATATTCGTTCGTCATATTAACCATGTAAGCGTGAAATCTCTAAAGATAAATAAATATACAGATTTAAACCACAATACTATACCGAATATGTGTACAATAAACACCTAAACATGGTTAACATACAACGTGTACAAATACGAACATGTAAAACATAACAACAATAAAAGTGTCTCGTTCCATTAAACAAAATCTCAATTAAAGAGATATTAGCTATAGTAGCAAATATATCTCTCTAAAAGATTAGGTAGCAAAACTTTCAACTTGTCAATTAAGATTGATGTCGAGTACATCTTGCCCGTAGTATGACTCGAACCCGCAACACGAGCTTATCAAAATTGAACAAATCTATATTTAAATGTGAACCGCACAATCACATCGAGTTGGACAGTAAATACACAAGGTCGGATCGAGCGAGGGTCGAGGGGCCTGGCCCCTCTTGAGAAGAAGCATATATGACGCCCAGACCGCCAACAGAGCGTTCCCTATGAGAAATCCTGTATCGGCCTCTGACACTAACATATTTTTATTTTTGTCTAAAGGTTTATATTGTTTACAATGATTAAGAAAAATATCTATGTTAATACCTGCCCACTGGCCCACAATAATGTTAGTTGCCAGTCTCACTAGGTAACCTGCCCACTGGCTTACAATAATTTAAGTTGCCAGTCTCACTAGGTAACCTGCCCACTGACCCACAATAATGTTAGTTGCCAGTCTCACCAGGTAACCTGTCCACTGGTCCACAATGTTAGTTGCCAGTGTCACTAGGTAACCTGCCCACTGGCTTACAATAATTTAAGTTGCCAGTCTCACTAGGTAACCTGCCAACTGACCCACAATGTTAGTTGCCAGTCTCACCAGGTAACCTGCCCACTGGTCCACAATGTTAGTTGCCAGTGTCACTAGGTAACCTGCCCACTGGTCCACAATAATGTTAGTTGCCAGTCTCACTAGGTAACCTGCCAACTGACCCACAATAATGTTAGTTGCCAGTCTCACTAGGTAACCTGTCCACTAGTCCACAATAATGTTAGTTGCCAGTCTCACCAGGTAACCTGCCCACTGGTCCACAATAATGTTAGTTGCCAGTCTCACTAGGTAACCTGCCCACTGGTCCACAATAATGTTAGTTGCCAGTCTCATTAGGTAACCTGCCCACTGACCCACAATAATGTTAGTTGCCAGTCTCACTAGGTAACCTGCCCACTGGCCCACAATAATGTTAGTTGCCAGTCTCACTAGGTAACCTGCCCACTGGCCCACAATAATGTTAGTTGCCAGTCTCACTAGGTAACCTGCCCACTGGCCCACAATAATGTTAGTTGCCAGTCTCACTAGGTAACCTGCCCACTGGCCCACAATAATGTTAGTTGCCAGTCTCACTAGGTAACCTGCCCACTGACCCACAATAATGTTAGTTGCCAGTCTCACCAGGTGACCTGCCCAGTGGCCCACAATAATGTTAGTTGCCAGTCTCACTAGGTGACCTGCCCACTGGCCCACAATAATGTTAGTTGCCAGTCTCACTAGGTAACCTGCCCACTGGCCCACAATAATGTTAGTTGCCAGTCTCACTAGCTGACCTGCCCACTGACACACAATAATGTTAGTTGCCAGTCTCACTAGGTAACCTGCCCACTGGTCCACAATAATGTTAGTTGCCTGTCTCACTAGGTAACCTGCCCACTGGTCCACAATAATGTTAGTTGCCAGTCTCACCAGGTAACCTGCCCACTGGTCCACAATAATGTTAGTTGCCTGTGTCACTAGGTAACCTGCCCACTGGTCCACAATAATGTTAGTTGCCAGTCTCACTAGGTAACCTGCCCACTGACCCACAATAATGTTAGTTGCCAGTCTCACTAGGTAACCTGCCCACTGGCCCACAATAATGTTAGTTGCCAGTCTCACTAGGTAACCTGCCCACTGGCCCACAATAATGTTAGTTGCCAGTCTCACTAGGTAAGCTGCCCACTGGCCCACAATAATGTTAGTTGCCAGTCTCACTAGGTAACCTGCCCACTGGTCCACAATAATGTTAGTTGCCAGTCTCATTAGGTAACCTGCCCAGTGGCCCACAATAATGTAAGTTGCCAGTATCATTAGGTAATCTGCCCACTGGCCCACAATAATGTTAGTTGCCAGTCTCACTAGGTAACCTGCCCACTGGTCCACAATAATGTTAGTTGCCAGTCTCATTAGATAACCTGCCCAGTGGCCCACAATAATGTAAGTTGCCAGTATCATTAGGTAATCTGCCCACTGGACCACAATAATGTTAGTTGCCAGTCGCACTAGGTGACCTGCCCACTGCCCCACAATGTTAGTTGCCAGTCTCACTAGGTAACCTGCCCTCTGGTCCACAATAATGTTAGTTGCCAGTCTCACTAGGTAACCTGCCACTGGCCCACAATAATGTTAGTTGCCAGTCTCACTAGGTGACCTGCCCACTGACCCACAATAATGTTAGTTGCCAGTCTCACTAGGTAACCTGCCCACTGGCCCACAATAATGTTAGTTACCAGTCTCACTAGGTAACCTGCCCACTGGCCCACAATATTGTTAGTTGCCAGTCTCACTAGGTTATCTGCCCACTGGCCCACAATAATGTTAGTTGCCAGTCTCACTAGGTAACCTGCCCACTGGCCCACAATAAAGTTAGTTGCCAGTCTCACTAGGTAACCTGCCCACTGGCCCACAATAATGTTAGTTGCCAGTCTCACTAGGTAACCTGCCCACTGGCCCACAATAATGTTAGTTGCCAGTCTCACTAGGTAACCTGCCCACTGGCCCACAATAATGTTAGTTGCCAGTCTCACTAGGTAACCTGCCCACTGGCCCACAATAATGTTAGTTGCCAGTCTCACTAGGTAACCTGCCCACTGGCCCACAATAATGTTAGTTGCCAGTCTCATTAGGTAACCTGCCCACTGGCCCACAATAATGTTAGTTGCCAATCTCACTAGGTAACCTGCCCACTGGCCCACAATAATGTTAGTTGCCAGTCTCACTAGGTAACCTGTCCACTAGCCCACAATAATGTTAGTTGCCAGTCTCACTAGGTAACCTGTCCACTGGCCCACAATAATGTTAGTTGCCAGTCTCACTAGGTGACCTGCCCACTGGCCCACAATAATGTTAGTTGCCAGTCTCACTAGGTGAGCTGCCCACTGGCCCACAATAATGTTAGTTGCCAGTCTCACTAGGTAACCTGCCCACTGGTCCACAATAATGTTAGTTGCCAGTCTCACTAGGTGACCTGCCCACTGACCCACAATAATGTTAGTTGCCAGTCTCACTAGGTAAGCTGCCCACTGGCCCACAATAATGTTAGTTGCCAGTCTCACTAGGTAACCTGCCCACTGGTCCACAATAATGTTAGTTGCCATTGTCATTAGGTAACCTGCCCAGTGGCCCACAATAATGTAAGTTGCCAGTATCATTAGGTAATCTGCCCACTGGCCCACAATAATGTTAGTTGCCAGTCTCACTAGGTAACCTGCCCACTGGTCCACAATAATGTTAGTTGCCATTGTCATTAGGTAACCTGCCCAGTGGCCCACAATAATGTAAGTTGCCAGTATCATTAGGTAATCTGCCCACTGGCCCACAATAATGTTAGTTGCCAGTCTCACTAGGTAACCTGCACTGACCCACAATAATGTTAGTTGCCAGTCGGACTAGGTGACCTGCCCACTGCCCCACAATGTTAGTTGCCAGTCTCACTAGGTAACCTGCCCACTGGCCCACAATAATGTTAGTTACCTGTCTCACTAGGTAACCTGCCCACTGGCCCACAATATTTTTAGTTGCCAGTCTCACTAGGTAATCTGCCCACTGGCCCACAATAATGTTAGTTGCCAGTCTCACTAGGTAACCTGCCCACTGGCCCACAATAATGTTAGTTGCCAGTCTCACTAGGTAACCTGCCCACTGGCCCACAATAATGTTAGTTGCCAGTCTCACTAGGTAACCTGCCCACTGGCCCACAATAATGTTAGTTGCCAGTCTCACTAGGTAACCTGCCCACTGGCCCACAATAATGTTAGTTGCCAGTCTCACTAGGTAACCTGCCCACTGGCCCACAATAATGTTAGTTGCCAGTCTCACTAGGTAACCTGCCCACTGGCCCACAATAATGTTAGTTGCCAGTATCACTAGGTAACCTGTCCACTGGCCCACAATAATGTTAGTTGCCAGTCTCACTAGGTAACCTGCCCACTGGTCCACAATAATGTTAGTTGCCAGTCTCCCTAGGTGATCTGCCCACTGACCCACAATAATGTTAGTTGCCAGTCTCACTAGGTAACCTGCCCACTGGCCCACAATAATGTTAGTTGCCAGTCTCACTAGGTGACCTGCCCACTGGCCCACAATGTTAGTTGCCAGTGTCACTAGGTAACCTGCCCACTGGCCCACAATAATGTTAGTTGCCAGTCTCACCAGGTGACCTGCCCACTGGCCCACAATAATGTTAGTTGCCAGTCTCACTAGGTAACCTGCCCACTGGCCCACAATAATGTTAGTTGCCAGTGTCACTAGGTAACCTGCCCACTGGCCCACAATAATGTTAGTTGCCAGTCTCACCAGGTGACCTGCCCACTGGCCCACAATAATGTTAGTTGCCAGTGTCACTAGGTAACCTGCCCACTGGTCCACAATAATGTTAGTTGCCAGGCTCACTAGGTAACCTGCCCACTGGTCCACAATAATGTTAGTTGCCAGTCTCACTAGGTGACCTGCCAACTGACCCACAATAATGTTAGTTGCCAGTGTCACTAGGTAACCTGCCCACTGGTCCACAATAATGTTAGTTGCCAGTCTCACTAGGTAACCTGCCCACTGGCCCACAATAATGTTAGTTGCCAGTCTCACTAGGTGACCTGCCCACTGGCCCACAATGTTAGTTGCCAGTGTCACTAGGTAACCTGCCCACTGGCCCACAATAATGTTAGTTGCCAGTCTCACCAGGTGACCTGCCCACTGGCCCACAATAATGTTAGTTGCCAGTCTCACTAGGTAACCTGCCCACTGGCCCACAATAATGTTAGTTGCCAGTGTCACTAGGTAACCTGCCCACTGGCCCACAATAATGTTAGTTGCCAGTCTCACCAGGTGACCTGCCCACTGGCCCACAATAATGTTAGTTGCCAGTGTCACTAGGTAACCTGCCCACTGGTCCACAATAATGTTAGTTGCCAGGCTCACTAGGTAACCTGCCCACTGGCCCACAATAATGTTAGTTGCCAGTCTAGATAACCTGCCCACTGGCCCACAATAATGTTAGTTGCCAGTCTAGATAACCTGCCCACTGGCCCACAATAATGTTAGTTGCCAGTCTCACTAGGTAAGCTGCCCACTGGCCCACAATAATGTTAGTTGCCGGTCTCACTAGGTGACCTGCCAACTGACCCACAATAATGTTAGTTGCCAGTGTCACTAGGTAACCTGCCCACTGGTCCACAATAATGTTAGTTGCCAGTCTCACTAGGTAACCTGCCCACTGGCCCACAATAATGTTAGTTGCCAGTCTCACTAGGTGACCTGCCCACTGGCCCACAATGTTAGTTGCCAGTGTCACTAGGTAACCTGCCCACTGGCCCACAATAATGTTAGTTGCCAGTCTCACCAGGTGACCTGCCCACTGGCCCACAATAATGTTAGTTGCCAGTCTCACTAGGTAACCTGCCCACTGGCCCACAATAATGTTAGTTGCCAGTCTCACTAGGTAACCTGCCCACTGGCCCACAATAATGTTAGTTGCCAGTCTCACCAGGTGACCTGCCCACTGGCCCACAATAATGTTAGTTGCCAGTGTCACTAGGTAACCTGCCCACTGGTCCACAATAATGTTAGTTGCCAGGCTCACTAGGTAACCTGCCCACTGGCCCACAATAATGTTAGTTGCCAGTCTAGATAACCTGCCCACTGGCCCACAATAATGTTAGTTGCCAGTCTAGATAACCTGCCCACTGGCCCACAATAATGTTAGTTGCCAGTCTCACTAGGTAAGCTGCCCACTGGCCCACAATAATGTTAGTTGCCGGTCTCATTAGGTAACCTGCCCACTGGCCCACAATAATGTTAGTTGCCAGTCTCACTAGGTAACCTGCCCACTGGCCCACAATAATGTTAGTTGCCAGTCTCACTAGGTAACCTGTCCGCTAGCCCACAATAATGTTAGTTGCCAGTCTCACTAGGTAACCTGTCCACTGGCCCACAATAATGTTAGTTGCCAGTCTCACCAGGTAACCTGCCAACTGACCCACAATAATGTTAGTTGCCAGTCTCACTAGGTAACCTGCCCACTGGCCCACAATAATGTTAGTTGCCAGTCTCACTAGGTAACCTGCCCACTGGCCCACAATAATGTTAGTTGCCAGTCTCACTAGGTAACCTGCCCACTGGCCCACAATAATGTTAGTTGCCAGTATCACTAGGTAACCTGTCCACTGGCCCACAATAATGTTAGTTGCCAGTCTCACTAGGTAACCTGCCCACTGGTCCACAATAATGTTAGTTGCCAGTCTCCCTAGGTGACCTGCCCACTGACCCACAATAATGTTAGTTGCCAGTCTCACTAGGTAACCTGCCCACTGGCCCACAATAATGTTAGTTGCCAGTCTCACTAGGTGACCTGCCCACTGGCCCACAATGTTAGTTGCCAGTGTCACTAGGTAACCTGCCCACTGGCCCACAATAATGTCAGTTACCAGTCTCACTAGGTAACCTGCCCACTGGCCCACAATAATGTTAGTTGCCAGTCTAGATAACCTGCCCACTGGCCCACAATAATGTTAGTTGCCAGTCTCACTAGGTAAGCTGCCCACTGGCCCACAATAATGTTAGTTGCCGGTCTCATTAGGTAACCTGCCCACTGGCCCACAATAATGTTAGTTGCCAGTCTCACTAGGTAACCTGCCCACTGGCCCACAATAATGTTAGATGCCAGTCTCACTAGGTAACCTGTCCACTAGCCCACAATAATGTTAGTTGCCAGTCTCACTAGGTAACCTGTCCACTGGCCCACAATAATGTTAGTTGCCAGTCTCACCAGGTGACCTGCCCACTGACCCACAATAATGTTAGTTGCCAGTCTCACTAGGTAACCTTCCCACTGGCCCACAATAATGTTAGTTGCCAGTCTCACTAGGTAACCTGCCCACTGGCCCACAATAATGTTAGTTGCCAGTCTCACTAGGTAACCTGCCCACTGGCCCACAATAATGTTAGTTTCCAGTATCATTAGGTAACCTGCCCACTGGCCCACAATAATGTTAGTTGCCAGTCTCACTAGGTAACCTGTCCACTGGCACACAATAATGTTAGTTGCCAGTCTCACTAGGCGACCTGCCCACTGGCCCACAATAATGTTAGTTGCCAGTCTCACTAGGTAACCTGCCCAGTGGCCCACAATAATGTAAGTTGCCAGTATCATTAGGTAATCTGCCCACTGGCGCACAATAATGTTAGTTGCCAGTCTCACTAGGTAACCTGCCCAGTGGCCCACAATAATGTAAGTTGCCAGTATCATTAGGTAATCTGCCCACTGGCCCACAATAATGTTAGTTCCCAGTCTCACTAGGTAACCTGCACTGACCCATAATAATGTTAGTTGCCAGTCTCACTAGGTGACCTGCCCACTGGCCCACAATAATGTTAGTTGCCAGTCTCACTAGGTAACCTGCCCACTGGCCCACAATAATGTTAGTTTCCAGTCACTAGGTGACCTGCCCACTGGCCCACAATAATGTTAGTTGCCAGTCTCACTAGGTGACCTGCCCACTGGCCCACAATAATGTTAGTTGCCAATCTCACTAGGTGACCTGCCCACTGGCCCACAATAATGTTAGTTGCAAGTCTCATTAGGTAACCTGCCCACTGGCCCACAATAATGTTAGTTGCCAGTCTCACTAGGTAACCTGCCCACTGGCCCACAATAATGTTAGTTGCCAGTCTCACTAGGTAACCTGCCCACTGGCCCACAATAATGTTAGTTGCCAGTCTCACTAGGTAACCTGCCCACTGGCCCACAATAATGTTAGTTGCCAGTCTCACTAGGTAACCTGCCCACTGGCCCACAATAATGTTAGTTGCAAGTCTCACTAGGTAACCTGCCCACTGGCCCACAATAATGTTAGTTGCAAGTCTCACTAGGTAACCTGCCCACTGGCCCACAATAATGTTAGTTGCCAGTCTCACTAGGTAACCTGCCCACTGGCCCACAATAATGTTAGTTGCCAGTTTCACTAGGTAACCTGCCCACTGGCCCACAATAATGTTAGTTGCCAGTTTCACTAGGTAACCTGCCCACTGGCCCACAATAATGTTAGTTGCCAGTCTCACTAGGTAACCTGCCCACTGGTCCACAATAATGTTAGTTGCCAGTATCACTAGGTAACCTGCCCACTGGCCCACAATAATGTTAGTTGCCAGTCTCACTAGGTAACCTGCCCACTGGCCCACAATAATGTTAGTTGCCAGTCTCACTAGGTAACCTGCCCACTGGCCCACAATAATGTTAGTTTCCAGTATCATTAGGTAACCTGCCCACTGGCCCACAATAATGTTAGTTGCCAGTCTCACTAGGTAACCTGTCCACTGGCACACAATAATGTTAGTTGCCAGTCACTAGGTAACCTACCCACTGGCCCACAATAATGTTAGTTGCCAGTCTCACTAGGTAACCTGCACTGGCCCACAATAATGTTAGTTGCCAGTCTCACTAGGTGACCTGCCCACTGGCCCACAATAATGTTAGTTGCCAGTCTCACTAGGTAAGCTGCCCCCTGGTCCACAATAATGTTAGTTGCCAGTCTCACTAGGTAACCTGCCCACTGGCCCACAATAATGTTAGCTGCCAGTCTCACTAGGTAACCTGCCCACTGGCCCACAATAATGTTAGCTGCCAGTCTCACTAGGTAACCTGCCCACTGGCCCACAATAATGTTAGCTGCCAGTCTCATTAGGTAATCTGCCCACTGGCCCACAATAATGTTAGTTGCCAGTCTCACTAGGTAACCTCCCCACTGGAACACAATAATGTTAGCTGCCAGTCTCACTAGGTAACCTGCCCATTGGCCCACAATAATGTTAGTTGCCAGTCTCACTAGGTAACCTGCCCACTAGTCCACAATAATGTTAGTTGCCAGTCTAGGTAACCTGCCCACTGGTCCACAATAATGTAAGTTGCCAGTCTCACTAGGTGACCTGCCCACTGGCCCACAATAATGTTAGTTGCCAGTCTCACTAGGTAACCTGCCCAGTGGCCCACAATAATGTTAGTTACCAGTCTCACTAGGTGACCTGCCCACTGGCCCACAATAATGTTAGTTGCCAGTCTCACTAGGTAACCTGCCCAGTGGCCCACAATAATGTAAGTTGCCAGTCTCACTAGGTAACCTGCCCACTGGCCCACAAAAATGTAAGTTGCCAGTCTCACTAGGTTACCTGCCCACTGGCCCACAATAATGTAAGTTGCCAGTATCATTAGGTAATCTGCCCACTGGCGCACAATAATGTTAGTTGCCAGTCTCACTAGGTAACCTGCCCAGTGGCCCACAATAATGTAAGTTGCCAGTATCATTAGGTAATCTGCCCACTGGCCCACAATAATGTTAGTTGCCAGTCTCACTAGGTAACCTGCACTGACCCAGAATAATGTTAGTTGCCAGTCTCACTAGGTGACCTGCCCACTGGCCCACAATAATGTTAGTTGCCAGTCTCACTAGGTAACCTGCCCACTGGCGCACAATAATGTTAGTTTCCAGTCACTAGGTGACCTGCCCACTGGCCCACAATAATGTTAGTTGTCAGTCTCACTAGGTGACCTGCCCACTGGCCCGCAATAATGTTAGTTGCCAGTCTCACTAGGTAACCTGCCCACTGGCCCACAATAATGTTAGTTGCCAGTCTCACTAGGTAACCTGCCCACTGGGCCACAATAATGTTAGTTGCCAGTCTCACTAGGTAACCTGCCCACTGGCCCACAATAATGTTAGTTGCCAGTCTCACTAGGTAACCTGCCCACTGGCCCACAATAATGTTAGTTGCCAGTCTCACTAGGTAACCTGCCCACTGGCCCACAATAATGTTAGTTGCCAGTCTCACTAGGTAACCTGCCCACTGGCCCACAATAATGTTAGTTACCAGTCTCACTAGGTAACCTGCCCACTGGCCCACAATAATGTTAGTTGCCAGTCTCACTAGGTGACCTGCCCACTGGCCCACAATAATGTTAGTTGCCAGTCTCACTAGGTGACCTGCCCACTGGCCCACAATAATGTTAGTTGCCAGTTTCACTAGGTAACCTGCCCACTGACCCACAATAATGTTAGTTGCCAGTCTCACTAGGTAACCTGCCCACTGGTCCACAATAATGTTAGTTGCCAGTCTCACTAGGTAACCTGCCCACTGGCCCACAATAATGTTAGTTGCCAGTCTCACTAGGTGACCTGCCCACTGGCCCACAATAATGTTAGTTGCCAGTCTCACTAGATGACGTGCCCACTGGCCCACAATATTGTTAGTTGACAGTCTCACTAGATGACCTGCCCACTGACCCACAATAATGTTAGTTGCCAGTCTCACTAGGTAACCTGCCCACTGGCCCACAATAATGTTAGTTGCCAGTCTCACTAGGTGACCTGCCCACTGGCCCACAATGTTAGTTGCCAGTGTCACTAGGTAACCTGCCCACTGGCCCACAATAATGTTAGTTGCCAGTCTCACTAGGTAACCTGCCCACTGGCCCACAATAATGTTAGTTGCCAGTCAAGGTAACCTTTCCACTGGCCCACAATAATGTTAGTTGAAAGTCTCACTAGGTAAGCTGCCCACTGGCCCACAATAATGTTAGTTGCCAGTCTCACTAGGTAACCTGCCCACTGGCCCACAATAATGTTAGTTGCCAGTCTCATTAGGTAACCTGCCCACTGGCCCACAATAATGTTAGTTGCTAGTCTCACTAGGTAACCTGCCCACTGGCCCACAATAATGTTAGTTGCCAGTCTCACTAGGTAACCTGTCCACTAGCCCACAATAATGTTAGTTGCCAGTCTCACTAGGTAACCTGCCCACTGGCCCACAATAATGTTAGTTGCCAGTCTCACTAGGTGACCTGCCCACTGACACACAATAATGTTAGTTGCCAGTCTCACTAGGTAACCTGCCCACTGGTCCACAATAATGTTAGTTGCCAGTCACTAGGTAACCTGCCCACTGGCCCACAATATTGTTAGTAGACAGTCTCACTAGATGACCTGCCCACTGACCCACAATAATGTTAGTTGCCAGTCTCACTAGGTAAGCTGCCCACTGGCCCACAATAATGTTAGTTGCCAGTCTCACTAGGTAACCTGCCCACTGGTCCACAATAATGTTAGTTGCCAGTCTCATTAGGTAACCTGCCCAGTGGCCCACAATAATGTAAGTTGCCAGTATCATTAGGTAATCTGCCCACTGGCCCACAATAATGTTAGTTGCCAGTCTCACTAGGTAACCTGCACTGACTCACCATTATGTTAGTTGCCAGTCTCACTAGGTGACCTGCCCACTGGCCCACAATGTTAGTTGCCAGTGTCACTAGGTAACCTGCCCACTGGCCCACAATAATGTTAGTTACCAGTCTCACTAGGTAACCTGCCCACTGGCCCACAATAATGTTAGTTGCCAGTCTAGGTAACCTGCCCACTGGCCCACAATAATGTTAGTTGCCAGTCTCACTAGGTAAGCTGCCCACTGGCCCACAATAATGTTAGTTGCCAGTCTCATTAGGTAACCTGCCCACTGGCCCACAATAATGTTAGTTGCCAGTCTCACTAGGTAACCTGCCCACTGGCCCACAATAATGTTAGTTGCCAGTCTCACTAGGTAACCTGTCCACTAGCCCACAATAATGTTAGTTGCCAGTCTCACTAGGTAACCTGTCCACTTGCCCACAATAATGTTAGTTGCCAGTCTCACCAGGTGACCTGCCCACTGACCCACAATAATGTTAGTTGCCAGTCTCACTAGGTAACCTGCCCTCTGGTCCACAATAATGTTAGTTGCCAGTCTCATTAGGTAACCTGCCCACTGGTCCACAATAATGTTAGTTGCCAGTCTCACTAGGTAACCTGCCCACTGGTCCACAATAATGTTAGTTGCCATTCTCATTAGGTAACCTGCCCAGTGGCCCACAATAATGTAAGTTGCCAGTATCATTAGGTAATCTGCCCACTGGCCCACAATAATGTAAGTTGCCAGTCTCACTAGGTAACCTGCCCACTGGCCCACAATAATGTTAGTTGCCAGTCTCACTAGGTAACCTGCACTGACCCACAATAATGTTAGTTGCCAGTCGCACTAGGTAACCTGCCACTGGTCCACAATAATGTTAGTTGCCAGTCTCACTACGTAACCTGCCCACTGGCCCACAATAATGTTAGTTGCCAGTCTCACTAGGTAACCTGCCCACTGGCCCACAATAATGTTAGTTGCCAGTCTCACTAGGTAACCTGCCCACTGGCCCACAATAATGTTAGTTGCCAGTCTCACTAGGTAACCTGCCCACTGGCCCACAATAATGTTAGTTGCCAGTCTCACTAGGTAACCTGCCCACTGGCCCACAATAATGTTAGTTGCCAGTATCACTAGGTAACCTGTCCACTGGCCCACAATAATGTTAGTTGCCAGTCTCACTAGGTAACTACACTGGCCCACAATAATGTTAGTTGCCAGTCTCACTAGGTAACCTGCCCACTGGCCCACAATAATGTTAGTTGCCAGTCTCACTAGGTGACCTGCCCACTGACCCACAATAATGTTAGTTGCCAGTCTCACTAGGTAACCTCACTGGCCCACAATAATGTTAGTTGCCAGTCTCACTAGGTGACCTGCCACTGGCCCACAATGTTAGTTGCCAGTGTCACTAGGTAACCTGCCCACTGGCCCACAATATTGTTAGTTACCAGTCTCACTAGGTAACCTGCCCACTGGCCCACAATAATGTTAGTTGCCAGTCTAGGTAACCTGCCCACTGGCCCACAATAATGTTAGTTGCCAGTCTCACTAGGTAAGCTGCCCACTGGCCCACAATAATGTTAGTTGCCAGTCTCACTAGGTAACCTGCCCACTGGCCCACAATAATGTTAGTTGCCAGTCTCATTAGGTAACCTGCCCACAGGCCCACAATAATGTTAGTTGCCAGTCTCACTAGGTAACCTGCCCACTGGCCCACAATAATGTTAGTTGCCAGTCTCACTAGGTAACCTGCCCACTGGCCCACAATAATGTTAGTTACCAGTCTCACTAGGTAACCTGCCAACTGGCCCACAATATTGTTAGTTGCCAGTCTCACTAGGTAATCTGCCCACTGGCCCACAATAATGTTAGTTGCCAGTCTCACTAGGTAACCTGCCCATTGGCCCACAATAATGTTAGTTGCCAGTCTCACTAGGTAACTTGCCCACTGGCCCACAATAATGTTAGTTGCCAGTCTCACTAGGTAACCTGCCCACTGGCCCACAATAATGTTAGTTGCCATTCTCACTAGGTACCCTGCCCACTGGCCCACAATAATGTTAGTTGCCAGTCTCACAATGTTAGTTGCCAGTCTCACTAGGTAACCGGCCAACTGGCCCACAATAATGTTAGTTGCCAGTCTCACTAGGTAACCTGCCCACTGGCCCACAATAATGTTAGTTGCCAGTCTCACTAGGTAACCTGCCCACTGGCCCACAATAATGTTAGTTGCCAGTCTCACTAGGTGACCTGCCCACTGGCCCACAATAATGTTAGTTGCCAGTATCACTAGGTAACCTGTCCACTGGCCCACAATAATGTTAGTTGCCAGTCTCACTAGGTAACCTGCCCACTGGTCCACAATAATGTTAGTTGCCAGTCTCCCTAGGTGATCTGCCCACTGACCCACAATAATGTTAGTTGCCAGTCTCACTAGGTAACCTGCCCACTGGCCCACAATAATGTTAGTTGCCAGTCTCACTAGGTGACCTGCCCACTGGCCCACAATGTTAGTTGCCAGTGTCACTAGGTAACCTGCCCACTGGCCCACAATAATGTTAGTTGCCAGTCTCACCAGGTGACCTGCCCACTGGCCCACAATAATGTTAGTTGCCAGTCTCACTAGGTAACCTGCCCACTGGCCCACAATAATGTTAGTTGCCAGTGTCACTAGGTAACCTGCCCACTGGCCCACAATAATGTTAGTTGCCAGTCTCACCAGGTGACCTGCCCACTGGCCCACAATAATGTTAGTTGCCAGTGTCACTAGGTAACCTGCCCACTGGTCCACAATAATGTTAGTTGCCAGGCTCACTAGGTAACCTGCCCACTGGTCCACAATAATGTTAGTTGCCAGTCTCACTAGGTGACCTGCCAACTGACCCACAATAATGTTAGTTGCCAGTGTCACTAGGTAACCTGCCCACTGGTCCACAATAATGTTAGTTGCCAGTCTCACTAGGTAACCTGCCCACTGGCCCACAATAATGTTAGTTGCCAGTCTCACTAGGTGACCTGCCCACTGGCCCACAATGTTAGTTGCCAGTGTCACTAGGTAACCTGCCCACTGGCCCACAATAATGTTAGTTGCCAGTCTCACCAGGTGACCTGCCCACTGGCCCACAATAATGTTAGTTGCCAGTCTCACTAGGTAACCTGCCCACTGGCCCACAATAATGTTAGTTGCCAGTGTCACTAGGTAACCTGCCCACTGGCCCACAATAATGTTAGTTGCCAGTCTCACCAGGTGACCTGCCCACTGGCCCACAATAATGTTAGTTGCCAGTGTCACTAGGTAACCTGCCCACTGGTCCACAATAATGTTAGTTCCCAGGCTCACTAGGTAACCTGCCCACTGGCCCACAATAATGTTAGTTGCCAGTCTAGATAACCTGCCCACTGGCCCACAATAATGTTAGTTGCCAGTCTAGATAACCTGCCCACTGGCCCACAATAATGTTAGTTGCCAGTCTCACTAGGTAAGCTGCCCACTGGCCCACAATAATGTTAGTTGCCGGTCTCACTAGGTGACCTGCCAACTGACCCACAATAATGTTAGTTGCCAGTGTCACTAGGTAACCTGCCCACTGGTCCACAATAATGTTAGTTGCCAGTCTCACTAGGTAACCTGCCCACTGGCCCACAATAATGTTAGTTGCCAGTCTCACTAGGTGACCTGCCCACTGGCCCACAATGTTAGTTGCCAGTGTCACTAGGTAACCTGCCCACTGGCCCACAATAATGTTAGTTGCCAGTCTCACCAGGTGACCTGCCCACTGGCCCACAATAATGTTAGTTGCCAGTCTCACTAGGTAACCTGCCCACTGGCCCACAATAATGTTAGTTGCCAGTGTCACTAGGTAACCTGCCCACTGGCCCACAATAATGTTAGTTGCCAGTCTCACCAGGTGACCTGCCCACTGGCCCACAATAATGTTAGTTGCCAGTGTCACTAGGTAACCTGCCCACTGGTCCACAATAATGTTAGTTGCCAGGCTCACTAGGTAACCTGCCCACTGGCCCACAATAATGTTAGTTGCCAGTCTAGATAACCTGCCCACTGGCCCACAATAATGTTAGTTGCCAGTCTAGATAACCTGCCCACTGGCCCACAATAATGTTAGTTGCCAGTCTCACTAGGTAAGCTGCCCACTGGCCCACAATAATGTTAGTTGCCGGTCTCATTAGGTAACCTGCCCACTGGCCCACAATAATGTTAGTTGCCAGTCTCACTAGGTAACCTGCCCACTGGCCCACAATAATGTTAGTTGCCAGTCTCACTAGGTAACCTGTCCGCTAGCCCACAATAATGTTAGTTGCCAGTCTCACTAGGTAACCTGTCCACTGGCCCACAATAATGTTAGTTGCCAGTCTCACTAGGTAACCTGCCCACTGGCCCACAATAATGTTAGTTGCCAGTCTCACTAGGTAACCTGCCCACTGGCCCACAATAATGTTAGTTGCCAGTCTCACTAGGTAACCTGCCCACTGGCCCACAATAATGTTAGTTGCCAGTATCACTAGGTAACCTGTCCACTGGCCCACAATAATGTTAGTTGCCAGTCTCACTAGGTAACCTGCCCACTGGTCCACAATAATGTTAGTTGCCAGTCTCCCTAGGTGACCTGCCCACTGACCCACAATAATGTTAGTTGCCAGTCTCACTAGGTAACCTGCCCACTGGCCCACAATAATGTTAGTTGCCAGTCTCACTAGGTGACCTGCCCACTGGCCCACAATGTTAGTTGCCAGTGTCACTAGGTAACCTGCCCACTGGCCCACAATAATGTCAGTTACCAGTCTCACTAGGTAACCTGCCCACTGGCCCACAATAATGTTAGTTGCCAGTCTAGATAACCTGCCCACTGGCCCACAATAATGTTAGTTGCCAGTCTCACTAGGTAAGCTGCCCACTGGCCCACAATAATGTTAGTTGCCGGTCTCATTAGGTAACCTGCCCACTGGCCCACAATAATGTTAGTTGCCAGTCTCACTAGGTAACCTGCCCACTGGCCCACAATAATGTTAGTTGCCAGTCTCACTAGGTAACCTGTCCACTAGCCCACAATAATGTTAGTTGCCAGTCTCAGTAGGTAACCTGTCCACTGGCCCACAATAATGTTAGTTGCCAGTCTCACCAGGTGACCTGCCCACTGACCCACAATAATGTTAGTTGCCAGTCTCACTAGGTAACCTTCCCACTGGCCCACAATAATGTTAGTTGCCAGTCTCACTAGGTAACCTGCCCACTGGCCCACAATAATGTTAGTTGCCAGTCTCACTAGGTAACCTGCCCACTGGCCCACAATAATGTTAGTTTCCAGTATCATTAGGTAACCTGCCCACTGGCCCACAATAATGTTAGTTGCCAGTCTCACTAGGTAACCTGTCCACTGGCACACAATAATGTTAGTTGCCAGTCTCACTAGGCGACCTGCCCACTGGCCCACAATAATGTTAGTTGCCAGTCTCACTAGGTAACCTGCCCAGTGGCCCACAATAATGTAAGTTGCCAGTATCATTAGGTAATCTGCCCACTGGCGCACAATAATGTTAGTTGCCAGTCTCACTAGGTAACCTGCCCAGTGGCCCACAATAATGTAAGTTGCCAGTATCATTAGGTAATCTGCCCACTGGCCCACAATAATGTTAGTTCCCAGTCTCACTAGGTAACCTGCACTGACCCATAATAATGTTAGTTGCCAGTCTCACTAGGTGACCTGCCCACTGGCCCACAATAATGTTAGTTGCCAGTCTCACTAGGTAACCTGCCCACTGGCCCACAATAATGTTAGTTTCCAGTCACTAGGTGACCTGCCCACTGGCCCACAATAATGTTTGTTGCCAGTCTCACTAGGTGACCTGCCCACTGGCCCACAATAATGTTAGTTGCCAATCTCACTAGGTGACCTGCCCACTGGCCCACAATAATGTTAGTTGCAAGTCTCATTAGGTAACCTGCCCACTGGCCCACAATAATGTTAGTTGCCAGTCTCACTAGGTAACCTGCCCACTGGCCCACAATAATGTTAGTTGCCAGTCTCACTAGGTAACCTGCCCACTGGCCCACAATAATGTTAGTTGCCAGTCTCACTAGGTAACCTGCCCACTGGCCCACAATAATGTTAGTTGCCAGTCTCACTAGGTAACCTGCCCACTGGCCCACAATAATGTTAGTTGCAAGTCTCACTAGGTAACCTGCCCACTGGCCCACAATAATGTTAGTTGCAAGTCTCACTAGGTAACCTGCCCACTGGCCCACAATAATGTTAGTTGCCAGTCTCACTAGGTAACCTGCCCACTGGCCCACAATAATGTTAGTTGCCAGTTTCACTAGGTAACCTGCCCACTGGCCCACAATAATGTTAGTTGCCAGTCTCACTAGGTAACCTGCCCACTGGCCCACAATAATGTTAGCTGCCAGTCTCACTAGGTAACCTGCCCACTGGCCCACAATAATGTTAGCTGCCAGTCTCATTAGGTAATCTGCCCACTGGCCCACAATAATGTTAGTTGCCAGTCTCACTAGGTAACCTCCCCACTGGAACACAATAATGTTAGCTGCCAGTCTCACTAGGTAACCTGCCCATTGGCCCACAATAATGTTAGTTGCCAGTCTCACTAGGTAACCTGCCCACTAGTCCACAATAATGTTAGTTGCCAGTCTAGGTAACCTGCCCACTGGTCCACAATAATGTAAGTTGCCAGTCTCACTAGGTGACCTGCCCACTGGCCCACAATAATGTTAGTTGCCAGTCTCACTAGGTAACCTGCCCAGTGGCCCACAATAATGTTAGTTACCAGTCTCACTAGGTGACCTGCCCACTGGCCCACAATAATGTTAGTTGCCAGTCTCACTAGGTAACCTGCCCAGTGGCCCACAATAATGTAAGTTGCCAGTCTCACTAGGTAACCTGCCCACTGGCCCACAAAAATGTAAGTTGCCAGTCTCACTAGGTTACCTGCCCACTGGCCCACAATAATGTAAGTTGCCAGTATCATTAGGTAATCTGCCCACTGGCGCACAATAATGTTAGTTGCCAGTCTCACTAGGTAACCTGCCCAGTGGCCCACAATAATGTAAGTTGCCAGTATCATTAGGTAATCTGCCCACTGGCCCACAATAATGTTAGTTGCCAGTCTCACTAGGTAACCTGCACTGACCCAGAATAATGTTAGTTGCCAGTCTCACTAGGTGACCTGCCCACTGGCCCACAATAATGTTAGTTGCCAGTCTCACTAGGTAACCTGCCCACTGGCGCACAATAATGTTAGTTTCCAGTCACTAGGTGACCTGCCCACTGGCCCACAATAATGTTAGTTGTCAGTCTCACTAGGTGACCTGCCCACTGGCCCGCAATAATGTTAGTTGCCAGTCTCACTAGGTAACCTGCCCACTGGCCCACAATAATGTTAGTTGCCAGTCTCACTAGGTAACCTGCCCACTGGGCCACAATAATGTTAGTTGCCAGTCTCACTAGGTAACCTGCCCACTGGCCCACAATAATGTTAGTTGCCAGTCTCACTAGGTAACCTGCCCACTGGCCCACAATAATGTTAGTTGCCAGTCTCACTAGGTAACCTGCCCACTGGCCCACAATAATGTTAGTTGCCAGTCTCACTAGGTAACCTGCCCACTGGCCCACAATAATGTTAGTTACCAGTCTCACTAGGTAACCTGCCCACTGGCCCACAATAATGTTAGTTGCCAGTCTCACTAGGTGACCTGCTCACTGGCCCACAATAATGTTAGTTGCCAGTCTCACTAGGTAACCTGTCCACTAGTCCACAATAATGTTAGTTGCCAGTCTCACTAGGTGACCTGCCCACTGGCCCACAATAATGTTAGTTGCCAGTCTCACTAGGTAACCTGCCCACTGACCCACAATAATGTTAGTTGCCAGTCTCACTAGGTAACCTGCCCACTGGTCCACAATAATGTTAGTTGCCAGTCTCACTAGGTGACCTGCCCACTGACCCACAATAATGTTAGTTGCCAGTCTCACTAGGTAATCTGCCCACTGGCCCACAATAATGTTAGTTGCCAGTCTCACTAGGTGACCTGCCCACTGGCCCACAATAATGTTAGTTGCCAGTCTCACTAGATGACGTGCCCACTGGCCCACAATATTGTTAGTTGACAGTCTCACTAGATGACCTGCCCACTGACCCACAATAATGTTAGTTGCCAGTCTCACTAGGTAACCTGCCCACTGGCCCACAATAATGTTAGTTGCCAGTCTCACTAGGTAACCTGCACTGACCCAGAATAATGTTAGTTGCCAGTCTCACTAGGTGACCTGCCCACTGGCCCACAATAATGTTAGTTGCCAGTCTCACTAGGTAACCTGCCCACTGGCGCACAATAATGTTAGTTTCCAGTCACTAGGTGACCTGCCCACTGGCCCACAATAATGTTAGTTGTCAGTCTCACTAGGTGACCTGCCCACTGGCCCGCAATAATGTTAGTTGCCAGTCTCACTAGGTAACCTGCCCACTGGCCCACAATAATGTTAGTTGCCAGTCTCACTAGGTAACCTGCCCACTGGGCCACAATAATGTTAGTTGCCAGTCTCACTAGGTAACCTGCCCACTGGCCCACAATAATGTTAGTTGCCAGTCTCACTAGGTAACCTGCCCACTGGCCCACAATAATGTTAGTTGCCAGTCTCACTAGGTAACCTGCCCACTGGCCCACAATAATGTTAGTTGCCAGTCTCACTAGGTAACCTGCCCACTGGCCCACAATAATGTTAGTTACCAGTCTCACTAGGTAACCTGCCCACTGGCCCACAATAATGTTAGTTGCCAGTCTCACTAGGTGACCTGCTCACTGGCCCACAATAATGTTAGTTGCCAGTCTCACTAGGTAACCTGTCCACTAGTCCACAATAATGTTAGTTGCCAGTCTCACTAGGTGACCTGCCCACTGGCCCACAATAATGTTAGTTGCCAGTCTCACTAGGTAACCTGCCCACTGACCCACAATAATGTTAGTTGCCAGTCTCACTAGGTAACCTGCCCACTGGTCCACAATAATGTTAGTTGCCAGTCTCACTAGGTGACCTGCCCACTGACCCACAATAATGTTAGTTGCCAGTCTCACTAGGTAATCTGCCCACTGGCCCACAATAATGTTAGTTGCCAGTCTCACTAGGTGACCTGCCCACTGGCCCACAATAATGTTAGTTGCCAGTCTCACTAGATGACGTGCCCACTGGCCCACAATATTGTTAGTTGACAGTCTCACTAGATGACCTGCCCACTGACCCACAATAATGTTAGTTGCCAGTCTCACTAGGTAACCTGCCCACTGGCCCACAATAATGTTAGTTGCCAGTCTCACTAGGTGACCTGCCCACTGGCCCACAATGTTAGTTGCCAGTGTCACTAGGTAACCTGCCCACTGGCCCACAATAATGTTAGTTGCCAGTCTCACTAGGTAACCTGCCCACTGGCCCACAATAATGTTAGTTGCCAGTCAAGGTAACCTTTCCACTGGCCCACAATAATGTTAGTTGAAAGTCTCACTAGGTAAGCTGCCCACTGGCCCACAATAATGTTAGTTGCCAGTCTCACTAGGTAACCTGCCCACTGGCCCACAATAATGTTAGTTGCCAGTCTCATTAGGTAACCTGCCCACTGGCCCACAATAATGTTAGTTGCTAGTCTCACTAGGTAACCTGCCCACTGGCCCACAATAATGTTAGTTGCCAGTCTCACTAGGTAACCTGTCCACTAGCCCACAATAATGTTAGTTGCCAGTCTCACTAGGTAACCTGCCCACTGGCCCACAATAATGTTAGTTGCCAGTCTCACTAGGTGACCTGCCCACTGACACACAATAATGTTAGTTGCCAGTCTCACTAGGTAACCTGCCCACTGGTCCACAATAATGTTAGTTGCCTGTCTCACTAGGTGACCTGCCCACTGACCCACAATAATGTTAGTTGCCAGTCTCACTAGGTAAGCTGCCCACTGGCCCACAATAATGTTAGTTGCCAGTCTCACTAGGTAACCTGCCCACTGGTCCACAATAATGTTAGTTGCCAGTCTCATTAGGTAACCTGCCCAGTGGCCCACAATAATGTAAGTTGCCAGTATCATTAGGTAATCTGCCCACTGGCCCACAATAATGTTAGTTGCCAGTCTCACTAGGTAACCTGCACTGACTCACCATTATGTTAGTTGCCAGTCTCACTAGGTGACCTGCCCACTGGCCCACAATGTTAGTTGCCAGTGTCACTAGGTAACCTGCCCACTGGCCCACAATAATGTTAGTTACCAGTCTCACTAGGTAACCTGCCCACTGGCCCACAATAATGTTAGTTGCCAGTCTAGGTAACCTGCCCACTGGCCCACAATAATGTTAGTTGCCAGTCTCACTAGGTAAGCTGCCCACTGGCCCACAATAATGTTAGTTGCCAGTCTCATTAGGTAACCTGCCCACTGGCCCACAATAATGTTAGTTGCCAGTCTCACTAGGTAACCTGCCCACTGGCCCACAATAATGTTAGTTGCCAGTCTCACTAGGTAACCTGTCCACTAGCCCACAATAATGTTAGTTGCCAGTCTCACTAGGTAACCTGTCCACTTGCCCACAATAATGTTAGTTGCCAGTCTCACCAGGTGACCTGCCCACTGACCCACAATAATGTTAGTTGCCAGTCTCACTAGGTAACCTGCCCTCTGGTCCACAATAATGTTAGTTGCCAGTCTCATTAGGTAACCTGCCCACTGGTCCACAATAATGTTAGTTGCCAGTCTCACTAGGTAACCTGCCCACTGGTCCACAATAATGTTAGTTGCCATTCTCATTAGGTAACCTGCCCAGTGGCCCACAATAATGTAAGTTGCCAGTATCATTAGGTAATCTGCCCACTGGCCCACAATAATGTAAGTTGCCAGTCTCACTAGGTAACCTGCCCACTGGCCCACAATAATGTTAGTTGCCAGTCTCACTAGGTAACCTGCACTGACCCACAATAATGTTAGTTGCCAGTCGCACTAGGTAACCTGCCACTGGTCCACAATAATGTTAGTTGCCAGTCTCACTACGTAACCTGCCCACTGGCCCACAATAATGTTAGTTGCCAGTCTCACTAGGTAACCTGCCCACTGGCCCACAATAATGTTAGTTGCCAGTCTCACTAGGTAACCTGCCCACTGGCCCACAATAATGTTAGTTGCCAGTCTCACTAGGTAACCTGCCCACTGGCCCACAATAATGTTAGTTGCCAGTCTCACTAGGTAACCTGCCCACTGGCCCACAATAATGTTAGTTGCCAGTATCACTAGGTAACCTGTCCACTGGCCCACAATAATGTTAGTTGCCAGTCTCACTAGGTAACCTGCCACTGGTCCACAATAATGTTAGTTGCCAGTCTCACTAGGTGACCTGCCCACTGACCCACAATAATGTTAGTTGCCAGTCTCACTAGGTAACCTCACTGGCCCACAATAATGTTAGTTGCCAGTCTCACTAGGTGACCTGCCACTGGCCCACAATGTTAGTTGCCAGTGTCACTAGGTAACCTGCCCACTGGCCCACAATATTGTTAGTTACCAGTCTCACTAGGTAACCTGCCCACTGGCCCACAATAATGTTAGTTGCCAGTCTAGGTAACCTGCCCACTGGCCCACAATAATGTTAGTTGCCAGTCTCACTAGGTAAGCTGCCCACTGGCCCACAATAATGTTAGTTGCCAGTCTCACTAGGTAACCTGCCCACTGGCCCACAATAATGTTAGTTGCCAGTCTCATTAGGTAACCTGCCCACAGGCCCACAATAATGTTAGTTGCCAGTCTCACTTGGTAACCTGCCCACTGGCCCACAATAATGTTAGTTGCCAGTCTCACTAGGTAACCTGCCCACTGGCCCACAATAATGTTAGTTACCAGTCTCACTAGGTAACCTGCCAACTGGCCCACAATATTGTTAGTTGCCAGTCTCACTAGGTAATCTGCCCACTGGCCCACAATAATGTTAGTTGCCAGTCTCACTAGGTAACCTGCCCACTGGCCCACAATAATGTTAGTTGCCAGTCTCACTAGGTAACTTGCCCACTGGCCCACAATAATGTTAGTTGCCAGTCTCACTAGGTAACCTGCCCACTGGCCCACAATAATGTTAGTTGCCATTCTCACTAGGTACCCTGCCCACTGGCCCACAATAATGTTAGTTGCCAGTCTCACAATGTTAGTTGCCAGTCTCACTAGGTAACCGGCCAACTGGCCCACAATAATGTTAGTTGCCAGTCTCACTAGGTAACCTGCCCACTGGCCCACAATAATGTTAGTTGCCAGTCTCACTAGGTAACCTGCCCACTGGCCCACAATAATGTTAGTTGCCAGTCTCACTAGGTAACCTGCCCACTGGTCCACAATAATGTTAGTTGCCAGTCTCACTAGGTAACCTGCCCACTGGCCCACAATAATGTTAGTTGCCAGTATCACTAGGTAACCTGCCCACTGGCCCACAATAATGTTAGTTGCCAGTCTCACTAGGTAACCTGCCCACTGGTCCACAATAATGTTAGTTGCCAGTCTCACTAGGTAACCTGCCCACTGGTCCACAATAATGTTAGTTGCCAGTCTCACTAGGTAACCTGCCCACTGGTCCACAATAATGTTAGTTGCCAGTCTCACTAGGTAAGCTGCCCACTAGCCCACAATAATGTTAGTTGCCAGTCTCACTAGGTAACCTGTCCACTGGCCCACAATAATGTTAGTTGCCAGTCTCACTAGGTAACCTGCCCACTGGCCCACAATAATGTTAGTTGCCAGTCTCACTAGGTGACTTGCCCACTGACCCACAATAATGTTAGTTGCCAGTCTCACTAGGTAACCTGCCCACTGGCCCACAATAATGTTAGTTGTCAGTCTCACTAGGTAACCTGCCCACTGGTCCACAATAATGTTAGTTGCCAGTCTCACTAGGTAAGCTGCCCACTGGTCCACAATAATGTTAGTTGCCAGTCTCACTAGGTAAGCTGCCCACTAGCCCACAATAATGTTAGTTGCCAATCTCACTAGGTAACCTGCCCACTGGTCCACAATAATGTTAGTTGCCAGTCTCACTAGGTAACCTGTCCACTAGCCCACAATAATGTTAGTTGCCAGTCTCACTAGGTAACCTGTCCACTGGCCCACAATAATGTTAGTTGCCAGTCTCACTAAGTAAGCTGCCCACTGGCCCACAATAATGTTAGTTGCCAGTCTCACTAGGTAACCTGCCCACTGGTCCACAATAATGTTAGTTGCCAGTCACTAGGTAACCTGCCCACTGGCCCACAATAATGTTAGTTGCCAGTCTCACTAGGTAAGCTGCCCACTGGCCCACAATAATGTTAGTTGCCAGTCTCACTAGGTAACCTGCCCACTGGCCCACAATAATGTTAGTTGCCAAAAGTTGCCTTAGAACCCTTTCAAACAAAAAATATTACGAATAATACAACGTTTGTTTCCTATTATCCTTCATAAAGTATGCTGGCGATATAGTTAGTACTAGACAATGGTTGAGACGTAAGGTTTAATCCCGTCATCAAAGTTCTATGTAATACGGGATTATTGTGCGAATATGGCTGAATATTGTTTCTTTAAGGATTGTTTTCAATTGTTGGTTGCAGCGTAAATCTATCCAAAGTCGTTTATATCCAATAATCTAACCAACAATTGAAAATAAACCTTATATTTTAAATTATATAGTAAAAATGAAGTAACATGAACAATATTTTACAAATAATCAAATTATATTTGCAATTCACAATTTTAGTGTCGTCACTTGTTGTTTGCGGAAGAATTCATGTATAGCCAACGTCATCAATACATCTTATTATGACGTCACAATCAGTCACGTGTTGAAAAGGCAAGTTAGGTTATAGGAAATAACCAACTTTGCCCATGTATTGAGTATTTAAACGAAATTAAAATATTGTAGAATATATCAATCACGTGCAATATAATATACTACTTAGGAACGAAATTAACCATGAAATATTTTTAAAATATTTTCCACTGTACATTGGATAATTTGACTTTTTTGGCGACTACGTAACAACAAGAAAATATGTCTTCACTACATTAATTGTCTTAAACATTCCCTATTATTTACAACCACCGTAATCCATGCACCAAATTCCGTATACAAAATAACAACATAACACAAACAAAGTTTGGCGACTAGCTCGTAGCTGCTGTATGTAGAATAACAAAGATAGGGCAAAATAAAACAAATAGAAAATGAAATAAAATAAAACTAAATGCCAAGATGCTTTGAAACTTCAAGTCTATTTTCTACTGAATCGGCCTCATAGCCATCTTTACTCGACTCACTTTTCCATCTACCATGCCTCTTCCAGCACCTATCATCAACATGAGAATTTGCAGCAGCTGACGCACCACCTGAACGCAAAGAATGCAGTCCGAGATTTTAAACTGGGTGCCACTAGCTTTAACTTCTTAATAATACATTCTCTAGCAGTTGTATAACTGATAGCTTTATTAACATTTATAAGAGCACATTTATGCTTAGATCTATATATGGGGCGAAATAAAAATAAATTTGACTTCAAATCTACTTGAGCAACACTAACATACTTTAAAAACATAGCATAAGGACATGCAATAGATTGACCTTTAGAAACTAATACTTCATCTCCGTGTCTATACTGATCAGTCTTACTCTTACTAATTTTTATACGCAAGTAATCATCTTTGACCTCTATATCTGAACATTTTAAATTGCTAAGCTCATTAAAACGCAAAAAAGCACTGTAAGCCAATAAAATCATAGTAAAATCCCTTACAACAGTAAGACCACTAGAAGAATAAAAAATTTCACATAAATTAATCAACATATCATGGGTCACTGGATCTTTCTTTACAATATGAGATTTGGAAGTACGTTTAGCAGATTCTAATAAATTCTTAACAAAACCATTATCAGTAGGGTCTGTTAGACCATTCATTTCATGTGCCCACTTTATTGAATAAACAATGCTAGTTACTGAACTGTATGTAGCCCCATTATCTAGTAAACTAACAATACATAAAGCAACATGAACCGGTGAAGCCGGCATTATATTAAGACTATGATTGTTAGCAAAAATTCTCCATTTATCAAAACCATAAGTATACTTCTTAACAGTATTGTCACTTCTTGAGTCCAATAAACGAGTTGCAAAATTGTCAACCAAACTAAACAAACTATTTTCTTATTTAATTCCGCTGTCGATCACAAACTTAGAGTCACAGACAGACTCGGACGTATCAAAGTCTTCGTGGGGGATCAAATATCCTCCAAATCCATTTTTTGAAGCGTCACAATAAGCTTCAAATTGGCACAAATTGGACTCGTACAAATCTCTACCTTCTTCATTCAGATCATATACTGAATGAAACCAAAATTGTAACTCATCAATTGCTAAATTTGTCAAAGCCACTAGCGAATCCCAGTTCGCTCTCAGAAGAATACATTTATACAGTTCTACTATATTTCCAAACACAGCCTGCATGGAAATAATTTGCCCAGCAATGCGAGCTACAAATCTAACTCTGTACAATAATTTCTCTTTCCGGACATCTGTTAAAACTCGTTTCAAATATAAACATAACCGAGCTATGCGCTCTTCAGAAATTCTGAATTTTCCTTCAACCATACCCAACACCAAACCAATCCACACTAAATTTTGCTTTGGATCCCAAATGCATTTCATGTGCAATCAAAAAACCAAACTCTGACAAGCTATTCTGAATATATCTGCTAACTGATTCAGCTGTTTCTAAACTATTAGCCCCAGCTAAACCATCATCCAAATACATTATCACTATAATACCTTTACCTCTCCAAAACTTTACCACTTCTCTCATTAATTTAGAGAAAATATGTCCTGCACTTACAATTCCAAACGCCAGTAAATTAAAAACAAAATATCCGTCAAAATCCCAGCTAAAACTTAAGAATTGTCTATGATCTTGAACAATTTCTATGTGATGATAGGCACTCTTTAAATCATATCGAAATAAGAAATCTCCTTTCTCAAACAAATGTCTAGCGACACTGCCATCTTCAAACTTGAACTTAAACTGATGAATACATGAATTAATATGTCTACAATCCAGAACAAGACGCGGTTTACCTGACCTGCTGTAAGCTACGGTCAAAGGGACAACTGTAGGCAATTCAAAAACCCGTGAAATACATCCCTTCTCCAATAGCTTTAGTATTTCATCTTTTACAAAAACAACATTGTCCAAAGCTGACCTATTATTCCTTAATACAATAGGAACAGGTAAGTACTTGATTATACCATAACCTTTATCAATAACACTCAGAATATAATCACTAGCACGTGCTTGTCTCCATATATCTATTGCTGTTTTCAATCGACCGACAGTTGAGAGTACAGGTGTATCCTTACCTGTGTGAATAGAGTTTTCATGGTCTAGTGCACACTGACCGTCACAATTAATTACCTTTTGATTCACACATTCCAATGCTTGCAAGTATTAATTTTACAAACAGCAACATTGGAACTTGAAAATCTATCTGGGGGAGCAGATTTCGCACAACTAATCAACTTACCAACATGCAATAAATCAATACTTAACTTCTTTTTCTTCTCTGGGCATTCAAACATCCAGTGTCCGGGTTTGTAACAATTAAAACAAACCCCAGGTCTTATTGTAGACTTCTGTTTTACATTCCCATCCTTGACTGGTGAAACAGGTCTAGCGTATGGTTTTTGCCTCCTCTTTGCTCTTTCAGCTTTAATCTTTCTCTCAGCGCGTCCCTGTGCTCGTAAAATCTTTTTATCATCATCCGAATCTTCAGCAAGGGGGTTTGCTGTGTATTCTTGCACAGTTTTCCATCCAAACTCAGACGAATCAGCCATTTTTACCAGTTTTTGCCGGTATGCTAAGAGATCTATAAATTCCGAAATCTTTTCTTTTGCTGTTTTTTCATCCTGAGCATCTAACTTAGAGTGTGCTTCTTTTAAAGTCCTCATCACTTTAGTGTTAAATTTAAATTGATCTTCACAGCTTTTCCTTTGAAATTTGTAATTGTCAGCTGAGAGTATCTCATTTTGCAGCCTGGACATCTGTGCTTCTGACCGCTCTTTCTGTTGATTATCAAAAGCTTGCAGTCTCGCTGAAAATAAGCCATCCAATTGTGTAAGGAAATCGTTCTGTGACTTCTTAATTTCATCACCAACAAGGCGCCTAACGTTGTCTTCAATATCGGAATCCATCAGAAATTGGATGTGTCCACAGCAATAGTCGAGCTAGAACTGATAAAAACTTTTACATCTAATTATTCCCGCCTAAAACCTCAAAACCATCCGTGCATAAAAAGCACTCATACAAAACTTACATAAACTTACGGACATAGCCGAGAAGACAATTAATTCCCGCTACACTACGTGACGCGGAAATTATTTATTATCTACAGAGTTTCATTTATTAAATATATTGGCATATATTTCTAAAACGTTGTCAGTCACAAATCGTTTATCTCTAGTTCGTAAGAAAGTTAAATACACTAAAGTGAAGCTAGCCGGCAATACGTGCCGTCAATACCGCTAGCCGTCAATAACGCTACCCGTCAATATTCAGCCCGCGATAATATTCATTCTGTCGAGTTCGAGTAATGCATGAAAAGTAATTTAATATTAACTTGAGTTATCTCTCTTTTGCCACCTGACCCAATAATCCAAACAATTCTTTTCGTATTTAATCACATTTTGAGAATAGTAGTGCCACTTGTCACATTATAAAAATAAAGAATGCATCCTATGCAACATAAAATTAATAAGTTTATATTTAACAAGAATCATCATAAACATAATACAGTTTTAATACAGTTTTATTTTATGTTTATAATTAGAGTTATTAGAGCTATATTAAGCCAGTTATTATATCAGTGTTCTCCTTATCGGAAGATTGTACATATAAAATGGCTGGTTTATTTCCGTGACACTATTCCGTATTTTTTTACTTTGTACATGTAGATCTTAACGAATTGATATTTCTATAGTTTTAAAAATAACTAAAATCGTAAAAACTTTATTAGCTTCAGACATTTACAATCCCGCTACCGATTATAAAAAGAGTTATTAGTGGTATAGAGGTTATAAAAAGAAAAAGAAGCGTACAAGAAAGAAGAAAACGTCATTAATTCAATTGACTTCTGTTACAGTGCGTTTTTCTAAGATAACTCCACAAATCGACTTTAGGGATTTTAGTTAGTTTGTTTGTTTGTTTGTTTGTTTGTTTGATGTTTAACGCCCTTTCAGCAATTTTCAGCTATATCATGGCGTCCAGTTTTTATTGAGGGGGGAAACCGGAGTACCTGGAGAAAACGTCCGACCTATGGTAGGAAAACTGGCAATCCTTGTCAATTAAGGTTGGAGTCGAGTACACCCTGCCCGCAGTGAGACTCGAACCAGCAACCTCATTGTTGACAGACCAAGTGATCACCTACCTTAACCAGTTTTTTAAGGACTTATAATTCTTATTTTAATATCGAAAAGTGGTCTAGCGTCCTGTCATCCACAGTCCCGGTACAAATTAAGAGAATAATGACCAATATGATGACATCTATTCCCGTGCTAGGACTTCGCACTCCTTTCAAAAGCCATGGGCCTAGGGTAAAATAAGTCGGGAGTTCTCCTTAATCTATAACGTGAATGCTTGGGCTAAATTCAGGTGTTCGAGTTATCCGGGCCTGAATTGAGTGACCGATAAGATAATACCTCTTCTCGTGCTGGGACTATAAACCCTTTTCAATCAAAATGAATAACGAAAAACTAAAATCAAAATGAATAACGAAAAACGATAAACAAAATGAATAGCGAAAAACGATACACAAAATGAATAACGAAAAAAAAAACAAATTAAATAACGAAAAACAAAATAAATAACGAAAAACAAAATTAATAGCAAAAAAACCCATTATGTATTAACATGCATGAATCTCTTTTTTTCTGGCTTAATCTATGGATACGAAAATTCAGATATCTACATTGAAACCTTCATTAAATCATTAATGAGAACATGCCCTTTTGTTTTTCCCTTTATGGCTTTACTGAAACTAAACGATCTTTATTACATTCATAAGGGCAAAGCATTATATCTTTGTATTTTCTTTTTATTTGTTGGGGGGGGGGGGGGGATACGATAGTTTCTTTGGGTAGAATTTTGTTCTCGTCCCAGATAGCATGCACGGTTAATTAAAGCTAGGTAGGCCACTAGGACATTACGTGGTACGTATAATTATAATATAACACTTATGGATAAATCAACAGTCATGCTTCAATTTGCCTCAGAACATCTTAACTCGGTGTCAGTCCCAACCATGATGTGCACAATTCGGTTTTACCGAAATGAGCAAACAGAATAAAAGCAGAGATGTATATGTCTATGATAAAAGGAAAAATTCAGATGTTTTCAGGAAACTGTCCTAGGATAAGAAAAGTTTAGTCCCAAAAGTAATATTAACGAAAGATCGCTCGTCGCATAGGTCACACGTATTTACATATTAAATCATCATAGATAATGTATCTGTTTTAGTGTTTTTACAAAAGTATTTATTTAATATTTCAAGGAAAGACTTCCATTTGAACCCCCACTAAAAATGCATTATTTCCAACGTAAATAAAAGAATTTGACACTAGGTGGGAGCCACTGGTGAACCCCACAGTGGACACAGTTATGCATTGCCAATTGGGCAAGTGCGAGCCGTGTGAACTCCGTGTATCTTGTGAATTGGAAGTCTTACCACATTATGGCCAAGTTTGGTTTCAATTGGCCTAGTGGTTTCAGAGAAGAAGATTAAAATGTAAAAAGTTTTTAAAAAGCCCAGCTATAGTTTTCAATTTCAAATATACAATTTATTTTGTAATTTTTCCGCATTGTTGATTACGTTGAAATATAAGTTTATTACAGACTTGCAGTTTAAATCTTTAGGGTGTCAAGTTTTATCATTTTTAATCTAGATAGTCCCATAACAAACAAAAGCGTCCTAAATATTGAAATTCGAAAAGTTCGATAGATTTTATCGTTCCCACAATTTGTCTTTTAGGTGCCAGTATGACCTTTCCGATAAGATTGTACAACCGATATTGCTTTATGGCTGCTAAATTTGGGGATATACAAATTTGGACATTATAGAGCGAGTTCATCTTAAATTTTGCAAATTGTTGTTGCATTTAAAGATATCTATTCCAATTTGTATGGTTTATGGTGAGCTTGGCGCATACCCAATTGTAAATTTTTGGTCCAAAGTGGTATTCTGCCATTGCAATAAGCTCTCAACTAATTTGTACAGATATTCTTTTGGCAAATTTTCACAAAATTCCAATTTCCAAATGCCACGGTTAAAAGAAATAAACAATATTTTAAATATGTGTTGACTTAATTTGCAATATTTGGATAAATCATGGAACCTTTTACCATAAATGGTTAAATTTATGTGTAAAACAAAAGCTTACAGATCAGTTTCAACAAAAATGGTCAGCTGATATTAACAGCTCGTCGAAAGGAATCTCGTATAGGCTATTTAAGGACAGTTCTGATTTCGTAAAATATTTAAATATTTTACAAAACAATTATGTCAATTTAGAACTAACAATCATAGGCTACCAATTGAAACTATCGATGCTCGGGAATTGAAAGACAAAACGGAATATGTAACCTTTGTAACCCAATAGAGTTTGGGGACGAATTTCATTACATACTACAATGCTCTACCATAAATATTGAATTAAAGAAATTATTAGGTTTTGTCCATTCACATAGATCAAATATTATCAAGCTTGCTAAATAGCTCCAATCACAAAATAAGGTCAAATTAAGAAATCTTTGTAAATTTATTATAATCATAAATGTAAAAATAAGTCTTCGCGGTTAGTCTTAGTTTTTAGGTTAATAGTCTATTAATGTGCTACTGAATGTATATTTATATCTTGTCATGTGCATGGTTTCCATTATTTATCATGTTTGTAATTTATATCAATCTCTATACCAATGTATTACGCAATGGTTTATGAGAAATAAAGAATCTTGAATCTTGAATCTAAATCGAAGTTTTAATCATCATTCAGTACACAAAAAGAACGTACTTGATTATTTAAGACATTTTAATTAGCACAACCGGCATGAAGGGTGGCGTAATATTAATTTCAGTAACGTATACAGTTTATAATTCCCGACACGTTTTAAATAATCTGAAAACGAATCGAAAATCAAATAATTAAAAAAAAATAAAAACCTTTATATTTTTTGCTCGGAAAATTAACCCAGATACGTACAGTTAGCAGTGGCTTCATGTATACGGGTATTTCATGATTAATATAAATGTGACATATCTGTATTCCTTGAGCCAAACATGTTTTGCCAGTTTAGTTTTAAAAAAATATTACTTTAATTCCTTTTAATATATTCTGGCCCATATTGACGAGTGCTTATTAAATACGGACAGCTTAGTTCATCATTTCGGGAGTGGGACATCCCTTTAAAAAGCAAATGACATAGTGTAAGACAGGGCTGGAGCCGTTCAGGCTAACGAAAGGTAAACATATCGCCAATGTAAGGATAGGTTATTTGAAATACACACGGCATAGTGTGAAACTGGAATAAGTATAAATGCAAGATACATCGCCTACCTCGGGCATGAGCCGATTGGTTGCAAAGGACAACGAACCTCACAAAAAGTAATAACACATATTAAATAATGTGATAATTAATAGAGAATCAAATAATTTTGTAAAATGACATTAAATGTAAATGCTCAAAAGACATCGATTGTTGTATTGTCTCAACGAAAGGTACAAAATACTTGACATAGATTGATGTTTAGTGTGTACTAAAATAACAACCTTCAGTTTCACTGGATTACTTCGGGATAATATATACCTGGTTACACGTGTTTTGTTGAATATTGGGGAAATAAGTTTTAAATTCGATGGTTGTTAAACTAAACGATTACAAGATAAATGTTTACAAAAATGGTTCTCCCCCAAAACTTATTTGTCAAAGGGTGAATCATATTCTCTCCTGTATTAATATAGTATTGACACAATTAAGATGCTGTGCATCTTTTTTAAATAATGATCTTTTTAAAGTTAATATAATTCAAAATGCATCTTGTCGATGTGGATATCTTCAAGAAACCAGCTACCATTTTTTCTTTGAATGTCCTTTATACACGAATGCTAGAAGTGCTCTATTAGCGGACCGTGGGTAACAGAGTATAATAATATAGATCTACATCTATTGCTAGGGCTGAACTCAAATATTACAGATCAACAATATGAAATTGTTATATAAAATGTATACACTTTTATAAAGGAAACAAAAAGATTCCTCTTGACATGATATTAAATGAAAGACACACACGTGCACGTGCATACGTACATACTTTCACAGTGAAATCTTTTGTAATATATGTATCATTTTTACATATTTTATATTACTTTATTATGTTAGATACCATGTACATGTCTTATTATTATTGTTACAAATTGTAAATTGGAGAAGACTTCATAAGTATGTACTAATGTCTTATCCTTTTTGCTGTTTATCACAAATAAAATATGTTTAAACTAATATTCTCTCCTTAAACATGATTTTAGCTCAGAAACATTTTTTGACAAAATTAGAAACTTTATTGTAAATACTTACACTCGAATCTAAGAATTCTGATCGAAACTGGGCTCTGGATGAATAATAGCAGTGAAGATAGCTGTACACTCTGCTGAAGTGACATACGTGACGAATTTTATTATTTACCCGAGAATAGTTGAAACACATCACAGATACATTCCCAAATATTAGCGTAATATTATTCCGTTTGAATAAATAATTATCCATCTTTGTTAAACACTTGCACAATCTACTTTAGTGTGCTTATTATTTAAAGTTGAACTTCCGAATAAGGGCACGTGCTTTTCGATCTATTTTTGTTAGCTTGCTGCGACTGACTTAACTAAACAAATCTTATTTCATTAAGCAATAAAAAATAACAATTACAATCAATAAATAAATAAACCACATAGATGTACAAAGTTTTATATTCTATTCTTCTTTGAGAAATTCTCAGTATAGAACTGGATAAAACGGGAATAATCGTTTCTGTTATAAAGACGTTTAGCGTTGAGAACTTTGCCACACACAAAAATAAATGTTTATGACCCCAGTTTGGATGGCCAAGATTTGTCCAATTTGGGAATTTTTACGTTTTGGTTTTTTTGAAAAAAATTCCTATTGTTAAGTAAGTAAGTAAGTAAGTAAGTAAGTATATATAAGTAAGTAAGTAAATAAGTAAGTAAGTAAGTAAGTAAGTCGCAGTCAAAGCTGGGTCCACACATGACTGCTGGCTTGTGCACCCTGAGGGTAGCACAGCCGAAGTCAAAGCTGGGTCCACACATGACTGCTCGCTTGTGCACCCTGCGGGTAGCACAGCCGCAGTCAAAGCTGGGTCCACACATGACTGCTGGCTTGTGCACCCTGCGGGTAGCACAGCCGCAGTCAAAGCTGGGTCCACACATGACTGCTGGCTTGTGCACCCTGCGGGTAGCACAGCCGCAGTCAAAGCTGGGTCCACACATAACTGCTGGCTTGACCCAGCTTTTACCCAGTTATTATTGGGGGGGGGAAGCCGGATTACCCGGAAAAAAGCCTGACCGCAGGGTGCACAAGCCAGCAGTCATGTGTGGACCTAGCTTTGACTGCGGCTGTGCTACCCGCAGGGTGCACAAGCCAGCAGTCATGTGTGGACCCAGCTTTGACTGCGACTTACTTACTTACTTGGCTAATACAGATTAAGAAAGTTTGTTACACTCGACGATATGTGTTATGAAAATATGATTAACTGCCATTCCGTGTTTGTTTATAACTCTCCGTATTGCCCTGCGAGCCGAAAGAAAGTTATTAACCGAATGGCCTTTTATATGAATTCAGTCTTCAAAATATCGATCATGCCGATTTTAGCATATAAGGGCCGATTTTTTCATATTATTTAAGAACATCAATGCAGAATTGCAACAAATGATTAATGCAAATTATCGCTTTCTTGGCCTATTCAGCATGAAGATCTTTGACTGGTCGGTAATTATTTTAAAAATTAAAAAAAGTTAGCCAATATCGGCAACACGGAATAAAAGATCCTCGCGTACGAGCTTTGTTGTGAACGATTAATGGATGAGTCATATATCTTTGATGTAATTGACACATGTATTATATATGCCTTTTTTGTTAATTGCTTGTTTATTACCTGATATTGAGCTTTCGTGAAAGTTGAAAATATTAGACAAACACAATAAAAACCGAAAAGATGTAAGGAAAGAATGAAAGAAAGAGAACGAAAGAAATAAAGATAGGTGGGTGGGTAGGTAGGTAGGTAATGGTAGGGTAGGGTAGTGTAGTGTAGGGTAGGGTTTCGGGTGGGCGGGCGGTCCAGATTTAATTGGGGAGGAAGTCGAAGAACTCGAGATAGCCCCCAACTTTCATTAGGCAAACTGGCACTCCTTGTTAAATTAAATAAGATCCCTGCCCGCAGTGAAACTCGAGTCTGCAACCTCATGTACTTGATCTTTTATATTTCGATACTAATAGAAATATATTAATCTTACACAGGCCTTAAAACTAACAAACATTGAAGGTGCAATGATATTTTTGAAAAGGGTATATAAAAATATATTTACAGACATTATTCAGTAATTGTCTGTAACATTTTATATATTTTAGTATACAAATTACAGAATTTTGTCATTTCATACACTTTTTTTACCAAAATACGGCTATTCTAACTACAGATATTTGTCTTTATTTAAAATACTGACAATATTATTTTGTTGTAAACAATGTTTATTCGCAAGACACAACCTTACACCACCCAAATGAACCATGACTATGATTTCGAAAAGGTCAAGTCAAAATATCCCGGGTGGCTACTTTATACCCACAGTAGGTGACGGACCAGGGAGGCCTCTGGTTGGTGGGTGGCCGGTGGTTGTCCGGTTAGTGGGGAATCTCGGCTTAATCCGGTACATGCACCTTACTACAATTCATCAATCAATCAAGGTTCAACTTTTGGTCAAAATTCAAGAAAGGGCCTTAAGATATATATTACCAATTGATGAAGTCAGTACATATCGAAGCGCTACTAATCACCCCCCCCCACCCCCCCCCGAAACGACACAACAAGAGGACATCCCGCCACCTGGGGACACGCATGACAGCTCGACAAGTGTCTAACTTACGATCAAAGAGCTTAAATCTTCCGTTCAACACATTTACGTTTAGAAAGATGACGCTTTTTAGCTATTAAAGAAGTGAACAAAAAATCCCCTGCATACTTACATGTATGAGTGGTCGTTCATGTCATAATTGCGTTATTTGTATCGCGTTACTTTTAACAAGTATCGCGATACTTTCAACTTCTATAGCGTTACTTCTTCAAAGTATCGCGATACTTCTTAAAAGTAACGCGATACTTTTTAAAAGTAACGCGTTACTTTTAATTTTCATTTGTAACGCGATACTTTTCAGAAGTAACGCGATAGAAGTTGAAAGTATCGCGATACTTTTTAATTTCATCTCTTCAGAAAGAACCAATCAAAATACACCTACCAACGATTATTGACCGAACGAGATTTCATCCTCTTGTCAAATAAAATGTTTCGAAAGAACTATATCTATTTTTTTTAATTTTAATTGTTTTCATAAGTTGAACGTCGAAACAAAGTAGTATACCTAGTTTAAATGTGAAACAATAATCTAAATATTTACGCAGGACAATCACCTAGTCATTAGTGCTACCTTAAAATATATATCTCCAGATTTGCCGACAATCGAATATTACATCTGTAAGGCTTTTTCTGATTGGTTCTTTCTCAAGAGATGAAATTAAAAAGTATCGCGATACTTTCAACTTCTATCGCGTTACTTTCGAAAAGTATCGCGTTACAAATGAAAAACAAAAGTAACGCGTTACTTTTAAAAAGTATCGCGTTACTTTTAAGAAGTATCGCGATACTTTGAAGAAGTAACGCGATAGAAGTTGAAAGTATCGCGATACTTGTTAAAAGTAACGCGATAGAAAATAACGCAATTATGACATTAACGGCCACTCATATACATGATCTAATAATTATGAATCATAGTACTTATTATTTTAGCTGTTTAGCCAAATGTTCGTACAACAAGGTATGGTCTACACTCTTTGAGGTATGCAGCAGCCAGACTGTTTATAATCAACTTCCGAATGCCGATATGATGGAAGATATGAGTTTAAATCAATTCAAGAGTTTAGATTTATAGTGACTACTCGCTTCTTATGTATGTATCTTATGTTTGCTTACTTTTATGTACTTTTATTAAATATAAATATGCATATTGCCTGTGCATATTATGTATCTATGTATGTCTGCTAAATGTCTCTTGTCTGTATACTCCAAGTACTGCTCTTTCATCCTCAAACGTTTTCATATGTTCGATCTCTTCTTATTATCTCTTAATGATATATAATTGTTTTCGGGTAAATTGAGCAAAAAGGTAAAAACCATACTCTACAATATAGTTCATGTTGTAAGTAATAAAATAGCTAATGCTAAAGAAAATATTTCAATTACAGTTTTTCGTATTTGTTAAATCCTCCTAGCTTTAAAATACATTTTTCTGTCCTAATCTAATATGGAGTAGTAAAGATGAACAAAATTGTATAATAATGCGCTTTTGACCTCGCTAGATAGGATCATCGATTCAATTTTATTTCTTGGATTATTTCACGATTTATAGGGTATGCTTAGTATTTTTTTTAATGCATTCTTATCTTTACAAAATAAAATGTATATATCGGTGTTTCTTTTATTAATTAGTTAGATAATTTGATAATAAAAAGGCATTTTTAGATTTTGTTACGTTATAAAATACGTAATGTATATGTTAGAAAGACTTGTTCAGTTCAATTTCATCATTATATTTTGTTTGTTTGAATTATTTCATGCTTGATAGAGCAAGCTCCATATCGTTTTTGCATTCGTATCTTTACATATAAATGTAGATGATTATAAATTTGACTTTATCGATAATTTTCAATTTTATTTCTTTTGTTATGTCAGAATTTCTAGGGTTCTAAAGCCTTGTAGTTTTTATGCAGTTTCTAATCTTCACATAATAGAATGTTAATGTATTTGTTTTTATGGGAATTCATCAGATGATTTGATAAAAATAATGAATTTTTTAAATTTTAATATTTTCAGAAATTCATCAATCTTGAACATTAAATTTAATTTCCCTGGGTTTTGATTATTTACGATTTCGAAATCCGAAACTCTCTCGCACGAGATTGGCCGAGAACGAGGTGTGTGTGTGTGCGTGGTGGGGAGTGAGGGGTAAGAGATATTTCTGTGATGTAATTGTAAATTGTAAATTAGATGTGCCTTGTTTATTTGCTAATTGCTTATTTATGACACTGAACTTTAATGAAAGGTATAAATGGAAGACCATTTAGACTCACATAATTAGCCACGAAAATGCTAATTTAGATTATGATTTTTATACGAAAATAAGATTTTAAAACAGGCATGTTATTTAAAGAAATTTGATTTTCTGAATGAGTGAAAAATGTCAAAGACATTGGTAGGGAAAATAAATTTCTTTATAATAAGAAAAAAAAACCACAAAAGGTTTGCATTTTTATTTAATTCAAGATTTAAAATTTTTTTATGTAGAACTATTTTTAAAAAGCAATTATATTTAGATACTTATAGAAATATATTAAACCTACCTCTAAGATCGTATATGAAGTCCTTTAAACAAACAGAAATTAAAAAAAGCTAAATGAAATTTTGAAAAATAATAATACAATAGAAAAACTAAAAGCTAAATTACATTTTGAAAAATGTATATAAAATACAATAGAAAAACAATTCAGTTACATTCCAATAAAGGTCATCAACAGTTGTAATAGTTGAAAATAATTCTAGAAGTTAATAATCTCATAAATTGTTTTGCAAAAACAGAGGCATATAATTACATGTCTCTGGCAAAAATAAGACTCTTCTATATATATTTTTTTTATTTTACACTCTGAAAATATTATCAAGTTCTTAGCAATGTTTATGCACATGAACGTTAGTTTGACATTTGAATACATTTTAATTGCAAATTTTTTGAAAAACAATTTTAATTACTGTAAAATTTAATCAATTGAAATTGTAACTTGTCGGTATTTTTCTTTGATCTTCCGAGGATGCCCGACGGAAGTACGCAATAACCATCGATCTTACCGCCCCCCCCCTTTTTTTCCCACAGAACCACGTGATTATGTGATTTCGAAAAGGTCAATGTATTGTTATTGTACGGTAAACATTTGTCTTTCCTACAGTACATTGCTTTTTTGATTACAATACTCTTCTCAAAGTTGAGATATTATAATCAGGATGATTATTTCTTGCCTTGCACAATCGTCTATATTTGTAACCTTTTACAGCATATGATGAAATTTTAAATAAAACAAGTTGAAAAAAAAACTATTAAAACCAAATCGGATACACCTATAACATATAAATCGAACATCTCTGGATATGGGTGTGTAACCCATATCATTTCTTGTTACCTGTGCTTTCATGTATAAACTATGTGTTTGCGTTGTTCGTTTGTTGTATGCCTAAATGTCGGTTTTAAGAGCTCATGAGAGCTGATTAATTTGTATGTATGTTTTCATAAATGTTTTTTACCGACTATAAATAAAAGTAACTTGACTTAACTGGTGTACATAAGTGCGTTAAGTGCTTTGATTTGAATGCTAGTCGATCCGTCCCCAAACCAATCCGTCCCCTAGTCGATCCGTCCCCAAGTCGATACGTCCCCGGTCGATTCGTCCCTTGGTCGTTCCGTCCCCATGTCGATCCGGCCCCAGTAAAACCAAAGTTAGGTAAAATAAATAAAGAAGGTAGGTAAAATATAAAAAAACAACATTCATGAGTAGTATTTCGAAGTATGGTAAATATGGTATTACACGGGAATTCACTATTTTGAATGCCGAGTATGCATGCGAATTTTGTGACCATGATACAGATAATGGTTGGACATGTAATTGTAGAACCAAAGGTAGGTATAATAAATAAAGCAGGTAGGTATAAATATATAAAAAAGTCGTATTTTTAATTATGCCGATTGTGCACTACACCTCCAGTTTGTAACAGCATCAATAAATTGTCGTATTTTGTGTAACCTTTGATGTTAAAGTCAGCTTAGATGCAGAGTAAATCATACAAAGCATAGCCTAGTTGTTATGAAAACAATTTAAAAATAATCAAAGGGTAATTACGCCTATGTGCACTGATCAGAACTGTTATCATCATATAATTAATTAAAACACTATATAATTATTTAACTTATTTTAATCAAAACTTTAACAATTTACAACACATGAACACAATTAAATATAATTAAAAACCATACCATATTTTGTTTATTTTAAACTAATTTTAATCAACACTTTTTCACTTTTTACACTTAAAAACAGTTAAAATATAATTAAATATAGTAATATACTTATAAATTGTTTATGGGGACGGATCGACCAACCAATAGGGGACGGATCGACTAGGGGACGGATCGTCTGGGGCCGAATCGACTGGGGCCGGATCGACCTGGGGACGGAACGACCTGCACCCTTTGATTTACTTGCAATCCTTAATACGTTTAAAGTAGGCGTGCTAAAAGTTTATTTTTAAAGACTCGTCGATTTATTAATAAGAAATGGCTGAGCAACGGACCACCACAACACATGAAATCACATATTATTTAAATATTGAAAATGCAAAAATAATTGCCGTGTTGATGGTGGCAGGATTTTTAATGTATCATGGTGTAATACATTTAAAATACAGTAAGTTGATGATTATTGAGTAAAGCAGACAAAATGAACAAGTCACGACTTAAGTCAAAACATTAAAAATCTGTGAAAAAATATGAATAAATCTTTGGACATTTTGGTATTTTATTTTATAAGAAACAGAAATGTTTAGAACACGAAGTTATGGACGTAACTCAAAGAAGAAGAAGCGTATTTGAAATACAATAATGGCATGATGATGTGATTGGGGTCACATTTTGATTGTGCTTGCCAAACCTTGCGTATCGAAGTTATCATCTGCTGCCTATGGTTACATTACAGAAAAACTCGATAAATTACATGTGATCTGTGCATCACTTACAGTAAAGTTCGATATAACACTAACACCATTGTATGTGCTTTCATCTGTTGAACTAGTTCTTATCTGGTACCCCATGGTTTTATATTCCATTATGGTTACAGTAGACAATACTAAAATTCACATCGTATACTACATGTGTACATGTCAATATGATCAACAAAAGGGCATAAGCTGGAACATGTTTTCATTTTTCACTAAAAAAAACCTCACCAAAACATGGTGACGTGTAGTATAGTGATGTTCAGTTTCAATTTTTGCTTGCATTTAAATTTGTTTTTCATATAGTACCTATTTAGTATGATAATTAAAAAGAGAAAGTTTTCCACAATTTTTTGCAGTACCTCTGTTATGTAGCTGCGGAACCATAGCTCTAAACTAAACTTTTTTTAATCTTGGCAGAGCTTCATAGAGATATTCACACGAGGGGGGGGGGGGAGGTGTTATGCATATTATTATCCCCTAATAATTCTTATTTTACATTCATTTACATTTAAAGTCAGTTTTGATTGGTCAAAAGGCCTTAAACCAGTAATTCCCAGATCTGTTCATAATTTGATAAACCACTGTTGGGGAATTATGTTTATGCTTCAGACAATAAATTAAGCCAGTACACTTAATTTTGCCGATAAATCGCTTAAACAGAAAGTTATTATTAAGGAATTGACAACAACACTTCGTAGGATGCAAAGTCGATGTTTATTTTGTACTTTGCATCCTACGAAGTGTTGTTGTCAATTCCTTAATAGTTTTACTTGTACTACGACGACCCTGCATACCTACAGGTATCCACTTCCTAGGAGCATCAACTAAAGATCAACCTACACAGTGTTGGTTCACCTCTTCCTCTTTAGTAAACAGAAAGTTATTTAGTTGAAGCAGCTGTAAGGAATCATTTTCTTTAGAGAAATACATACAAGAAAATATTTTAACAGTACACTTTGCTTTGGATGCATCGTTCACATTGCTAAATGAACGGAAATAGCAGAGTTCGATTGTGGACGAAATGCCAGTGTGTATACATGTATATAAACAATACTTAATAATTTACGTTTTTAGTAATTTCAATTAAAATTAAATCATTCCAATACACACAATAGCTGTAACAGTAAAACTACCTTCAATCTCATTCACAACAAATAAACGAATGAGCAAGATGCATGGCTTTGCCACAAACTCCATGTTTCAGCACTGCTCCTTTCATTTTCCCTGATAAATCCATCTAGCAATGATAACTTTTGTTTTTCCTGTTGGTATTAAAGAAAGAACATCTAGCTAGGTTTATGTTGCATTTGAAAAGATATGACGTTACGTAAACTGTTTCCCTGGTTTGCTACATGCTTTTTTATGTCTCTACCATTCAATTGATATTTTTACAACACCTAATTCATTAAAGGAATCAGCTTTAGTGTAGGTGAGGTCCGATCAGTTTATTCCAATGACTTGAACCTTCCTTAAGTATGGTGTTCCACAAGGATCCACTTTAGGCCCCAGAATTTTTTATCTTTTTTCCAATCCAATCGGCCAAATTTGTAGACAACACAATATTGACTTTCACAGCTACACAGATGATATGCAGGTTTATTACATAATATATATTTTGCCATTTTCCTATTGGCCTAAACCAATACACGTGACTTTCCATTTCCTATCATATTGGTTTGCAAAAAACTCATTCTACTCAATAAAAAACCATATTGCACTCTCGTGAGAAATTTATGAATGAAAATACCTAGCACGTGCTGTTTCCCCCAACGGAAATACGATAGCCAATCAAATCTTCTTTCTTTAATCCCCTAAACCAATCAAAATTATCGTTCTGACTGATGTTCGGATTATATTGTTGTTTGTAAACATGGTAACTTTGTAACGTCATCGAGTGAACGTAATGCGGATAGTTCTGGTGCTAATAAGCGAAGATTTGTAGATGTTACTAACTTGGAAATTAATTAAATCATTAAGAAAAAATATGCTGTCAACACTCGCAAATCGAAAGAGCAAGCGATTATTTTTTTCCAAATATTTACGTGAAATGGATATGTCAGTTAATTTGGAAATGGCGGACCCTCAGGAATTAGACTCAAATCTTTGTAAATTTTATGCATTAGCAAGGACTGAGGATGGGACATTATACAAGAAATAATCAATGCAAACATTTCGTCATGGATTATGTCGATATTTTACCGATTTTTGAGAAATAAATATTATGAAAGACAGTCACTTTCGGGAATAAAAAAAAACTTGTATATTCCATTTCATGACTCAATAAATTATGTAATAAAACAATTACTACTCTCGAACTCGATCAATATGAGGTTTTATGGAGCAGGGTAGAATAATATTGAACTCGGCTTCACCTCGTTCAATATTATTCTACCCTGCTCCATAAAACCTCATATTGAACTCGTTCAAGTGCAGTAATTGTATAATATCTTGTGATGGAGCCACAAGATAAATGGTTGGACATAGCTAGTCGCATGGAAGCATGTCTGGCAGATATCAGTGGTTGGATGCGTTAAAACATTTTGAAACTAAATCAAGATAAGACCGAGTTGATTGTCGTCACCCCCAACACTTGGTAAAGGACTTATCAGAATGGCCATGTTTCTTGTGTCAGAAGTCTGGGTGTGTATTTTGACCTTAAGCATGGAGAACCAGATTAGTGGTACCGCAAAATCGTGCATCTTTTACATACATGTACAAAACATCTGACGAATTAGACCATACATTTCCAACGATGCTTGTAAGACTTTAATAAACTCATTAGTCACTTCAAGATTGGATTATGGAAATGCTATATTGTATGGACTGCCTGCCATCTAGCAAACAAACTACAACGTGTTCAGGAACACAGCAGCAGTAATATCCAGAACCAAGAAGCATGTGCATATTACACCTACACTAGTCTCTTTTCATTGGCTCCCTGTGCATTATCGTTGCCAATATAAGATACTTATGTACACTTTAATGTCTGCAAGGTACTGCCCCATCATACTAACCAGACTTATGGCGCTTGTATCTACCATTGACATGGAAGCAGCTACATTGTGGAATAAATTACCTGGTTCGAAGAGATATGAAAAATCGCTATCCTGTTTTAAGAAATCTTTAAAGACTCACCTTTTCAGACTTGCATATCAAATTCTTAAACTTTCACCATTTTTATTGACAATTTTGTGAATTTTTATCTTTTTTTTATTCTGATATGGTAGAGTGATGCATTTTTACTTAATTTGTGTCTACAACTAATTTTTTAATTTTTTATCATTCTAGCTGAGAATTAATTTTATAGTTTATACCATATGTATCTTAAGTATTTTCTTTCTTTTTGTGGAAACAATTCTGCTTGCTTATCAATGGGCTCAGGGGAGGCCTAGAATGCAAGATTTTGCACCATTTACTGTGGAGCATCTGGTAGCTGCCTTATGCATCCTGCAGACCACCAGCCAGCATTGCAACCCCGATTTTTCCTTTTCAGATTTTATCATAAGTCGGTAAAATCATGCCTATATGTAATGTTGTGCTTTAATTACCATCTCCTTTAGCTTTCTAATAAATATTGTTTGTTTGTTTAAATGATGTTTAACGCCACTTTCAGTAATTTTTCCGCTATTTCATTTTGTACAGTTTTTATTGGGGAAGGAAGCCAGAGTACACAGGGAAAACCCCAGACCTGCGGTAAAATATAAGAACTGTTTGTACATGTAGTAAAATACTAATGTTATCTTTTTGTACTTCAACAGGTAATGACACATGTAAATGGTTACTAAGCGATGGACGGTTTCCCGGTTACAACACATGGCAACCGTATGGATGTATGATACACAAGTATACGAAAAGGTATTTAAAATGGATCCAAAATTTATATATAATATACCCTTGTTATAAGGCCAATATTTCTGCACTAAATATGTGACCCTAAGAAATAGTACTGGGATTATGAGAGTTTACCTAAAAGAACTAGACCCATGTGTCTACACAATCTCCATGTAAATGATTCTGGGTATCCTATGTCAACCACAATCACCTCTGCCATTGACATTGTGAGAGATAACTCTCATGGCAGATAAGCTTCGAGTACAAACGCTGTAATTGCAATGTAAAACTGTATCAAAAGTGTACGAATAAACTATATAAAAATAAAAAATACCGCATGTATTATTTTACAAACATCATTCTTTGTTTACAAACATTATGAGCAGACGACAAATGTAGTCCCACAGTAAATGGGGAATGACATGTGGCAGAGGTTATATCTGGGAACCAGTTATGTTCTCTGTGCCGGAGAGTGGCAGAGGTTATATCTGGGAACCAGTTATGTTCTCTGTGCCGGAGAGTGGCAGAGGTTATATCTGGGAACCAGGTATGTTCTCTGTGCCGGAGAGTGGCACAGGCTATATCTGGGAACCAGTTATGTTCTCTGTGCCGGAGAGTGGCAGAGGTTATATCTGGGAACCAGTTATGTTCTCTGTGCCGGAGAGTGGCAGAGGTTATATCTGGGAACCAGGTATGTTCTCTGTGCCGGAGAGTGGCAGAGGCTATATCTGGGAACCAGTTATGTTCTCTGTGCCGGAGTGTGGCAGAGGTTATATCTGGGAACCAGTTATGTTCTCTGTGCCGGAGAGTGGCAGAGGTTATATCTGGGAACCAGTTATGTTCTCTGTGCCGGAGAGTGAGGTTACATGTATATCTGGGAACCAGTTATGTTCTCTGTGCCGGAGTGAGGTTATATCTGGGAACCAGTTATGTTCTCTGTGCCGGAGAGTGAGGTTATATCTGGGAACCAGTTATGTTCTCTGTGCCGGAGAGTGGTATCTGTAGTGAAGTTGTTTTATTTAAAAAAAGAGAAATAAGCTACATTTTCTTGTAGGATGTTTATATAGCGCCATGATTGAGTAGAGAAATTCCTTATTTCATCAGGAAAATAATTTGGCATAGATCTACAATCATGAGACTTTCCGAAACATGATTAGTACAATTCACTAGGGCCACACCAAATAAATTTCTTGTTCTTGCAGACCCGACCGCACACATATTTTATCGAACACGAAAAAATAATATTAAAAAAAAATTCCGCTCTCAGCTCCGGGTAAGTCATCCGGAATTTTTTGTATTTTACTCTTTTGTAATCTTGTGAACGCTTAATGTAACTGCCGTTTTATTGCATCACATACAAAAATATTGATGTATTTTGAAAAAGGAAAAGAAACAATCATACCGTTTTAGTATTGTGGATATTTGTCATAAAGGAAGGCATGGTTGTCCAAAACACGGCGATTTATTTCAGTGGTGGTGCGTTGGCACAGATTTTTCAAAGATTCGACCTTAGCGCCGACATAATAAACGTAAAACGAGGTTGCAGGAACATTTAAGTATAAAAAATGTGAAATAAAAGTTCGTGAGTAATATTTGTATTTATAGTAGATAGGATGTTGGAGCAGGATTGCCAGATAGATGACCAAAAAACTTAATTCGACTGACACTTCGAAACTTTTGGTTGCAACAGCATGGTGAACATATTTAGCCTCAGTAATGAAGCACATTCGATATTTGTTTATCTCCACCAAGATAAAACAAAATGACCACAGAAACTACAATGCTTATTAAATTTGTTGACATTGTTGCAAGGGTTGTGATATGTCCAAAAAAAAGAAAATGAAATGACTGGTAATGGTTGTTCAGTGTTATTTGTGGAAAAGTTAAAGTAATTTTTATTTAGGGTCAGCATATAACTGTTTGAACTGGTTGTTGTCTTATTGTCATTTTTCATATATATCTCTGTTTTCTAATGGCTTGCATGGGACTTGAATTTTTTCTCTCAAAAATTGAACATTGGACACCATGTATCTATAATTTTGGATTGTCTTTGGTTGTTCGATCAAAAGGTAAAGTCTCACTAAATGGGAATATTACAGCAAACACAATGAATGGGATATAACTTATTTTATAACATTTTTAAATTCATTCCTCTAGAAAGCTTCATCAATAAATGATGTACAGTTTAGTCAGTTGTGCATTTTAAATAAAGTCTAAAAAAATATATATTTTTGCAAATGAAGATGTGACATGCATTCTTTTGCTTCCAGCTGTCTCTAATGCTTTGAAAGTCATATATGTAGTATGTTGTATATGACCTACAATACTGAATTGTTTAAAAGGTGCAATTGACTGTACATAATTTGAATGATGAACCCATATATAATTACAAAATATAAGTCATTTATTCATTTACATGCTTTGGGGGGCCTCGGTGGCCGAGTGGTCAAGGTAGTTCGTCTTCTATTGATCACGTGGTCTGTCAACACTGAGATTGCGGGTTCGATTCTCACTGCAGGCAGGGTGTACTCGACTCCAATCTTAATTGACAAGGATTGCCAGTTTTCCTACCGCAGGTCGGGGGTTCTCTCCGGGTACTCCGGCTTCCTCCCCCAATAAAAACTGGACGCCATGAAATAGCTGAAAAATTGCTGAAAGTGGCGTTAAAACACCATTCAAACAAACAAACAAACATTTACATGCTTTGGTAAACTTCAGGTAAGCATAGTACTAGTATGCCCAATTCTGAAAGAAAATCACAATGAAACTGAATTTTGCGATTACTATTATATACATTGATGAAAGTACATTTTCTTATTTAAAAAAAATACAAATTAAAAAAAGTTATCGCTCACCTCAAATTTTTGTGTTCGCCTATGATTTTTTGAAAATCCAAATAATAATATTAAAATTATTATTTCGCTCGCTCGCCACGTTTTAAAATGAGAAAAATCCGAAGAACAAGAACATGAAGAAATTAAATTGGTGTGGCCTAGGTTTCTTGTTTTTTAATACATTATGTATACAAGAACTGAATATGATATGGATATTTGTATACTGCCAAAACTGCTTCTACACTTCCTGCAGGTTTCTGGGGCTTTATGCAACCATATAGCTGAAAAATTGCTGAAGTTAAACACTATTTAAACAAACAAACAAATATGTAGGTTCTAGTACTTTCAAAAAATTTTTTGTAAAAAATGCTGCTTTTATTTCAATGTTTTATTGCAGTATGTCCATTTTATTATGCAAACCGTACAGATTGATTATTTGTTTGAACTGAAATAAACTCATGTACATGTATGATGCTTTTTCCACTCGTTCATGCCCATTCACCGGGGCCTCGGTGGCCGAGTGGTCAAGGTAGTTTGTCTACTATTGATCACGTGGTCTGTCAACACTGAGATTGCGGGTTCGATTCTCACTGCAGGCAGGGTGTACTCGACTCCAATCTTAATTGACAAGGATTGCCAGTTTTCCTACCGCAGGTCGGGGGTTTTCTCCGGGTACTCCGGCTTCCTCCCCCAATAAAAACTGGACCCCATGATATAGCTGAAAAATTGCTGAAAGTGGCGTTAAACACCATCAAACAAACAAACAAACAAACATGCCCATTCGCTATCTTATTTTGTAAATTTAATTTAAAAGGTAAACTTTTAATGGAAAAAACAGCAATGATGTCATGTTACTGTTTGAACGTAATGGTGTAAGATGATGTGAACAATGGCATGCAAGTTATCTCGCATAACTTGGGTTGTTCCATTAGAATTGTCCAATTAGATTTCAGCTTACGAAGCAATTAAAATAAAGAAATTTTAAGGAGGGTGCACCGTAGTAAAGCTATTTATAACTTCATTGATGCCACTGCTAGCCACCTTAAGCATCCTGCCCGCATTAAGCTAGGTGGACAGGGTAGCTTTCTTATTATATTGTTATATATATTTGATATTTTTTGACAATGTACCTACATATATATTGACTTATTTATAACTTCAGTGATGCCAGGATGTGTATGCAGTATATTTCCTACTGGGGTAAAAGGAACCACATAGCCTTCATTGGAGATTCCAGGATACGTCAGCTTTATTTCGAGTTCATAAGTCTTCTTGATAAGGACATAATAAAGGAGGACAAAGCTCATAAGGATTTACATTATAAGGATGACCACATCCATGTCACTGCGGTAGGTTTGAACCCTGGTATGATAGGCCCTGAAAAAACCTCCAACTGACCTGATCACATCCATGTCACTGCGGTAGGTTTGAACCCTGGTATGATAGGCCCTGAAAAAACCTCCAACTGACCTGATCACATCCATGTCACTGCGGTAGGTTTGAACCCTGGTATGATAGGCCCTGAAAAAATCTCCAACTGACCTGATCACATCCATGTCACTGCGGTAGGTTTGAAACCTAGTATGATAGGCCCTGAAAAAACCTCCAACTGACCTGATCACATCCATGTCACTGCGGTAGGTTTGAACCCTGATATGATAGGCCCTGAAAAAACCTCCAACTGACCTGATCACATCCATGTCACTGCGGTAGGTTTGAACCCTGATATGATAGGCCCTGAAAAAATCTCCAACTGACCTGATCACATCCATGTCACTGCGGTAGGTTTGAACCCTGGTATGATAGGCCCTGAAAAAACCTCCAACTGACCTGATCACATCCATGTCACTGCGGTAGGTTTGAACCCTGGTATGATAGGCCCTGAAAAAATCTCCAACTGACCTGATCACATCCATGTCACTGCGGTAGGTTTGAACCCTGGTATGATAGGCCCTGAAAAAACCTGACCTAGATACATTTAGCTGTGAACATGCTAGTTCTTTGTTATAACTGGAGAAATCGGGTGTTTGCAGCATCAAATTTGCCTACGTAAATCACATACTGTAATGGTAAAATACACTGGTAAATTGTGACCATAAATTCAAAATGAAACAGGCCAGCAACGCTTTCCACAAAAAGTCATAAGTGCTGACAATGGAATTCCCTTTGATCTTCCATCGCTTACAATGAATTTTACCCTTAACATTTTGTGAAATCGACTGCGGCTTATTTGTGTAATATGCTGTGTATAATACAAAGACACATAAACATTATGAATGTCCATATCCTAGTAAAACAGCATCCCTTTTTATCAAGGGTTTTTGTTTACATTAGTTTTAAAGTCTTTTTATAATTGGACAAAGCAGGGTGCAAACTTTGACCAAGTCAGTGACCGGAAAAGGGTGAATGGGATCTGAAATTTTGATAAGTTTATTGTGAAATAAAGGAAATTTATTTTAGTTTTACTGCTTGTCTATTTTTAGGATTTCCTGTGGCATCCCATGGTAAATACATCCATGTTTTACCTGTACAAGTCGTGGTTGATGAATGAACCTTTGAACCGACCTAATTTGATACTGACAGGAAGTGGAACAGTAAGTATGAACCTTTGAAACGACCTAATTTGATACTGACAAGAAGTGGAACAGTAAGTATGAACCTTTTCACCTGTTGTGGGTTTTACCTGAAACTTGCAAAAATACTATTAGTATCAAGTCTATACTTATGAAATTGACCCCTATGCCATACTTGTACCAACATGAAAAATTAATCAGTTTAATTCATTCAAACAATTGATACTTTTGTATTGTAAATACAAAGTGAATTCCTTCTACAATTTTTTAATCTTGATGTTGTCGTTTTTTCAGTGGAGTATAAAGATAAATAATGGCAGTGAAGATGCACTGAAGAATTTTCAAGGTAAATGCCCAAGGGGTTTTGTGTAGATTAATATGAATCCAAAAGAAATCATTAGCTTGTTGTTTTCTGAGCCAGCCTTGAAATTTCTATCTAAAGAAAAATGTTTTTATCGGTAATTTGTTACAATTTTCTTTACTACCAATAAAATTAGTATCAACGCTCAGTAGAACACTGACTCATGATACTATACAATTATAGCCTTTAAATTAGGTCGATATGAAAAAATATCGACATGAGAACATATCGACCGACAACGAAGTTGGAGGTCGATATGTTATCTCATGTCGATATTTTTCATATCGACCGTAGTTAAAGGCTACAATTGTTATATTATTAATTGATATTTTTATGCACATCTGTATATACTAGTATTTTAAAGGAATTTAGTTCAATGTTCTTTTGATTAGTTTACTGTTTTGATGGGTTTTGTCATATGTACGAAAATATCACATTTCATTTCAATATCATCTGAAATTATGAAAACTTTCGATTTAAAAGATTTATAATTACAAAAATACATGCAACATATTGAAATATTTGCAATTTTTCACAATGTACATACTTTCCTAACTTTCAAACCGGAAACAGACAGAAGTAATTCTGATTGGCTGTTTAAAGGGGAATTCCAATTATTTAAAAATAGCCGTGCAATATCATGTTTTCTAAATATAACCGTGCAATATCATGTTTTCTAAATATAACCGTGCAACATCACTTTTCTATCAGCCGTTTTCAAAGAACCTTACCAAATACAGCATGTCATGTGACAGGCTTTACACTAATCAAATTTATCAGAAAAATATCAATTAATAATATTAGAAATTATCAGCTGTTGGTCATTCGTCATGCACGAACACATTGCGGGAAAATCTGCCCTACTTTTTGAGCAATCGTGCATCACTGACCAAAGCTCATAAATATTAAGGAAAACAAACATCATAAAAAAAAACAATACATCTATCTATGCTGCAATTAATCAGACCTGTCCAGACACTAAAAAGTGTTACAAAATATAAAACACAACACACAATCAGTATCTAGAGAGAATCTTATTGGTCTCCTAAAATAAGGATAATGAACCCACTGCGCCCCCCTCCCATCCCCCCCCCCCCCCCCTAATCACCCCACCCTTTTTTATATGGCAATAGACTCGAATTTTGGCCATGAGCAGGTCTTGAAAGTGTATCGCTTTAACGGCATTTGGTTGAAACACCTGTTTATCAGCAATAAGGAATCATTTGTTTAGAGAAATAAATGCAAGATATTTTAACAGTACACTTCGTTTTGGATTCATTGTATACATCGCTGAATGAAGGAAGATAGCCAAAACATTTGAGTATGTGACCGTAGTTGATAGGCTATAGCCCTTTATACTATAGGCAACAAATTACTTGGTGTTACACAGGCAGAAATTTTCATTAAATATGGAATTAATAAGGATTTATATATCAATATCGGTAGCCCCATAAACAGAATAACTGACATGCACACCAAGCCAGTCAGTGAAAGAAATCATAATCGGAATCATTTTCTTCATTGAAGAAACATTAATACAGTTTTCAAACATGATAACCTACCTCTTTAAACTTTTTCGTACACTTAAATTGGTTTCAGATTGACATTTCCTCTCGATTCATTTGAAATTCCCTCCATCCGCCTTCACAGTTTTTGAATTAATGAGGTAGGAGTGACGTCATGTCAGACCGCATTAGTAAATATGTCAAAAAACGAAAACAAAATAAAAAGCTGTATTTAAATTGAGAAATTACAAACACAAAAATTATTAGTATTTTTTTCGCTCGACAAGGATTATCAAGTCCATATCAGATTCGCTCTACGAGCTCATCTGATATAGACCTGATAATCCTTGTCTCACCAAAAAAAACCAAACTAATAATTAATATTTATTTATGAGAGAAACTTAGACTGTTTTTTGGAATGTACTTATATTATCTAGGTTGTTTATGCCCCTGCTGACAGGCATCATGGCCTGTAATAGTCTGTATATACATAAAAATTGATTTTTGCAAATTTAATGAAACCTTGACCCAATCATTGAAATGAAGAAATTTTTTTGAGAAACTTAACATGGATTAAGTTCGAATTTCACCCGTTTCACTGTTTTAACTCGGAAAATGTCCAAGTTTGTGGTTTCCACATTATAATTTGAAAAAGTCTTGAGGAAGTCATTTGAATTTAAAAATGTTTTGTGGATCACAGCACACAGAATTAGTTTGCACTTGACAGATTTCACTTATGTTGTTCTGTTATTTTGGCCCTTAATTTGCTCAGGATAGGGTATCTGTACTGTAACCAATAGACTCATTCTTCTGTTATTTTAGTTAAGGAACAAAAAAGAACAATGTCTTCATACCTAAGTACTTTTTAAATTGTAGGAAAGGCGAGGAGGGGGTCCTTGGTGACTGAATAAGCAAGGCAATAGTTATTTAAGTATTTCTCACAATAATTTCATTTTTTCCCATGAGTCTTACAATGATATATCAGGTGTTCATGACTGATGAATCTCACTGTAACTGAAGAGCATGAAACAACATCACATGTACTATTCACCAGCAAACTCTGGAAACAATTCAGGATGCTTATTGAGTTGGCTAAGAATTACTTCAAAAGCTCAGCCATCATTGACTGGATGTTTATCATCTACCTGCTGGAACATAGGTGCTAATGTAACAAGGGGACTTGGTGGATGAGTGGTCAAGGTTGTTCGTCTACCATTGATCATGTGGTCTGTCAATACTGAGGTTGTTGGTTCGAGTTTCGCTGCGGGCAGGCTGCAATCGACTCCAATCTTAATTGACAACGATTCCAAGTTTTCCTATCAAAGGTTGGGGGTTTTCTCCAGGTACTCCAGCTTCCTCCCCCAATAAAAACTGGACGCCATGATATAACTGAAAAATTGATGAAATTGACATTAAACACCAAACAAACAAACAAACAAACAAGCTAATGTAACAGTAGGGCATGGAATAAAACTGTGTAAATATCAGGGCATAAACCAGAGATCTCTGTGTAAATATCAGGGCATAAACCAGAGATCTCTGTGAAAATATCAGGGCATGAACCAGAGATCTCTGTGTAAATATCAGGGCATGAACCAGAGATCTCTGTGTAAATATCAGGGCATGAACCAGAGATCTCTGTGTAAATATCAGGGCATGAACCACAGATCTCTGTGTAAATATCAGGGCATGAACCAGAGATCTCTGTGTAAATATCAGGGCATGAACCAGAGATCTTAGAAGAGAGTCCCGTAACCATGTGAGGTTAACAAGTAATCCTTGGGTCAGTCAGTATTGACTAGCTGGGTCAGTCAGTATTGACTAGCTGCTTGTCTATTATCTGCTGGAACACTGATAGGCTTATAAAATCAAGATCCTGTTTCTATAGATGAATCTTATGATGATTTGTCTTTGTCCGTTAGTCTAATGATGATTTGTCTTTGTCCATTAGTCTAATGATGATTTGTCTTTGCCTGTTAGTCTAATGATGATTTGTCTTTGCCCGTTAGTCTAATGATGATTTGTCTTTGCCCGTTAGTCTAATGGTGATTTGTCTTTGCCCGTTAGTCTAATGATGATTTGTCTTTGCCCGTTAGTCTAATGATGATTTGTCTTTGTCCGTTAGTCTAATGGTGATTTGTCTTTGACGTTAGTCTAATGATGATTTGTCTTTGCCCGTTAGTCTAATGATGATTTGTCTTTGACGTTAGTCTAATGATGATTTGTCTTTGCCCGTTAGTCTAATGATGATTTGTCTTTGACGTTAGTCTAATGATGATTTGTCCCTGACGTTAGTCTTATGATGATTTGTCTTTGCCCGTTAGTCTAATGATGATTTGTCTTTGTCCATTAGTCTAATGATGATTTGTCTTTGTCCATTAGTCTAATGATGATTTGTCTTTGCCCGTTAGTCTAATGATGATTTGTCTTTGACGTTAGTCTAATGATGATTTGTCTTTGCCCGTTAGTCTAATGATGATTTGTCTTTGACGTTAGTCTTATGATGATTTGTCTTTGTCCATTAGTCTAATGATGATTTGTCTTTGACGTTAGTCTAATGATGATTTGTCTTTGTCCATTAGTCTAATGATGATTTGTCTTTGTCCGTTAGTCTAATGATGATTTGTCTTTGCCCGTTAGTCTTATGATGATTTGTCTTTGCCCATTAGTCTAATGATGATTTGTCTTTGTCCATTAGTCTAATGATGATTTGTCTTTGACGTTAGTCTAATGATGATTTGTCTTTGTCCATTAGTCTAATGATGATTTGTCTTTGTCCATTAGTCTAATGATGATTTGTCTTTGACGTTAGTCTAATGATGATTTGTCTTTGTCCATTAGTCTAATGATGATTTGTCTTTGTCCATTAGTCTAATGATGATTTGTCTTTGCCCGTAAGTCTAATGATGATTTGTCTTTGCCCGTTAGTCTAATGATGATTTGTCTTTGACGTTAGTCTAATGATGATTTGTCTTTGTCCGTTAGTCTAATGATGATTTGTCTTTGACCGTTAGTCTAATGGTGATTTGTCTTTGCCCGTTAGTCTAATGATGATTTGTCTTTGCCCGTTAGTCTAATGATGATTTGTCTTTGTCCGTTAGTCTAATGATGATTTGTCTTTGACCGTTAGTCTAATGGTGATTTGTCTTTGCCCGTTAGTCTAATGATGATTTGTCTTTGCCCGTTAGTCTAATGGTGATTTGTCTTTGCCCGTTAGTCTAATGATGATTTGTCTTTGCCCGTTAGTCTAATGATGATTTGTCTTTGTCCGTTAGTCTAATGATGATTTGTCTTTGACGTTAGTCTAATGATGATTTGTCTTTGTCCATTAGTCTTATGATGATTTGTCTTTGACGTTAGTCTAATGATGATTTGTCTTTGTCCATTAGTCTAATGATGATTTGTCTTTGCCCGTTAGTCTAATGATGATTTGTCTTTGACGTTAGTCTAATGATGATTTGTCTTTGTCCATTAGTCTAATGATGATTTGTCTTTGACGTTAGTCTAATGATGATTTGTCTTTGTCCATTAGTCTAATGATGATTTGTCTTTGACGTTAGTCTAATGATGATTTGTCTTTGCCCGTTAGTCTAATGATGATTTGTCTTTGTCCATTAGTCTAATGATGATTTGTCTTTGTCCATTAGTCTAATGATGATTTGTCTTTGCCCGTTAGTCTAATGATGATTTGTCTTTGACGTTAGTCTAATGATGATTTGTCTTTGTCCGTTAGTCTAATGATGATTTGTCTTTGTCCGTTAGTCTAATGGTGATTTGTCTTTGCCCGTTAGTCTAATGATGATTTGTCTTTGCCCGTTAGTCTAATGATGATTTGTCTTTGCCCGTTAGTCTAATGATGATTTGTCTTTGACGTTAGTCTAATGATGATTTGTCTTTGCCCGTTAGTCTAATGGTGATTTGTCTTTGTCCATTAGTCTAATGATGATTTGTCTTTGCCCGTTAGTCTAATGATGATTTGTCTTTGCCCGTTAGTCTAATGATGATTTGTCTTTGACGTTAGTCTAATGATGATTTGTCTTTGCCCGTTAGTCTTATGATGATTTGTCTTTGCCCGTTAGTCTAATGATGATTTGTCTTTGACCGTTAGTCTTATGATGATTTGTCTTTGCCCGTTAGTCTAATGATGATTTGTCTTTGACGTTAGTCTAATGATGATTTGTCCCTGCCCGTTAGTCTAATGATGATTTGTCTTTGCCCGTTAGTCTAATGGTGATTTGTCTTTGCCCGTTAGTCTAATGATGATTTGTCTTTGCCCGTTAGTCTAATGATGATTTGTCTTTGTCCGTTAGTCTAATGATGATTTGTCTTTGACGTTAGTCTAATGATGATTTGTCTTTGTCCATTAGTCTAATGATGATTTGTCTTTGACGTTAGTCTAATGATGATTTGTCCCTGACGTTAGTCTAATGATGATTTGTCTTTGTCCGTTAGTCTAATGATGATTTGTCTTTGTCCATTAGTCTAATGATGATTTGTCTTTGCTCGTTAGTCTAATGATGATTTGTCTTTGTCCGTTAGTCTAATGATGATTTGTCTTTGCCCGTTAGTCTTATGATGATTTGTCTTTGTCCGTTAGTCTAATGATGATTTGTCTTTGTCCATTAGTCTAATGATGATTTGTCTTTGCCCGTTAGTCTAATGATGATTTGTCTTTGCCCGTTAGTCTAATGATGATTTGTCTTTGACGTTAGTCTAATGATGATTTGTCTTTGCCCGTTAGTCTAATGATGATTTGTCTTTGCCCGTTTGTCTAATGATGATTTGTCTTTGCCCGTTAGTCTTATGATGATTTGTCTTTGTCCATTAGTCTAATGATGATTTGTCTTTGTCCATTAGTCTAATGATGATTTGTCTTTGCCCGTTAGTCTAATGATGATTTGTCTTTGCCCGTTTGTCTAATGATGATTTGTCTTTGCCCGTTAGTCTTATGATGATTTGTCTTTGCCCGTTAGTCTAATGATGATTTGTCTTTGTCCATTAGTCTAATGATGATTTGTCTTTGTCCATTAGTCTAATGATGATTTGTCTTTGTCCATTAGTCTAATGATGATTTGTCTTTGCCTGTTAGTCTAATGATGATTTGTCTTTGCCCGTTAGTCTTATGATGATTTGTCTTTGCCCGTTAGTCTAATGGTGATTTGTCTTTGCCCGTTAGTCTAATGATGATTTGTCTTTGCCCGTTAGTCTAATGATGATTTGTCTTTGTCCATTAGTCTAATGATGATTTGTCTTTGTCCATTAGTCTAATGATGATTTGTCTTTGCCCGTTAGTCTAATGATGATTTGTCCCTGCCCGTTAGTCTAATGATGATTTGTCCCTGCCCGTTAGTCTAATGATGATTTGTCTTTGTCCGTTAGTCTAATGGTGATTTGTCTTTGCCCGTTAGTCTAATGATGATTTGTCTTTGTCCATTAGTCTTATGATGATTTGTCTTTGCCCGTTAGTCTTATGATGATTTGTCCCTGCCCGTTAGTCTAATGATGATTTGTATTTGCCCGTTAGTCTAATGATGATTTGTCTTTGCCCGTTAGTCTAATGATGATTTGTCTTCATCATTAGTCTTATGATGATTTGTCTTTGCCCGTTAGTCTAATGATTATTTGTCTTTGTCCATTAGTCTTATGATGATTTGTCTTTGCCCGTTAGTCTTATGATGATTTGTCCCTGCCCGTTAGTCTAATGATGATTTGTCTTTGCCCGTTAGTCTAATGATGATTTGTCTTTGCCCGTTAGTCTTATGATGATTTGTCTTTGCCCGTTAGTCTTATGATGATTTGTCCCTGCCCGTTAGTCTAATGATGATTTGTCTTTGCCCGTTAGTCTAATGATGATTTGTCTTTGCCCGTTAGTCTAATGATGATTTGTCTTTGTCCATTAGTCTAATGATGATTTGTCTTTGACGTTATTCTAATGATGATTTGTCTTTGACGTTAGTCTAATGATGATTTGTCTTTGTCCATTAGTCTAATGATGATTTGTCTTTGCCCGTTAGTCTAATGATGATTTGTCTTTGTCCATTAGTCTAATGATGATTTGTCTTTGTCCATTAGTCTAATGATGATTTGTCTTTGTCCATTAGTCTAATGATGATTTGTCTTTGCCCGTTAGTCTAATGATGATTTGTCTTTGCCCGTTAGTCTAATGATGATTTGTCTTTGACGTTAGTCTAATGATGATTTGTCTTTGCCCGTTAGTCTAATGGTGATTTGTCTTTGTCCATTAGTCTAATGATGATTTGTCTTTGCCCGTTAGTCTAATGATGATTTGTCTTTGCCCGTTAGTCTAATGATGATTTGTCTTTGACGTTAGTCTAATGATGATTTGTCTTTGCCCGTTAGTCTTATGATGATTTGTCTTTGCCCGTTAGTCTAATGATGATTTGTCTTTGACCGTTAGTCTTATGATGATTTGTCTTTGCCCGTTAGTCTAATGATGATTTGTCTTTGACGTTAGTCTAATGATGATTTGTCCCTGCCCGTTAGTCTAATGATGATTTGTCTTTGCCCGTTAGTCTAATGGTGATTTGTCTTTGCCCGTTAGTCTAATGATGATTTGTCTTTGCCCGTTAGTCTAATGATGATTTGTCTTTGTCCGTTAGTCTAATGATGATTTGTCTTTGACGTTAGTCTAATGATGATTTGTCTTTGTCCATTAGTCTAATGATGATTTGTCTTTGCCCGTTAGTCTAATGATGATTTGTCTTTGTCCATTAGTCTAATGATGATTTGTCTTTGCCCGTTAGTCTAATGATGATTTGTCTTTGTCCATTAGTCTTATGATGATTTGTCTTTGCCCGTTTGTCTAATGATGATTTGTCTTTGCCCGTTAGTCTAATGATGATTTGTCTTTGCCCGTTAGTCTTATGATGATTTGTCTTTGACGTTAGTCTAATGATGATTTGTCTTTGTCCATTAGTCTAATGATGATTTGTCTTTGACGTTAGTCTAATGATGATTTGTCTTTGTCCATTAGTCTAATGATGATTTGTCTTTGACGTTAGTCTAATGATGATTTGTCTTTGCCCGTTTGTCTAATGATGATTTGTCTTTGCCCGTTAGTCTAATGATGATTTGTCTTTGCCCGTTAGTCTAATGATGATTTGTCTTTGCCCGTTTGTCTAATGATGATTTGTCTTTGACGTTAGTCTAATGATGATTTGTCTTTGTCCATTAGTCTAATGATGATTTGTCTTTGACGTTAGTCTAATGATGATTTGTCTTTGACGTTAGTCTAATGATGATTTGTCTTTGCACGTTAGTCTAATGATGATTTGTCTTTGACGTTAGTCTAATGATGATTTGTCTTTGTCCATTAGTCTAATGATGATTTGTCTTTGCCCGTTAGTCTTATGATGATTTGTCTTTGCCCGTTTAAGTCTTATGATGATTTGTCTTTGTCCGTTAGTCTTATGATGATTTGTCTTTGTCCGTTAGTCTAATGATGATTTGTCCCTGACGTTAGTCTAATGATGATTTGTCTTTGTCCGTTAGTCTAATGATGATTTGTCCCTGCCCGTTAGTTTAATGATGATTTGTCTTTGTCCATTAGTCTAATGATGATTTGTCTTTGTCCATTAGTCTAATGATGATTTGTCTTTGCCCGTTAGTCTAATGATGATTTGTCTTTGTCCGTTAGTCTTATGATGATTTGTCGTTGTCCGTTAGTCTAATGGTGATTTGTCTTTGTCCGTTAGTCTAATGGTGATTTGTCTTTGTCCGTTAGTCTAATGATGATTTGTCTTTGTCCGTTAGTCTTATGATGATTTGTCTTTGCCCGTTAGTCTAATGATGATTTGTCTTTGCCCGTTAGTCTTATGATGATTTGTCTTTGTCCGTTAGTCTAATGGTGATTTGTCTTTGTCTGTTAGTCTAATGATGATTTGTCTTTGTCCGTTAGTCTAATGGTGATTTGTCTTTGTCTGTTAGTCTTATGATGATTTGTCTTTGTCCGTTAGTCTTATGGTGATTTGTCTTTGTCCGTTAGTCTAATGATGATTTGTCTTTGCCCGTTAGTCTTATGATGATTTGTCTTTGCCCGTTAGTCTAATGGTGATTTGTCTTTGTCCGTTAGTCTAATGATGATTTGTCTTTGCCCGTTAGTCTTATGATGATTTGTCTTTGTCCGTTAGTCTAATGGTGATTTGTCTTTGTCTGTTAGTCTAATGATGATTTGTCTTTGTCCGTTAGTCTAATGGTGATTTGTCTTTGTCCGTTAGTCTAATGATGATTTGTCTTTGCCCGTTAGTCTAATGATGATTTGTCTTTGCCCGTTAGTCTAATGGTGATTTGTCCCTGCCCGTTAGTCTAATGGTGATTTGTCTTTGCCCGTTAGTCTAATGGTGATTTGTCTTTGCCCGTTAGTCTTATGATGATTTGTCTTTGCCCGTTAGTCTTATGATGATTTGTCTTTGCCCGTTAGTCTTATGATGATTTGTCTTTGCCCGTTAGTCTTATGATGATTTGTCTTTGCCCGTTAGTCTAATGGTGATTTGTCTTTGCCCGTTAGTCTTATGATGATTTGTCTTTGTCTGTTAGTCTAATGATGATTTGTCTTTGTCCGTTAGTCTAATGGTGATTTGTCTTTGACGTTAGTCTAATGATGATTTGTCCCTGCCCGTTAGTCTAATGGTGATTTGTCTTTGTCCGTTAGTCTAATGGTGATTTGTCTTTGCCCGTTAGTCTAATGATGATTTGTCTTTGTCCGTTAGTCTAATGGTGATTTGTCTTTGCCCGTTAGTCTTATGATGATTTGTCTTTGCCCGTTAGTCTTATGATGATTTGTCTTTGTCTGTTAGTCTAATGATGATTTGTCTTTGTCCGTTAGTCTAATGGTGATTTGTCTTTGCCCGTTAGTCTAATGGTGATTTGTCTTTGCCCGTTAGTCTAATGATGATTTGTCTTTGTCCATTAGTCTTATGATGATTTGTCTTTGTCCGTTAGTCTAATGGTGATTTGTCTTTGACGTTAGTCTAATGATGATTTGTCTTTGACGTTAGTCTTATGATGATTTGTCTTTGTCCGTTAGTCTAATGGTGATTTGTCTTTGCCCGTTAGTCTAATGGTGATTTGTCTTTGCCCGTTAGTCTAATGATGATTTGTCCCTGCCCGTTAGTCTTATGATGATTTGTCTTTGCTCGTTAGTCTAATGATGATTTGTCTTTGCTCGTTAGTCTTATGATGATTTGTCTTTGCCCGTTAGTCTTATGATGATTTGTCCCTGCCCGTTAGTCTAATGGTGATTTGTCCCTGCCTGTTAGTCTTATGATGATTTGTCTTTGCCCGTTAGTCTTATGATGATTTGTCTTTGACCGTTAGTCTAATGGTGATTTGTCTTTGTCCGTTTGTCTAATGATGATTTGTCTTTGCTCGTTAGTCTTATGATGATTTGTCTTTGCTCGTTAGTCTAATGATGATTTGTCTTTGCTCGTTAGTCTTATGATGATTTGTCTTTGCCCGTTAGTCTTATGATGATTTGTCCCTGCCCGTTAGTCTAATGATGATTTGTCTTTGCCCGTTAGTCTTATGATGATTTGTCTTTGCCCGTTAGTCTTATGATGATTTGTCCCTGCCCGTTAGTCTAATGGTGATTTGTCTTTGCTCGTTAGTCTAATGATGATTTGTCTTTGTCCGTTAGTCTAATGATGATTTGTCTTTGCCCGTTAGTCTTATGATGATTTGTCTTTGCCCGTTAGTCTTATGATGATTTGTCTTTGCCCGTTAGTCTTATGATGATTTGTCCCTGCCCGTTAGTCTAATGGTGATTTGTCTTTGCCCGTTAGTCTTATGATGATTTGTCTTTGTCCGTTAGTCTAATGATGATTTGTCTTTGTCCATTAGTCTAATGATGATTTGTCTTTGCCCGTTAGTCTAATGGTGATTTGTCTTTGTCCGTTAGTCTAATGGTGATTTGTCCCTGCCCGTTAGTCTAATGATGATTTGTCTTTGACGTTAGTCTAATGATGATTTGTCTTTGTCTGTTAGTCTAATGATGATTTGTCTTTGACGTTAGTCTAATGATGATTTGTCTTTGCCCGTTAGTCTTATGATGCTTTGTCTTTGTCTGTTAGTCTAATGATGATTTGTCTTTGTCTGTTAGTCTAATGATGATTTGTCTTTGCCCATTAGTCTAATGATGATTTGTCTTTGTCCGTTAGTCTAATGATGATTTGTCTTTGCCCGTTAGTCTTATGATGATTTGTCCCTGCCCGTTAGTCTAATGATGATTTGTCTTTGCCCGTTAGTCTAATGGTGATTTGTCTTTGACCGTTAGTCTAATGATGATTTGTCTTTGCTCGTTAGTCTAATGATGATTTGTCTTTGCCCGTTAGTCTTATGATGATTTGTCTTTGCCCGTTAGTCTAATGGTGATTTGTCTTTGACCGTTAGTCTAATGATGATTTGTCTTTGCCCGTTAGTCTTATGATGATTTGTCTTTGCCCGTTAGTCTTATGATGATTTGTCTTTGCCCGTTAGTCTTATGATGATTTGTCTTTGCCTGTTAGTCTAATGGTGATTTGTCTTTGCCCGTTAGTCTTATGATGATTTGTCTTTGCCCGTTAGTCTTATGATGATTTGTCTTTGCCCGTTAGTCTTATGATGATTTGTCTTTGCCCGTTAGTCTTATGATGATTTGTCTTTGTCCGTTAGTCTTATGATGATTTGTCTTTGCCCGTTAGTCTTATGATGATTTGTCTTTGTCCGTTAGTCTAATGGTGATTTGTCTTTGCCCGTTAGTCTAATGATGATTTGTCTTTGTCCGTTAGTCTAATGGTGATTTGTCTTTGCCCGTTAGTCTTATGATGATTTGTCTTTGCCCGTTAGTCTTATGATGATTTGTCTTTGTCCGTTAGTCTAATGGTGATTTGTCTTTGCCCGTTAGTCTAATGATGATTTGTCTTTGTCTGTTTGTCTAATGATGATTTGTCTTTGCCTGTTAGTCTAATGATGATTTGTCTTTGCCCGTTAGTCTTATGATGATTTGTCTTTGTCCGTTAGTCTTATGATGATTTGTCTTTGCCCGTTAGTCTAATGGTGATTTGTCTTTGACCGTTAGTCTTATGATGATTTGTCTTTGCCCGTTAGTCTAATGATGATTTGTCTTTGCTCGTTAGTCTAATGATGATTTGTCTTTGCTCGTTAGTCTAATGATGATTTGTCTTTGCCCGTTAGTCTAATGATGATTTGTCCCTGCCCGTTAGTCTAATGGTGATTTGTCTTTGCCCGTTAGTCTAATGATGATTTGTCTTTGACCGTTAGTCTAATGGTGATTTGGTTTATGAATGAAACAGTTTTTTACCATTATGATCTACTTGTTATTTTAAGTGAATCTTACGATGATACAGCCACTGTTCAAAAACTTGAAAGCCGACCAGAACACAGACATTATTTGGATGTTACAAGGTAAGCCGACCAGAACATGGACGTTATTTGGATATTACAAGGTAACTTTAGATTAAGATTTTTAATATGGCATCCTTGGTATGCTGTGAATAAACATTAGGTTTCTTATAAGCATAGAGCCATAAGTAAGAATTCCCAACTTCATAAGATCAACTGAATTAAGTTCCAACTAAAACCACACAATTTTGTTAACTTTTCATTGAATGTTATGCTTTAGAGGAACATATATTCAATAACATAATATATTTTTATGTAAATTTTATGCACTTGACATGCTGTTTTGAGAATATATCTTTTTTTTTAAAACTTATATAGCAATTGAAAGTGTATAAGAGCAGATTCAAACTTTAAATACATTTGTTAGACATATTTAAATAAAATTAGATAATTGCATTTGGGCTCTATTCAGACCATATATTTGTCTTTTTGTTACACCTTGTCTTCTGCTCTGTATAAAATATTGACAAATATTAGTTCTGACCATGTTCTAGTCAACATGAAGCCCTCTTGGTATAATCAATTTCATAAAAAATATATGGGGGTGTGGTGTGTACCAATTTACATACAGGGTGGGCCGTTGTATTGGATTTTAAATTTTTTTTATAACAAGTACATCACCTTGAGTTATTTCTACTCTAAGAGTACAAAAACAGTAATTTTCTTTTTTTGTTTGACCTATTGTACTGTCATGTAATGTTACACCCCGGGTGTGTTTATATGGGAATGTTAAAATTTTCATGTTCTTTTTAGGGTTTTATATGGTAAAACTATTATTAGATATATATAATTTATTTTTTGAAAATTATTTAATCATTTTCTAACACCTAAAACTAAATGCGGTAGTGTTTTAATTTCAAATGTACTATATGCGTCTTTTATTCATTGATGATCAAAAAACAAACTTTTATGAGAATTATAACATGTGTACAGTGTGTACTACTTGCATACAGAGGCAGGTGTTGTTTTTGTTTGGTATTGATATCTCTGGCCTAAGAAATTTGGGGACATAGGTTTTTTTCTGTTGATCCGTGTGATTTTCCATTAATGCCACTGTCCCACCTTAGGTTTAGCATTGCATTGAAGCTTTTTTTTTTTTGGACCACCATTAATCCCACTGTCCCACCTTAGGTTTAGCGTTGCATTGAAGCTTTTTTTTTGAGGACCACCATTAATGCCACTGTCCCACCTTAGGTTTAGCGTTGCATTGAAGCTTTTTTTTTAGGACCACCATTAATGCCACTGTCCCACCTTAGGTTTAGCGTTGCATTGAAGCTTTTTTTTTGAGGACCACCATTAATGCCACTGTCCCACCTTAGGTTTGGCGTTTCATTGAAGCTTTTTTTTTGAGGACCACCATTAATGCCACTGTCCCACCTTAGGTTTAGCGTTGCATTGAAGCTATTTTTTGAGGACCACATCTTCATAAAACATGAAATGTATTGTTTTACTTTGAGTAAAAAAAAAACACAAAAAATTTAATAGTTATATAGTATTTCTAATTTTTGCCTGAGATTACTGAGGCCTGCTCCATAAAAAATCAATGGACATCTTGGACACCAGCAAAGATCACATTGTCAATTGTGGTCCAGATACATGTGTACCTTAAATAAATTCAATTAGAGGTTATCCTGCAATCATTAGATTTCATGTTAATTTACATATACGCAGGTCAGGGTTCTCTCCGGGTACTCCGGCTTCCTCCCACAATAAAAACTGGACGCCATGATATAGCTGAAAAATTGCTGAAAGCGTCATTAAAATAACATTCAAACAAACAAACAAACAAATTTACACATAGAAATATATTTGTGGTTTATTTACCTAGTATGACGAGACTTGTTCTGGTAACTTGGTCCTCACTTTCAATGATATTAAGTATTCTGTTGTTGATATATGTTCACAACATTATTGTATCAATACTGGAGAAGGCACAAAACTGTTTACCATGTTGAAAAGTGCTGTTTCAGTATAAGGAGATTAGTTATTACTATATGAAAGACAATTCTTAAAAAATCTCATCTCGCATTCATAAAGCTTTGGTATATTTTTACATTGTGATGTAAGCTACGATATATTTGTACATTGTGATGTAAGCTACGGTATATTTTTACATTGTGATGTAAGCTACGATATATTTGTACATTGTGATGTAAGCTACGGTATATTTTTACATTGTGATGTAAGCTACGATATATTTGTACATTGTGATGTAAGCTACGGTATATTTGTACATTGTGATGTAAGCTACGGTATATTTTTACATTGTGATGTAAGCTACGATATATTTGTACATTGTGATGTAAGCTACGGTATATTTTTACATTGTGATGTAAGCTACGGTATATTTGTACATTGTGATGTAAGCTACGGTATATTTGTACATTGTGATGTAAGCTACGGTATATTTTTACATTGTGATGTAAGCTACGGTATATTTGTACATTGTGATGTAAGCTACGGTATATTTTTTACATTGATGTAAACTTGATTATGTTTTTACATAGATCCCGTGGATGAACAAAAACTTCACCCAAACAGGTCTATGATAACCAACAGACAGATTGACCAGTACAACAAGGTCGCAATTGACTTATTGTAAGTAGTGTAGCATAAGTAACATCCGTTTTGATTGGATGTCCTACAAGTTCAAGGGGTCAATCAGAACAGTTTATCTACTTATTGAATTTCATTGTCAATAACAGATGACTTATTCCATTATTTTTCTCACTCTATCACCTATGGGGTCATTTATTGAGAAATTTTCATTAATATATATATTAAAACGATTATATTAACTAATCAGAAGGCTGATTCAGAAATCTTGAATATTCGAAAGATTTAGTTAAGTAATTAGAAGGCTGATTCAGAAATCTTGATGAATATTAAAAAACAAAGATTGTATTGACTAATCAGAAGGCTGATTCAGAAACTCATGAATATTCAAAAGATTTAATTAACTAATCAATTCAAATTTAATTTTTTACTGATAATCAGCTCAGGATTTGCAAAAGTAGAGAATATTTTTACTCCATTTGACATACAAGTTTTCTCTTCTTGATATCTGATGCACCACAAAACTAAACAATAAATAGTGACATAAATTTCTGTCTGAATATTAATTAAACATGTTTTTGCTGACAAAAGAACATACAAGACTTAAATACAGAGAAAACAGAAAACAAACAAAGGATGCGCATCTGTGAAATGAAAGCATGTTTAAAAATTAAAATAAAGCATGTTAAGAAAGCTGAAATAAAGCATGTTTAACAAAGCTGAAATAAAGCCTGTTAAAGAAGTTGAAATAAAGCCTGTTAAAAAAGTTGAAATAAAGCATGTTTAACAAAGCTGAAATAAAGCCTGTTAAAGAAGTTGAAATAAAGCCTGTTAAAAAAGTTGAAATAAAGCATGTTAAAAAAGTTGAAAAAAGCATGTTTAAAAATTGTAATAAAGCATGTTAAAAAGGTGAAATGAAAGCATGTTCACAAAGCCGAAATAAAACATGTTAAAAAAGTTGAAAAAAGCATGTTTAAAAATTGTAATAAAGCATGTTAAAAAGGTGAAATGAAAGCATGTTCACAAAGCCGAAATAAAACATGTTAACAAAGCTGAAATAAATGTTAAAAAAGTTGGAAAAAAGCATGTTTAAAAATTAAAATAAAGCATGTTAACAAAGTTAAAAAAAAAGCATGTTTAAAAATTGAATAAAGCATGTTAAAAAAGTTGGAAAAAAGCATGTTTAAAAATTAAAATAAAGCATGTTAACAAAGTTAAAAAAAAAGCATGTTTAAAAATTGAATAAAGCATGTTAACAAAGCTGAAAAAAGCATGTTAAAAAAGTTGAAATAAAGCATGTTAAAAAAGTTGAAAAAAAGCATGTTTAAAAATTGAAATAAAGCATGTTAACAAAGTTGAAATAAAGCCTGTTAAAGAAGTTGGTTTAAAGAAGTTGAAATAAAGCATGTTAAAAATTTTGGCTGTAGTCATTAGATATCAGTACATCTCTGTTGATGAGCATAACCTGCATTATAAATCCAGCATATTTCATATCTTATTAGACAAGAAATGTTATGTGTATATATTTCAATACAGGGATGATAGCCAAGCCAAGGTTTGGAGTTCCTCCCGACTTGTAGCCCAGGGGATTAGGGCACCAAGGTTGGACGGAGACGATGGGATACATATATCTAAACCAGCTTTAGAATTGGTAAGCAACATCTGCAGTTAGAGGACATTGATGGTTAGCTGAATCTTCCAAAACCATTCTCGTCAAGTATTAACACAATATATGTCACAAGGCGGGTCTGGTCACAATTACTAATTAACAAGACGTCAAATTGGTTAAAAGTTTAATAAGAATATTGGATTTGTTATATATAATACATCAGAGCGTTACAATACACAACCAATTGTACCCTGCTTCAAAAAGGAGGCCAGTTTTCCTATTGAAAGTTGGGGTTTTTCACCAGGTACTCCGGCTTCCTCCCCCAATAAAAACTGGATGCCATGATATAGCTGACAAATTGCTGGACATGGCATTAAATACCATTCAAACAAACAAAAAACAATCCATTAAGTGATAAACTGTTTTTGGTCTGAGTGTATGTGTTGATATGTGTGCATCCCAAACCCTTTTTAGCTAACCTGACCCAAAGGTGAGCTATTGTTATCACTTTGCATCCGTCTGTAAACTTTTTACATTTTAATCTTCTTCTCTGAAACCACGTGGCCAATTGAAACCAAACTTGGCCATAATGTTCATTGGATGGACCTTTACAAAGTTTGTTTTTTATTTGGATTGTAAAACCAGTATGGCCACCACCACAAGACTTAGTTTAACATAGGACCCGATGGGAAAAAAGTTTTTAAAGGCTTCTTCTCTGAAACCGGTTAACCAATGTAAACAAAACTTACTAGCAATATTGTTTGGATGGTCCTCTATAAAGTTTATGTTTTTTATGACAATTGGAAATTCAAAATGGCCGCCAACGCAGGACGTAGTTTAACATGAGACTGGGGGCCTCGTTGGCCGAGTGGTCAAGGTAGTTCGTCTACTATTGATCACGTGGTCTGTCAGCACTGAGATTGCGGGTTCGATTCTCACTGCAGGCAGGGTGTACTCGACTACAATCTTAATTGACAAGGATTGCCAGGTTTCCTACCGCAGGTCCGGGGTTTTCTCCAGGTACTCCGGCTTCCTCCCCAATAAAAACTGGACGCCATGATATAGCTGAAAAATTGCTGGAAGTGGCGTTAAACACCATCAAACAAACAAACAAAAACAGAGTGGCCACCACAGCATTACATAGATTAACATTGGACGCTAAGGGAAAAAGTTTTAAAAGGTTTCTTCTGTGAAACTGATTAACTAATTGAAACAAAACTTACTGACAATATTGTTTGGATGGTCTTCTTTGAAGTTAATGTTTTATTGCCAATTGGAAATTCAAAATGGACACCACCGCAGGACTTAGTTTAACATAGGACCCTTTGGGCAAATTAAAAAAAAATCTTCTTCTCTATAAAACCAATTAACCAATGAAAAAAAAATTCTAGCAATATTGTTTGGATGGTCTTCTTTAAAGTTTATGTTTTTTATTGCCAATTGGAAATTCAAAATGGACACCACCGCAGGACTTAGTTTAACATAGGACCCTATGGGCAAATTAAAAAAAAATCTTCTTCTCTATAAAACCAATTAACCAATGGAAACAAAACTTTCTAGCAATATTGTTTGGATGGTCTTCTTTAAAGTTTATGTTTTTTATTGCCAATTGGAAATTCAAAATGGACACCACCGCAGGACTTAGTTTAACATAGGACCCTATGGGCAAATTAAAAAAAAAATCTTCTCTATAAAACCGATTAACCAATGGAAACAAAACTTTCTAGCAATATTGTTTGGATGGTCTTCTTTAAAGTTTATGTTTTTTATTGCCAATTGGAAAATCAAAATGGACACCACCGCAGGACTTAGTTTAACATAGGACCCTATTGGCGAATTAAAAAAAAATCTTCTTCTCTATAAAACCGATTAACCAATGGAAACAAAACTTTCTAGCAATATTGTTTGGATGGTCCTCATTAAAGTTTATTGAAAACTACAGGACTTAGTTTAACATCAGGGAAATGCCATTTTCATTGCCTATAGAATCAGGTGAGCGATACAGGCTCTTAAGAGCCTCTGGTTGGTCTCATTTTCTCTGCACTGATCAATGATACAATACTGAAATTTTGTCTATAGCTTTTCATAATCATGCCATTTTGTGGGATTTATTTTAAGACTTAAGTTATAGACAAATTGAGACAGCTAAAATGTATATTACACTTTGTTTACAGGACGTTCAGATACTGTTGAATAAGTACTGTAACGACCACATGAATTACAACGATGGAACTTGCTGTCGCAGTCCTGAGACAACCTCAACTATACAGATTTTTACAGCAGCATTTTTTCTTGTTTGGTAATATCATCTTTGGACATTTTTATTATTACTTTTTCTTGAATTTTAAATAATCACCAAGTTTTATTTTACTGGAATATTTAATATTAGTTTATACTTTCTTTTCACATACATTTTTATTTTTTAAAATCCTTTTATAAGAATGAAAATTATTTTATGTCAAAAGTAGATTTATAACATACAACATTCACTAAATGATGAAAAGATCTTAATTTAAATGTCGGTTGTTTGGGTAGTTAGTCATTCCACTTTAGGTAGTTAGTCATACCACTTTAGGTAGTTAGTCATACCACTTTAGGTAGTTAGTCATACCACTTTAGGTAGTTAGTCATACCACTTTAGGTAGTTAGTCTTACCACTTTAGGTAGTTAGTCATACCACTTTAGGTAGTTAGTCATACCACTTTTAGGTAGTTAGTCATACCACTCTAGGTAGTTAGTCATACCACTTTAGGTAGTTAGTCATACCACTCTAGGTAGTTAGTCATACCACTGTAGGTAGTTAGTCATACCACTGTAGGTAGTTAGTCATACCACTCTAGATAGTTACCATCGATGACCGGTGTATCAACACTGGAATGGTGAGTTCCTAAAACACTGGATGCCATAATACACTAAACAATTGCTGAAAATAGGGAGTAGCCCTTAAACAATCAAACAATTTAAATGTCTGTAGGGGCCTCGGTGGCCGAGTGGTCAAGGTAGTTTGTTTACTATTGACCACGTGGTCTGTCAACACTGAGATTGCGGGTTCGATTCTCACTGCAGGCAGGGTGTACTCGACTCCAATCTTAATTGACAAGGATTGCCAGTTTTCCTACCGCAGGTCGGGGGTTTTCTCCGGGTACTCCGGCTTCCTCCCCCAATAAAAACTGGACGCCATGATATAGCTGAAAAATTGCTGAAAGTGGCGTTAAACACCATCAAACAAACAAACATAAATGTCTGTAGAAATTTATGTTAGTTGTCAAAAATAGTTAATTAAATTTTTTTTTGTTCTTTAGTTTTTTGTCTGCTGTGGCACTCTTCTTGTACAAAAGGAGATTTCCTAGGAACGGAATCAAGCCTAGAACGGGTAAGTCTGAGGACCAGTAGTCATTATGTCTAAGGACCAAAGGTTTTTTATGTGATATTATACAATTAATGACTTTGATATAGGTCGCTTTCAGGATTTATCAGCCAGAAAATATGTAATATTCACCGAGCAGCTAGGCGAGGTGAATAGACATTTTTGAGGGCTGAGAAATCCTAATAGCGACCGTATATCAAAGTCAGTAATTGTTTTATTACATGAATAAAATAACCATCTTCCTTCATTAGAAAAACAGATGCTTACATTTTGTAATTGTTGTAATGCTGGTTACCCTTAATATTTTCTGTTAATACCGCATTTTGATATTGATTTGCTGATAATACTGGAATTCCAGTTTCATCACATTTCAAATATTGAAAAGAGTATAAAAAGTCAATTATTTTATTCTTACATTACAGATGATTCAATGACCACTAAAATTGAAATTTATAATAATGAAAAACAGACTTAAACTGGTAAAAACCATGTCAATATTGGACTCCGCTGCACAGTAGTCAAGCAGAATACAATATTGACCTGGTTTTGGCCAGTTTAAGCCTGTTTTTATGTAATTTTAGTACTATTTATGATTTATCTTGACCGGAAAGTTGTTTTTAGACCAATCAAAAACACCCAAAATTCTATTCATGTAATAATATTTTTTTTCTTACATCGATTTCTCGAACTAAAATTATAAGCGTCGGTGCGAAACAATAAACTTCGGTACAAAGGACGTTGAAGTTTTCCAACTTCGGTGGCTCGAACTACTGATAGCTCAAACTGTTTTTGGCAACCCCAGCGGGTTGGAGTTATCAAAGTTCTACTGTGATTGTTGGTTATTGAGATTTTGAACTGATTTTTTGGGGGGATAAAAGTATTAACTATTAAGTAATAACTTGTTTATTAAGATTTTGGAACTGATTTTTTTGGTTAAAAGTTTTTGTTCTATTGTACCTCACTACTGATTATGTTCAATTTCACCTTTTATTTTATTGTCTCCCTTTATGATGTAACTTTATTGTAATGTTGTTGTTGTTGACATTGACATCAATACATCTTTCTCATTTGTGTTTATGCTTCGAATTGATGGCAATGGTTATCGAAACATCAGCAAAATATACAGTTTTTGTCTCGCCTGCGACGAAAGTCGCTGGAGGCGAGACATATGTATGGGAATCCGGCGGCGGCGGTGGCGGCGGCTTAAACACTTGACATCTTGCTTCATATATTTGTAAGCTCAAGCCCTAGGTCCATCAAATTCGGTACAGAGGTAGCTTATGATGAGTACTTGCCAGTCAGCCACCTGTCACCTGACCTTTCACGGTCCAGCGACTACGTTAAAGTTTTTGGGTTACAGCAGTTCCTCTGTAACTACGCATAGTAGGATGACAATATTTGGTGTATAGGTTGCTGATGACTAGTAAATGACTGTCTGGTAGGTGTCACCTGACCTTGACCTCAATTTCACGGTCCAGTGACTACGTTAAAGTTTTTGGGTTACGACAGTTCCTCTGTAACCACGAATGGTAGGAAAACAATATTTGGTATATAAGTTGCTGATGACTAGTACATGACTGTCTGGTAGGTGCCACCTGATCTTGACCTCAATTTCACAGTCCAGCGACTACGTTAAAGTTTTTGTGTTTCTGCAATATCTCTGTAACTATGCATGGTAGAATGACAATATTTGGTATATAGGTTGCTGATGAATAGTACATGATTGTCTGGTAGGTGCCACCTGACCTTGACCTCAATTTCATGGTCCAGCGACTACGTTAAAGTTTTTAGGTTACTGCTGTTCCCCTGTACCCAAGCATGGTAGGATGACAATATTTGGTATATAGGTTGCTGATGAATAGTACATGACTGTCTGGTAGGTGTCACCTGACCTTGACCTCAATTTCACGGTCCAGCAACTACCTTAAAGTTTTTGTATTAGGACAGTTCTTCTGTAACTATGCATGGTATGGTGACAATATTTGGTATACAGGCCACTGCTGATATTTAATGCTATTTACGTAATGCTTATGACGAAATTTCGTTACTGATGGGGAATGCAGGCGAGACGTTTTTCTGTGTCCACACTTGTTATCAATATTACTGTACTTATAATGTAAGGTTTTTAATCGATGCAGAAAATGGAAGCAAGAATGGAGGACCAAAAGAGAACTACGAGTCCGTGTATGAAGTGATGGTATCATTAGCTAAACTAGGAATGATAATGGGTTATTTCTACTTGTGTGATAGGTATGTATCCGTGGGACATAAGATTTAATTTTTAATTTAACATAAACTTGTAACATTCTCATTTAAAGCAGTGGACTTTGTGTCAGAGTGGTCTGGGTAGTTTGGCATGGATTATTTATGACCAGAATATCAACACTAGGATTATTATAAGTTCAAACCTTCTTTGTTTGTTTGTTTGAATGGTGTTTAATGCAGCTTTCAGCATGCTTTCAGCCATATCATGGTGTCCAGTTTTTATTGGGGGAGGAAGTCGAAATACCCGGAGTAAACCCTGACCTTTGGTAGGAAAACTGGCAATCCTTGTCATTTAAGATTAGAGTCCAGTGCATCCTGCTTGCAGTGAGACTCTTGGACCCACAATCTCAGTGTTAAAAGACCACGTGATCAAATGACAAGGATTGACAGTTTTTCTGACAATTATTTGGGGTACAACCTGCTCCCCATTGAAGGAACTTAATATAACAATTTAGTATAGAAATTCATTAAACCTCGGACAAACAATTTAATTAGAAATGAATACATAAAAATTTTTTGTCTGGTTAGAGATTGAATTGTTCAAAGAAGATTGGTCTAACCAAAGGTCACATGATGTTGCAGCAAATGTTTCAAAAGTTTTATTTCCTTCCGAAGATCATGGGTTTTCTCTGGATACTCCGCTTTACTCCCCAGTAAAAACTGGATGCCATGAAATAACTGAAAAATTGCCGAAAGTGGCATTTAAAATCAAAGACATAAACGAACATTTTTGTTTAAAGTAACTTTGCAGAAATACTTATAACAAAAACATTTAACATATAGAAGAAATTCAACTGTACATGACAACAGCAGATAAACTTACACTGCTTCAGAAGAACTGTTCTCAGGCAGTGGTGAGGTTCAAAGGAACTTATATTTTTACCTCCAGAGTACATGGGCGTAGAAGCAAATATCACATGTAGCTTAAACATGCTGTAGATAGTGTGGGCATACAAGAAGTCCTCTGTCTTTTTTCTGGAAAAGTGCTGTTAATTTTCTAGTAATGTGTTTAATTTGAAAGTTCCTCATTGTGAATGACTCACTGTTGCTAAATAAACAAATACATTTACTTGAATTTGGGTATCCAACCCACAATTGAAATCACAGTTTAATTTTATTTTTTGACCAAGAAATACAGCTTTATTTAATCAATTTATTGCTATTTAATGATACACATAAAATATATTGTTTTTCTTTGAATCAATTTTAACAGTTTTGAGCCAAAAAAGTTAGTTACTGAAGTAGTATTTTAGAAGTTTGCTGACCATTTCCGAGGTCTGCTCCATCGAAAAACAATAGACATCCAGGACACCAAATATTATCACGTGGTCAGTTGTGGTCTGGATACCTTAATACACAATGTAACAGCAGGGCCTCTGTGGTAGAGTCATCACTAAGGGTTGGTCAATTGTGGCCTGGATACCTAACAGCAGGGCCTCTGTGGTAGAGTCATCACTAAGGGTTGGTCAGTTGTGGTCTGGATACCTAACAGCAGGGCCTCTGTGGTAGAGTCATCACTAAGGGTTGGTCAGTTGTGGTCTGGATACCTAACAGCAGGGCCTCTGTGGTAGAGTCATCACTGAGGGTTGGTCAGTTGTGGTCTGGATACCTAACAGCAGGGCCTCTGTGGTAGAGTCATCACTAAGGGTTGGTCAATTGTGGTCTGGATACCTAACAGCAGGGCCTCTGTGGTAGAGTCATCACTAAGGGTTGGTCAGTTGTGGTCTGGATACCTAACAGCAGGGCCTCTGTGGTAGAGTCATCACTAAGGGTTGGTCAGTTGTGGTCTGGATACCTAACAGCAGGGCCTCTGTGGTAGAGTCATCACTAAGAGTTGGTCAGTTGTGGTCTGGATACCTAACAGCAGGGCCTCTGTGGTAGAGTCATCACTAAGGGTTGGTCAGTTGTGGTCTGGATACCTAACAGCAGGGCCTCTGTGGTAGAGTCATCACTAAGGGTTGGTCAGTTGTGGTCTGGATACCTAACAGCAGGGCCTCTGTGGTAGAGTCATCACTAAGGGTTGTTCAGTTGTGGTCTGGATACCTAACAGCAGGGCCTCTGTGGTAGAGTCATCACTAAGGGTTGGTCAGTTGTGGACTGGATACCTAACAGCAGGGCCTCTGTGGTAGAGTCATTACTGAGGGTTGATCAGTTGTGGACTGGATACCTAACAGCAGGGCCTCTGTGGTAGAGTCATCACTAAGGGTTGGTCAGTTGTGGTCTGGATACCTAACAGCAGGGCCTCTGTGGTAGAGTCATCACTTAGGGTTGATCAGTTGTGGTCTGGATACCTAACAGCAGGGCCTCTGTGGTAGAGTCATCACTAAGGGTTGGTCAGTTGTGGTCTGGATACCTAACAGCAGGGCCTCTGTGGTAGAGTCATCACTAAGGGTTGGTCAGTTGTGGTCTGGATACCTAACAGCAGGGCCTCTGTGGTAGAGTCATCACTAAGGGTTGGTCAGTTGTGGTCTGGATACCTAACAGCAGGGCCTCTGTGGTAGAGTCATCACTAAGGGTTGGTCAGTTGTGGTCTGGATACCTAACAGCAGGGCCTCTGTGGTAGAGTCATCACTGAGGGTTGGTCAGTTGTGGTCTGGATACCTAACAGCAGGGCCTCTGTGGTAGAGTCATCACTGAGGGTTGGTCAGTTGTGGTCTGGATACCTAACAGCAGGGCCTCTGTGGTAGAGTCATCACTAAGGGTTGGTCAATTGTGGCCTGGATACCTAACAGCAGGGCCTCTGTGGTAGAGTCATCACTAAGGGTTGGTCAATTGTGGCCTGGATACCTAACAGCAGGGCCTCTGTGGTAGAGTCATCACTAAGGGTTGGTCAGTTGTGGTCTGGATACCTTAAAAGCAGGGCCTCTGTGGTAGAGTCATCACTAAGGGTTGGTCAGTTGTGGTCTGGATACCTAACAGCAGGGCCTCTGTGGTAGAGTCATCACTGAGGGTTGGTCAGTTGTGGTCTGGATACCTAACAGCAGGGCCTCTGTGGTAGAGTCATCACTAAGGGTTGGTCAGTTGTGGTCTGGATACCTAACAGCAGGGCCTCTGTGGTAGAGTCATCACTGAGGGTTGGTCAGTTGTGGTCTGGATACCTAACAGCAGGGCCTCTGTGGTAGAGTCATCACTGAGGGTTGGTCAGTTGTGGTCTGGATACCTAACAGCAGGGCCTCTGTGGTAGAGTCATCACTAAGAGTTGGTCAGTTGTGGTCTGGATACCTAACAGCAGGGCCTCTGTGGTAGAGTCATCACTGAGGGTTGGTCAATTGTGGTCTGGATACCTAACAGCAGGGCCTCTGTGGTAGAGTCATCACTGAGGGTTGGTCAGTTGTGGTCTGGATACCTAACAGCAGGGCCTCTGTGGTAGAGTCATCACTAAGGGTTGGTCAATTGTGGTCTGGATACCTAACAGCAGGGCCTCTGTGGTAGAGTCATCACTGAGGGTTGGTCAATTGTGGTCTGGATACCTAACAGCAGGGCCTCTGTGGTAGAGTCATCACTAAGGGTTGGTCAATTGTGGTCTGGATACCTAACAGCAGGGCCTCTGTGGTAGAGTCATCACTGAGGGTTGGTCAGTTGTGGACTGGATACCTAACAGCAGGGCCTCTGTGGTAGAGTCATCACTGAGGGTTGGTCAGTTGTGGTCTGGATACCTAACAGCAGGGCCTCTGTGGTAGAGTCATCACTAAGGGTTGGTCAATTGTGGTCTGGATACCTAACAGCAGGGCCTCTGTGGTAGAGTCATCACTGAGGGTTGGTCAATTGTGGTCTGGATACCTAACAGCAGGGCCTCTGTGGTAGAGTCATCACTAAGGGTTGGTCAATTGTGGTCTGGATACCTAACAGCAGGGCCTCTGTGGTAGAGTCATCACTGAGGGTTGGTCAGTTGTGGACTGGATACCTAACAGCAAGGCCTCTGTGGTAGAGTCATCACTAAGGGTTGGTCAGTTGTGGTCTGGATACCTTAATACACAATGTAACAGCAGGGCCTCTGTGGTAGAGTCATCACTAAGACTTGGTCAGTTGTGGTCTGGATACCTTAATACACAATTTAACAGCAGGGCCTCTGTGGTAGAGTCATCACTAAGGGTTGGTCAGTTGTGGTCTGGATACCTAACAGCAGGGCCTCTGTGGTAGAGTCATCACTAAGGGTTGGTCAGTTGTGGTCTGGATACCTAACAGCAGGGCCTCTGTGGTAGAGTCATCACTGAGGGTTGGTCAGTTGTGGTCTGGATACCTAACAGCAGGGCCTCTGTGGTAGAGTCATCACTAAGGGTTGGTCAGTTGTGGTCTGGATACCTAACAGCAGGGCCTCTGTGGTAGAGTCATCACTAAGAGTTGGTCAGTTGTGGTCTGGATACCTAACAGCAGGGCCTCTGTGGTAGAGTCATCACTAAGGGTTGGTCAGTTGTGGACTGGATACCTAACAGCAGGGCCTCTGTGGTAGAGTCATCACTAAGGGTTTGTCAGTTGTGGTCTGGATACCTTAATACACAATTTAACAGCAGGGCCTCTGTGGTAGAGTCATCACTAAGGGTTGGTCAGTTGTGGTCTGGATACCTTAATACACAATTTAACAGCAGGGCCTCTGTGGTAGAGTCATCACTAAGGGTTGGTCAGTTGTGGTCTGGATACCTTAATACACAATGTAACAGCAGGGCCTCTGTGGTAGAGTCATCACTAAGGGTTGGTCAGTTGTGGTCTGGATACCTAACAGCAGGGCCTCTGTGGTAGAGTCATCACTAAGGGTTGGTCAGTTGTGGTCTGGATACCTAACAGCAAGGCCTCTGTGGTAGAGTCATCACTAAGGGTTGTTCAGTTGTGGTCTGGATACCTAACAACAGGGCCTCTGTGGTAGAGTCATCACTAAGGGTTGGTCAGTTGTGGACTGGATACCTAACAGCAGGGCCTCTGTGGTAGAGTCATCACTAAGGGTTGGTCAGTTGTGGTCTGGATACCTAACAGCAGGGCCTCTGTGGTAGAGTCATCACTTAGGGTTGATCAGTTGTGGACTGGATACCTAACAGCAGGGCCTCTGTGGTAGAGTCATCACTAAGGGTTGGTCAGTTGTGGTTGGGATACCTAACAGCAGGGCCTCTGTGGTAGAGTCATCACTTAGGGTTGATCAGTTGTGGACTGGATACCTAACAGCAGGGCCTCTGTGGTAGAGTCATCACTGAGGGTTGGTCAGTTGTGGTCTGGATACCTAACAGCAGGGCCTCTGTGGTAGAGTCATCACTAAGGGTTGGTCAATTGTGGTCTGGATACCTAACAGCAGGGCCTCTGTGGTAGAGTCATCACTGAGGGTTGGTCAGTTGTGGTCTGGATACCTAACAGCAGGGCCTCTGTGGTAGAGTCATCACTAAGGGTTGGTCAGTTGTGGTCTGGATACCTAACAGCAGGGCCTCTGTGGTAGAGTCATCACTAAGGGTTGGTCAGTTGTGGTCTGGATACCTAACAGCAGGGCCTCTGTGGTAGAGTCATCACTAAGGGTTGGTCAGTTGTGGTCTGGATACCTAACAGCAGGGCCTCTGTGGTAGAGTCATCACTAAGGGTTGGTCAGTTGTGGTCTGGATACCTAACAGCAGGGCCTCTGTGGTAGAGTCATCACTAAGGGTTGGTCAGTTGTGGTCTGGATACCTAACAGCAGGGCCTCTGTGGTAGAGTCATCACTAAGGGTTGGTCAGTTGTGGTCTGGATACCTAACAGCAGGGCCTCTGTGGTAGAGTCATCACTAAGGGTTGGTCAGTTGTGGTCTGGATACCTAACAGCAGGGCCTCTGTGGTAGAGTCATCACTAAGGGTTGGTCAGTTGTGGTCTGGATACCTAACAGCAGGGCCTCTGTGGTAGAGTCATCACTAAGGGTTGGTCAGTTGTGGTCTGGATACCTAACAACAGGGCCTCTGTGGTAGAGTCATCACTAAGGGTTGGTCAGTTGTGGTCTGGATACCTAACAGCAGGGCCTCTGTGGTAGAGTCATCACTAAGGGTTGGTCAGTTGTGGTCTGGATACCTAACAGCAGGGCCTCTGTGGTAGAGTCATCACTAAGGGTTGGTCAGTTGTGGTCTGGATACCTTAATACACAATGTAACAGCAGGGCCTCTGTGGTAGAGTGATCACTAAGGGTTGGTCAGTTGTGGTCTGGATACCTAACAGCAGGGCCTCTGTGGTAGAGTCATCACTAAGGGTTGGTCAGTTGTGGTCTGGATACCTAACAGCAGGGCCTCTGTGGTAGAGTCATCACTAAGGGTTGGTCAGTTGTGGTCTGGATACCTAACAGCAGGGCCTCTGTGGTAGAGTCATCACTAAGGGTTGGTCAGTTGTGGTTGGGATACCTAACAGCAGGGCCTCTGTGGTAGAGTGATCACTAAGAGTTGGTCAGTTGTGGTCTGGATACCTAACAGCAGGGCCTCTGTGGTAGAGTCATCACTAAGGGTTGGTCAGTTGTGGTCTGGATACCTAACAGCAGGGCCTCTGTGGTAGAGTCATCACTAAGAGTTGGTCAGTTGTGGTCTGGATACCTAACAGCAGGGCCTCTGTGGTAGAGTCATCACTGAGGGTTGGTCAGTTGTGGTCTGGATACCTAACAGCAGGTCCTCTGTGGTAGAGTCATCACTGAGGGTTGGTCAGTTGTGGTCTGGATACCTAACAGCAGGGCCTCTGTGGTAGAGTCATCACTAAGGGTTGGTCAGTTGTGGTCTGGATACCTTAATACACAATGTAACAGCAGGGCCTCTGTGGTAGAGTCATCACTAAGGGTTGGTCAGTTGTGGTCTGGATACCTAACAGCAGGGCCTCTGTGGTAGAGTCATCACTAAGGGTTGGTCAGTTGTGGTCTGGATACCTAACAGCAGGGCCTCTGTGGTAGAGTCATCACTAAGGGTTGTTCAGTTGTGGTCTGGATACCTAACAACAGGGCCTCTGTGGTAGAGTCATCACTAAGGGTTGGTCAGTTGTGGACTGGATACCTAACAGCAGGGCCTCTGTGGTAGAGTCATCACTAAGGGTTGGTCAGTTGTGGTCTGGATACCTAACAGCAGGGCCTCTGTGGTAGAGTCATCACTTAGGGTTGATCAGTTGTGGACTGGATACCTAACAGCAGGGCCTCTGTGGTAGAGTCATCACTAAGGGTTGGTCAGTTGTGGTTGGGATACCTAACAGCAGGGCCTCTGTGGTAGAGTCATCACTTAGGGTTGATCAGTTGTGGACTGGATACCTAACAGCAGGGCCTCTGTGGTAGAGTCATCACTGAGGGTTGGTCAGTTGTGGTCTGGATACCTAACAGCAGGGCCTCTGTGGTAGAGTCATCACTAAGGGTTGGTCAATTGTGGTCTGGATACCTAACAGCAGGGCCTCTGTGGTAGAGTCATCACTGAGGGTTGGTCAGTTGTGGTCTGGATACCTAACAGCAGGGCCTCTGTGGTAGAGTCATCACTAAGGGTTGGTCAGTTGTGGTCTGGATACCTAACAGCAGGGCCTCTGTGGTAGAGTCATCACTAAGGGTTGGTCAGTTGTGGTCTGGATACCTAACAGCAGGGCCTCTGTGGTAGGGTCATCACTAAGGGTTGGTCAGTTGTGGTCTGGATACCTAACAGCAGGGCCTCTGTGGTAGAGTCATCACTAAGGGTTGGTCAGTTGTGGTCTGGATACCTAACAGCAGGGCCTCTGTGGTAGAGTCATCACTAAGGGTTGGTCAGTTGTGGTCTGGATACCTAACAGCAGGGCCTCTGTGGTAGAGTCATCACTAAGGGTTGGTCAGTTGTGGTCTGGATACCTAACAGCAGGGCCTCTGTGGTAGAGTCATCACTAAGGGTTGGTCAGTTGTGGTCTGGATACCTAACAGCAGGGCCTCTGTGGTAGAGTCATCACTAAGACTTGGTTAGTTGTGGTCTGGATACCTAACAGCAGGGCCTCTGTGGTAGAGTCATCACTAAGGGTTGGTCAGTTGTGGTCTGGATACCTAACAGCAGGGCCTCTGTGGTAGAGTCATCTCTAAGGGTTGGTCAGTTGTGGTCTGGATACCTAACAGCAGGGCCTCTGTGGTAGAGTCATCACTAAGGGTTGGTCAGTTGTGGTCTGGATACCTAACAGCAGGGCCTCTGTGGTAGAGTCATCACTAAGGGTTGTTCAGTTGTGGTCTGGATACCTAACAGCAGGGCCTCTGTGGTAGAGTCATCTCTAAGGGTTGGTCAGTTGTGGTCTGGATACCTAACAGCAGGGCCTCTGTGGTAGAGTCATCACTAAGAGTTGGTCAGTTGTGGTCTGGATACCTAACAGCAGGGCCTCTGTGGTAGAGTCATCACTGAGGGTTGGTCAATTGTGGTCTGGATACCTAACAGCAGGGCCTCTGTGGTAGAGTCATCACTGAGGGTTGGTCAGTTGTGGTCTGGATACCTAACAGCAGGGCCTCTGTGGTAGAGTCATCACTAAGGGTTGGTCAATTGTGGTCTGGATACCTAACAGCAGGGCCTCTGTGGTAGAGTCATCACTGAGGGTTGGTCAATTGTGGTCTGGATACCTAACAGCAGGGCCTCTGTGGTAGAGTCATCACTAAGGGTTGGTCAATTGTGGTCTGGATACCTAACAGCAGGGCCTCTGTGGTAGAGTCATCACTGAGGGTTGGTCAGTTGTGGACTGGATACCTAACAGCAGGGCCTCTGTGGTAGAGTCATCACTGAGGGTTGGTCAGTTGTGGTCTGGATACCTAACAGCAGGGCCTCTGTGGTAGAGTCATCACTAAGGGTTGGTCAATTGTGGTCTGGATACCTAACAGCAGGGCCTCTGTGGTAGAGTCATCACTGAGGGTTGGTCAATTGTGGTCTGGATACCTAACAGCAGGGCCTCTGTGGTAGAGTCATCACTAAGGGTTGGTCAATTGTGGTCTGGATACCTAACAGCAGGGCCTCTGTGGTAGAGTCATCACTGAGGGTTGGTCAGTTGTGGACTGGATACCTAACAGCAGGGCCTCTGTGGTAGAGTCATCACTAAGGGTTGGTCAGTTGTGGTCTGGATACCTTAATACACAATGTAACAGCAGGGCCTCTGTGGTAGAGTCATCACTAAGACTTGGTCAGTTGTGGTCTGGATACCTTAATACACAATTTAACAGCAGGGCCTCTGTGGTAGAGTCATCACTAAGGGTTGGTCAGTTGTGGTCTGGATACCTAACAGCAGGGCCTCTGTGGTAGAGTCATCACTAAGGGTTGGTCAGTTGTGGTCTGGATACCTAACAGCAGGGCCTCTGTGGTAGAGTCATCACTGAGGGTTGGTCAGTTGTGGTCTGGATACCTAACAGCAGGGCCTCTGTGGTAGAGTGATCACTAAGGGTTGGTCAGTTGTGGTCTGGATACCTAACAGCAGGGCCTCTGTGGTAGAGTCATCACTAAGGGTTGGTCAGTTGTGGTCTGGATACCTAACAGCAGGGCCTCTGTGGTAGAGTGATCACTAAGGGTTGGTCAGTTGTGGACTGGATACCTAACAGCAGGGCCTCTGTGGTAGAGTCATCACTAAGGGTTTGTCAGTTGTGGTCTGGATACCTTAATACACAATTTAACAGCAGGGCCTCTGTGGTAGAGTCATCACTAAGGGTTGGTCAGTTGTGGTCTGGATACCTTAATACACAATTTAACAGCAGGGCCTCTGTGGTAGAGTCATCACTAAGGGTTGGTCAGTTGTGGTCTGGATACCTTAATACACAATGTAACAGCAGGGCCTCTGTGGTAGAGTCATCACTAAGGGTTGGTCAGTTGTGGTCTGGATACCTAACAGCAGGGCCTCTGTGGTAGAGTCATCACTAAGGGTTGGTCAGATGTGGTCTGGATACCTAACAGCAAGGCCTCTGTGGTAGAGTCATCACTAAGGGTTGTTCAGTTGTGGTCTGGATACCTAACAACAGGGCCTCTGTGGTAGAGTCATCACTAAGGGTTGGTCAGTTGTGGACTGGATACCTAACAGCAGGGCCTCTGTGGTAGAGTCATCACTAAGGGTTGGTCAGTTGTGGTCTGGATACCTAACAGCAGGGCCTCTGTGGTAGAGTCATCACTTAGGGTTGATCAGTTGTGGACTGGATACCTAACAGCAGGGCCTCTGTGGTAGAGTCATCACTAAGGGTTGGTCAGTTGTGGTTGGGATACCTAACAGCAGGGCCTCTGTGGTAGAGTCATCACTTAGGGTTGATCAGTTGTGGACTGGATACCTAACAGCAGGGCCTCTGTGGTAGAGTCATCACTGAGGGTTGGTCAGTTGTGGTCTGGATACCTAACAGCAGGGCCTCTGTGGTAGAGTCATCACTAAGGGTTGGTCAATTGTGGTCTGGATACCTAACAGCAGGGCCTCTGTGGTAGAGTCATCACTGAGGGTTGGTCAGTTGTGGTCTGGATACCTAACAGCAGGGCCTCTGTGGTAGAGTCATCACTAAGGGTTGGTCAGTTGTGGTCTGGATACCTAACAGCAGGGCCTCTGTGGTAGAGTCATCACTAAGGGTTGGTCAGTTGTGGTCTGGATACCTAACAGCAGGGCCTCTGTGGTAGAGTCATCACTAAGGGTTGGTCAGTTGTGGTCTGGATACCTAACAGCAGGGCCTCTGTGGTAGAGTCATCACTAAGGGTTGGTCAGTTGTGGTCTGGATACCTAACAGCAGGGCCTCTGTGGTAGAGTCATCACTGAGGGTTGGTCAGTTGTGGTCTGGATACCTAACAGCAGGGCCTCTGTGGTAGAGTGATCACTAAGGGTTGGTCAGTTGTGGTCTGGATACCTAACAGCAGGGCCTCTGTGGTAGAGTCATCACTAAGAGTTGGTCAGTTGTGGTCTGGATACCTAACAGCAGGGCCTCTGTGGTAGAGTCATCACTAAGGGTTGGTCAGTTGTGGACTGGATACCTAACAGCAGGGCCTCTGTGGTAGAGTCATCACTAAGGGTTTGTCAGTTGTGGTCTGGATACCTTAATACACAATTTAACAGCAGGGCCTCTGTGGTAGAGTCATCACTAAGGGTTGGTCAGTTGTGGTCTGGATACCTTAATACACAATTTAACAGCAGGGCCTCTGTGGTAGAGTCATCACTAAGGGTTGGTCAGTTGTGGTCTGGATACCTTAATACACAATGTAACAGCAGGGCCTCTGTGGTAGAGTCATCACTAAGGGTTGGTCAGTTGTGGTCTGGATACCTAACAGCAGGGCCTCTGTGGTAGAGTCATCACTAAGGGTTGGTCAGTTGTGGTCTGGATACCTAACAGCAAGGCCTCTGTGGTAGAGTCATCACTAAGGGTTGTTCAGTTGTGGTCTGGATACCTAACAACAGGGCCTCTGTGGTAGAGTCATCACTAAGGGTTGGTCAGTTGTGGACTGGATACCTAACAGCAGGGCCTCTGTGGTAGAGTCATCACTAAGGGTTGGTCAGTTGTGGTCTGGATACCTAACAGCAGGGCCTCTGTGGTAGAGTCATCACTTAGGGTTGATCAGTTGTGGACTGGATACCTAACAGCAGGGCCTCTGTGGTAGAGTCATCACTAAGGGTTGGTCAGTTGTGGTTGGGATACCTAACAGCAGGGCCTCTGTGGTAGAGTCATCACTTAGGGTTGATCAGTTGTGGACTGGATACCTAACAGCAGGGCCTCTGTGGTAGAGTCATCACTGAGGGTTGGTCAGTTGTGGTCTGGATACCTAACAGCAGGGCCTCTGTGGTAGAGTCATCACTAAGGGTTGGTCAATTGTGGTCTGGATACCTAACAGCAGGGCCTCTGTGGTAGAGTCATCACTGAGGGTTGGTCAGTTGTGGTCTGGATACCTAACAGCAGGGCCTCTGTGGTAGAGTCATCACTAAGGGTTGGTCAGTTGTGGTCTGGATACCTAACAGCAGGGCCTCTGTGGTAGAGTCATCACTAAGGGTTGGTCAGTTGTGGTCTGGATACCTAACAGCAGGGCCTCTGTGGTAGAGTCATCACTAAGGGTTGGTCAGTTGTGGTCTGGATACCTAACAGCAGGGCCTCTGTGGTAGAGTCATCACTAAGGGTTGGTCAGTTGTGGTCTGGATACCTAACAGCAGGGCCTCTGTGGTAGAGTCATCACTAAGGGTTGGTCAGTTGTGGTCTGGATACCTAACAGCAGGGCCTCTGTGGTAGAGTCATCACTAAGGGTTGGTCAGTTGTGGTCTGGATACCTAACAGCAGGGCCTCTGTGGTAGAGTCATCACTAAGGGTTGGTCAGTTGTGGTCTGGATACCTAACAGCAGGGCCTCTGTGGTAGAGTCATCACTAAGGGTTGGTCAGTTGTGGTCTGGATACCTAACAGCAGGGCCTCTGTGGTAGAGTCATCACTAAGGGTTGGTCAGTTGTGGTCTGGATACCTAACAACAGGGCCTCTGTGGTAGAGTCATCACTAAGGGTTGGTCAGTTGTGGTCTGGATACCTAACAGCAGGGCCTCTGTGGTAGAGTCATCACTAAGGGTTGGTCAGTTGTGGTCTGGATACCTAACAGCAGGGCCTCTGTGGTAGAGTCATCACTAAGGGTTGGTCAGTTGTGGTCTGGATACCTTAATACACAATGTAACAGCAGGGCCTCTGTGGTAGAGTGATCACTAAGGGTTGGTCAGTTGTGGTCTGGATACCTAACAGCAGGGCCTCTGTGGTAGAGTCATCACTAAGGGTTGGTCAGTTGTGGTCTGGATACCTAACAGCAGGGCCTCTGTGGTAGAGTCATCACTAAGGGTTGGTCAGTTGTGGTCTGGATACCTAACAGCAGGGCCTCTGTGGTAGAGTCATCACTAAGGGTTGGTCAGTTGTGGTTGGGATACCTAACAGCAGGGCCTCTGTGGTAGAGTGATCACTAAGAGTTGGTCAGTTGTGGTCTGGATACCTAACAGCAGGGCCTCTGTGGTAGAGTCATCACTAAGGGTTGGTCAGTTGTGGTCTGGATACCTAACAGCAGGGCCTCTGTGGTAGAGTCATCACTAAGAGTTGGTCAGTTGTGGTCTGGATACCTAACAGCAGGGCCTCTGTGGTAGAGTCATCACTGAGGGTTGGTCAGTTGTGGTCTGGATACCTAACAGCAGGGCCTCTGTGGTAGAGTCATCACTAAGGGTTGGTCAGTTGTGGTCTGGATACCTTAATACACAATGTAACAGCAGGGCCTCTGTGGTAGAGTCATCACTAAGGGTTGGTCAGTTGTGGTCTGGATACCTAACAGCAGGGCCTCTGTGGTAGAGTCATCACTAAGGGTTGGTCAGTTGTGGTCTGGATACCTAACAGCAGGGCCTCTGTGGTAGAGTCATCACTAAGGGTTGGTCAGTTGTGGTCTGGATACCTAACAGCAGGGCCTCTGTGGTAGAGTCATCACTAAGGGTTGTTCAGTTGTGGTCTGGATACCTAACAACAGGGCCTCTGTGGTAGAGTCATCACTAAGGGTTGGTCAGTTGTGGACTGGATACCTAACAGCAGGGCCTCTGTGGTAGAGTCATCACTAAGGGTTGGTCAGTTGTGGTCTGGATACCTAACAGCAGGGCCTCTGTGGTAGAGTCATCACTTAGGGTTGATCAGTTGTGGACTGGATACCTAACAGCAGGGCCTCTGTGGTAGAGTCATCACTAAGGGTTGGTCAGTTGTGGTTGGGATACCTAACAGCAGGGCCTCTGTGGTAGAGTCATCACTTAGGGTTGATCAGTTGTGGACTGGATACCTAACAGCAGGGCCTCTGTGGTAGAGTCATCACTAAGGGTTGGTCAGTTGTGGTCTGGATACCTAACAGCAGGGCCTCTGTGGTAGAGTCATCACTAAGGGTTGGTCAATTGTGGTCTGGATACCTAACAGCAGGGCCTCTGTGGTAGAGTCATCACTGAGGGTTGGTCAGTTGTGGTCTGGATACCTAACAGCAGGGCCTCTGTGGTAGAGTCATCACTAAGGGTTGGTCAGTTGTGGTCTGGATACCTAACAGCAGGGCCTCTGTGGTAGAGTCATCACTAAGGGTTGGTCAGTTGTGGTCTGGATACCTAACAGCAGGGCCTCTGTGGTAGAGTCATCACTAAGGGTTGGTCAGTTGTGGTCTGGATACCTAACAGCAGGGCCTCTGTGGTAGAGTCATCACTAAGGGTTGGTCAGTTGTGGTCTGGATACCTAACAGCAGGGCCTCTGTGGTAGAGTCATCACTAAGGGTTGGTCAGTTGTGGTCTGGATACCTAACAGCAGGGCCTCTGTGGTAGAGTCATCACTAAGGGTTGGTCAGTTGTGGTCTGGATACCTAACAGCAGGGCCTCTGTGGTAGAGTCATCACTAAGGGTTGGTCAGTTGTGGTCTGGATACCTAACAGCAGGGCCTCTGTGGTAGAGTCATCACTAAGACTTGGTTAGTTGTGGTCTGGATACCTAACAGCAGGGCCTCTGTGGTAGAGTCATCACTAAGGGTTGGTCAGTTGTGGTCTGGATACCTAACAGCAGGGCCTCTGTGGTAGAGTCATCTCTAAGGGTTGGTCAGTTGTGGTCTGGATACCTAACAGCAGGGCCTCTGTGGTAGAGTCATCACTAAGGGTTGGTCAGTTGTGGTCTGGATACCTAACAGCAGGGCCTCTGTGGTAGAGTCATCACTAAGGGTTGTTCAGTTGTGGTCTGGATACCTAACAGCAGGGCCTCTGTGGTAGAGTCATCTCTAAGGGTTGGTCAGTTGTGGTCTGGATACCTAACAGCAGGGCCTCTGTGGTAGAGTCATCACTAAGGGTTGGTCAGTTGTGGTCTGGATACCTAACAGCAGGGCCTCTGTGGTAGAGTCATCTCTAAGGGTTGGTCAGTTGTGGTCTGGATACCTAACAGCAGGGCCTCTGTGGTAGAGTCATCACTAAGGGTTGGTCAGTTGTGGTCTGGATACCTAACAGCAGGGCCTCTGTGGTAGAGTCATCACTAAGGGTTGTTCAGTTGTGGTCTGGATACCTAACAACAGGGCCTCTGTGGTAGAGTCATCACTAAGGGTTGGTCAGTTGGGACTGGATACCTAACAGCAGGGCCTCTGTGGTAGAGTCATCACTAAGGGTTGGTCAGTTGTGGTCTGGATACCTAACAGCAGGGCCTCTGTGGTAGAGTCATCACTTAGGGTTGATCAGTTGTGGACTGGATACCTAACAGCAGGGCCTCTGTGGTAGAGTCATCACTAAGGATTGGTCAGTTTTGGTTGGGATACCTAACAGCAGGGCCTCTGTGGTAGAGTCATCACTTAGGGTTGATCAGTTGTGGACTGGATACCTAACAGCAGGGCCTCTGTGGTAGAGTCATCACTGAGGGTTGGTCAGTTGTTGTCTGGATACCTAACAGCAGGGCCTCTGTGGTAGAGTCATCACTAAGGGTTGGTCAATTGTGGTCTGGATACCTAACAGCAGGGCCTCTGTGGTAGAGTCATCACTGAGGGTTGGTCAGTTGTGGTCTGGATACCTAACAGCAGGGCCTCTGTGGTAGAGTCATCACTAAGGGTTGGTCAGTTGTGGTCTGGATACCTAACAGCAGGGCCTCTGTGGTAGAGTCATCACTAAGGGTTGGTCAGTTGTGGTCTGGATACCTAACAGCAGGGCCTCTGTGGTAGAGTCATCACTAAGGGTTGGTCAGTTGTGGTCTGGATACCTAACAGCAGGGCCTCTGTGGTAGAGTCATCACTAAGGGTTGGTCAGTTGTGGTCTGGATACCTAACAGCAGGGCCTCTGTGGTAGAGTCATCACTAAGGGTTGGTCAGTTGTGGTCTGGATACCTAACAGCAGGGCCTCTGTGGTAGAGTCATCACTAAGGGTTGGTCAGTTGTGGTCTGGATACCTAACAGCAGGGCCTCTGTGGTAGAGTCATCACTAAGGGTTGGTCAGTTGTGGTCTGGATACCTAACAGCAGGGCCTCTGTGGTAGAGTCATCACTAAGGGTTGGTCAGTTGTGGTCTGGATACCTAACAGCAGGGCCTCTGTGGTAGAGTCATCACTAAGGGTTGGTCAGTTGTGGTCTGGATACCTAACAGCAGGGATAACTTCCAACCTTCATTGACAACTTGAAAAGCTAGATTTCTTACTGGAAACCACTGTTCCCCCTCCCCCTCTTCCTTTCCCAATAATGGATATCATGACATAGTTATACAGTTAGACCAGTTCTTGCTCGTTACTTTACACATGCAATTTATTATTATCTCCAACACTACGTTTGAGCATGCTCACAGTTGCCAGGGAGACCGCTGTATTACACCAGATTCCACAATTTACATGAACATGTATGTGTTTTTATTTCAGAACAAATTTTTTTATGAAGGAAAATAAGTACTACACCCATGTAAACTTCTTCCTGCCATTCGCCTATGTGATGATCCTGGGATTCTTCTTTACTGAGAGTACTGAACAGGTTTGTGGACTTTATGTTATAGTTTGCCAGATTGCTGGCAATTTATGCCAAATATTTAATTTCTGCATGCATTAATTTTTTATGTCTTAATTGACAAGGATGGCCAGTTTCTGACCGAAGGTCTGGGATTTTCTCCAAATGCTTCAGCTTCCTCCCCCATTGTCAAACTGCCCTTATAAACATTATTGACAAATGGCTTCAAGAAATAAATAATGGAAACATAAATCTGGCTGTTCTTTTAGATTTTCAAAAAGCATTTGATGTTGTTGATCATGAAATTTTATGTAGTAAACTGAAAATATATGGGTTTGATAAAAATAGTATTGCACTTTTCAAATCATATCTTCATGGCAGAACACAGCAAGTCCAAATTGGAAATACCAAATCAGATCAACTTCCCATAAATGTTGGTGTACCTCAGGGTTCCTTACTAGGCTCTCTTTTATTCATAATATATATAAATGATCTCCCTTTATATATTAAAAATTGTCAAACTGACATGTACCCTGATGATTCCACTATACACACATCAGGTTCAAATATCAAAGAGCTACAGGTTAAAGTACAACAAGATTTAAATTGTGTAGAACAATGGTGTCATGAAAATAACATGTTCATAAATTCAAATAAAACAAAATGTATGATAATTGGAACTAGACAAAAACTTTCCTCACAAGAGAATGAACTTTGCCTTACAATTTCTTCCAATAAACTACAAAATTCAACATGTGAAAAATTATTAGGAATCAAAGTAGACCAACAACTAAATTGGTCCAGTCAGGTAGACGTAGTCTGTTCCACAATTTCATCTAGAATTTATCTTCTTTCAAAAATCAAACAATATTTAAATCTTGAATTAAGAAAATTATTTTACAATGGATATATTCTACCCCTAATACATTACTGTTGTATAATATGGGGCAGCTGTAATAATGAAGGACTAAACAGAATTTTAAAACTGCAAAAAAGAGCAGCACGACTTATTATGGATGCTGATCCATTAACACCTTCAGAACCTTTATTTAAATATCTTGGCTGGATCAAAATTGAAGAAAGAATTAAATATCACAAATGTCTACTTACTTTCAAATGCTTAAAAAATGAGGCTCTAGATCACCTCAATAAAAAATTTTCATATATTTCTGAAATGAACCCATACCCTCTAAGAAATGCCTTAAAAGGTAATCTCAATGTCCCTAAACCAAAAACTGAACAATTCAAAAAATCTTTAGTATATTCAGCCCCTTTGCTATGGAATAACTTACCACCTTCAGTGCGTGAATCTATTAGCACCAATGTATTCAAGACAAATATTAAAAACTACTTATTATATTCTTCAGACCATCAGGACAATGTATAACTTTTCACCAATTTGCATGTTACTTTCTGTATACTTGTATATTTTCTATATATGCAATGTTTATAATTGTCTCACAATTTGATCAATTTATGCTGTATTACATTCTTTTCTTTGGTTTAATCTGAGGGCCTCAAATAAGATGAGTGTAGCTAACTTAGTTTACCCTCATAAAATAAAGTATTATTGTTATTATTATTATTATTAATAAAAACTGGACGCCATGATAAAGCTGATATGTATAACTACTTTATCTAAATTGTTGTCTGTCAATTTTTTCATCAGTTTTGGTTAATTAAAAAATCAGATTTTCCTTCCATATACAATTTTAACACTATGTTAATTTTCTTCAAGGTCAATATTTTTTCTTTAAGCTGTAGGTTGTTTTGGTGGATCTAAGAACATACTGTGAATTCCTTTTTATTCGTGGGGTACCAATTTTTCGTGGTTTTCATGGGTAGACTGATCCAGGAATTTAAGAATCCAATGAAATATTAACTCTTTTGTATTGTTATTATGGATGTGAGCTACATGTACGTTTTACAATGTGGACCAATGCTCTATGTCTTTGAAGTGTATTTTTAATATGTTGCAAGCTATGGGAACAGCCAATCTTTGATTAATCTACCAGATAAATACCTTGGATATCAAAGTCAATCATTAAAAATATCTCAGATAAGTTTTTGTCATGTTTATTTGGTGAAATTCAAATGATTTCATACGTTTTTGTGCAAGTCAGTTATACTTCCGGTTTATTAAAATGTTTTTGTAAAGTGTTCATTTTATGTATACAGAAGTGTTATAATGTATCTGGTACGTTCACATGTTCTTTTTTCTTATAAAAAAAATAGAATAAAGTTTATACTATTAAAAAATTAATCTATTTTGTCTATCAAATTTATAATCATGTGCTGTCAAAACCCGACTGAATCCATAAAAACTTCACTACCGTTATATAAACACCGGTAGGGTAGTTTCAAACAAAATTAATGCCTTCGATCACCATAAATCAATTAAAAGTCTAGCCAGGTGTTTTTTTAAAGGTGTTAAGATCATAAAATTAATCAAATCAAATAAGGATTGATAAATATTGACATTAAAAAAACAGTTTATTTTCGTTTGATAGTTTTAAAGCTTAAAGATGAAAAGATAATAAAAATGAGACCTACCTTTACAGCTTAATGAAGTAAAATAATCACAGCTCGTTAACACATTTATTAATGATAATTACATAATTATAAAGGAATTTTCTGGCATATGTTTATTTAAGTAAACAACAAATATGTCTTGATCATCTTTATTAGGTTGTGAAAATTGATATCTTTATTAAATGAACACTTTCATGTGCCGACTATAAACGAGTACAGCCAAATACCACATTGCGAATCCACGAATTTACAAATCCACGAACTTGAAATTTTGGGTAAAACCACGAAAATTGATACCCACAAATTTAAGTACTTTAACAGTATAACAAACACAAACTGATGGTTTTTTATTTAATAAACTGGTTTGTCTCGTTACATTCTAGTATGTGAGATATAGGTTTTACTGAGATTTTAAGAAATGTATAATTCTTCCGTAAATGGCCGATTTCTGATACAGATGACCCAGTACAGATTAGCTCACGTCCACTCATATGCACTCTCGTCATCCAATCAAAATGATTGAAACAAGAATGTAGAAAGTAGAAATCTTCACGAGCCACTTGTTACAAAGTTTAGTTTCTTGATTGGTTCAGGAATATGAAATGAACTTGACAGAACATAGTCTAATTATGGACCCTTCTGCTGACAGAACATAGTCTAATTATGTACCCTTCTGCTGACAGAACATAGTCTAATTATGGACCCTTCTGCTGACAGAACATAGTCTAATTATGCATCCTTCTGCTGACAGAACATAGTCTAATTATGGACCCTTCTGCTGACAGAACATAGTCTTATTATGAACCCTTCTGCTGACAGAACATAGTCTAATTATGCATCCTTCTGCTGACAGAACATAGTCTAATTATGCACCCTTCTGCTGACAGAACATAGTCTAATTATGTACCCTTCTGCTGACAGAACATAGTCTAATTATGCGTCCTTCTGCTGACAGAACATAGTCTAATTATGAACCCTTCTGCTGACAGAACATGGTCTAATTATGTACCCTTCTGCTGACAGAACATAGTCTAATTATGTACCCTTCTGCTGACAGAACATAGTCTAATTATGTGTCCTTCTGCTGACAGAACATAGTCTAATTATGTACCCTCCTGCTGACAGAACATAGTCTAATTATGCGTCCTTCTGCTGACAGAACATAGTCTAATTATGGACCCTTCTGCTGACAGAACATAGTCTAATTATGAACCCTTCTGCTGACAGAACATAGTCTAATTATGCGTCCTTCTGCTGACAGAACATAGTCTAATTATGCATCCTTCTGCTGACAGAACATAGTCTAATTATGCATCCTTCTGCTGACAGAACATAGTCTAATTATGTACCCTTCTGCTGACAGAACATAGTCTAATTATGCACCCTTCTGCTGACAGAACATAGTCTAATTATGGACCCTTCTGCTGACAGAACATAGTCTAATTATGCATCCTTCTGCTGACAGAACATAGTCTAATTATGAACCCTTCTGCTGACAGAACATAGTCTAATTATGGACCCTTCTGCTGACAGAACATAGTCTAATTATGGACCCTTCTGCTGACAGAACATAGTCTAATTATGTACCCTTCTGCTGACAGAACATAGTCTAATTATGCTCCCTTCTGCTGACAGAACATAGTCTAATTATGCACCCTTCTGCTGACATAACATAGTCTAATTATGCATCCTTCTGCTGACAGAACATAGTCTAATTATGTACCCTTCTGCTGATAGAACATAGTCTAATTATGGACCCTTCTGCTGACAGAACATAGTCTAATTATGTACCCTTCTGCTGAAAGAACATAGTCTAATTATGCATCCTTCTGCTGACAGAACATAGTCTAATTATGAACCCTTCTGCAGACAGAACATAGTCTAATTATGCACCCTTCTGCTGACAGAACATAGTCTAATTATGCACCCTTCTGCTGACAGAACATAGTCTAATTATGTACCCTTCTGCTGACAGAACATAGTCTAATTATGCTCCCTTCTGCTGACAGAACATAGTCTAATTATGTACCCTTCTGCTGATAGAACATAGTCTAATTATGTACCCTTCTGCTGATAGAACATAGTCTAATTATGTACCCTTCTGCTGATAGAACATAGTCTAATTATGCATCCTTCTGCTGACAGAACATAGTCTAATTATGAACCCTTCTGCAGACAGAACATAGTCTAATTATGCACCCTTCTGCTGACAGAACATAGTCTAATTATGCACCCTTCTGCAGACAGAACATAGTCTAATTATGCACCCTTCTGCTGACATAACATAGTCTAATTATGCATCCTTCTGCTGACAGAACATAGTCTAATTATGCTCCCTTCTGCTGACAGAACATAGTCTAATTATGTACCCTTCTGCTGATAGAACATAGTCTAATTATGTACCCTTCTGCTGATAGAACATAGTCTAATTATGTACCCTTCTGCTGATAGAACATAGTCTAATTATGCATCCTTCTGCTGACAGAACATAGTCTAATTATGAACCCTTCTGCAGACAGAACATAGTCTAATTATGCACCCTTCTGCTGACAGAACATAGTCTAATTATGCACCCTTCTGCTGACAGAACATAGTCTAATTATGTACCCTTCTGCTGACAGAACATAGTCTAATTATGCACCCTTCTGCTGACATAACATAGTCTAATTATGCATCCTTCTGCTGACAGAACATAGTCTAATTATGCTCCCTTCTGCTGACAGAACATAGTCTAATTATGCACCCTTCTGCTGACAGAACAAAGTCTAATTATGTACCCTTCTGCTGACAGAACATAGTCTAATTATGCACCCTTCTGCTGACATAACATAGTCTAATTATGCATCCTTCTGCTGACAGAACATAGTCTAATTATGTACCCTTCTGCTGATAGAACATAGTCTAATTATGGACCCTTCTGCTGACAGAACATAGTCTAATTATGTACCCTTCTGCTGACAGAACATAGTCTAATTATGTACCCTTCTGCTGATAGAACATAGTCTAATTATGCATCCTTCTGCTGACAGAACATAGTCTAATTATGAACCCTTCTGCAGACAGAACATAGTCTAATTATGCACCCTTCTGCTGACAGAACATAGTCTAATTATGCACCCTTCTGCTGACAGAACATAGTCTAATTATGTACCCTTCTGCTGACAGAACATAGTCTAATTATGCACCCTTCTGCTGACATAACATAGTCTAATTATGCATCCTTCTGCTGACAGAACATAGTCTAATTATGAACCCTTCTGCTGACAGAACATAGTCTAATTATGCGTCCTTCTGCTGACAGAACATAGTCTAATTATGGACCCTTCTGCTGACAGAACATAGTCTAATTATGTACCCTTCTGCTGACAGAACATAGTCTAATTATGCATCCTTCTGCTGACAGAACATAGTCTAATTATGTACCCTTCTGCTGACAGAACATAGTCTAATTATGCATCCTTCTGCTGACAGAACATAGTCTAATTATGCATCCTTCTGCTGACAGAACATAGTCTAATTATGTACCCTTCTGCTGACAGAACATAGTCTAATTATGCACCCTTCTGCTGACAGAACATAGTCTAATTATGGACCCTTCTGCTGACAGAACATAGTCTAATTATGCATCCTTCTGCTGACAGAACATAGTCTAATTATGAACCCTTCTGCTGACAGAACATAGTCTAATTATGGACCCTTCTGCTGACAGAACATAGTCTAATTATGGACCCTTCTGCTGACAGAACATAGTCTAATTATGTACCCTTCTGCTGACAGAACATAGTCTAATTATGCTCCCTTCTGCTGACAGAACATAGTCTAATTATGCACCCTTCTGCTGACAGAACAAAGTCTAATTATGTACCCTTCTGCTGACAGAACATAGTCTAATTATGGACCCTTCTGCTGACAGAACATAGTCTAATTATGTACCCTTCTGCTGATAGAACATAGTCTAATTATGCATCCTTCTGCTGACAGAACATAGTCTAATTATGAACCCTTCTGCAGACAGAACATAGTCTAATTATGCACCCTTCTGCTGACAGAACATAGTCTAATTATGCACCCTTCTGCTGACAGAACATAGTCTAATTATGTACCCTTCTGCTGACAGAACATAGTCTAATTATGCACCCTTCTGCTGACATAACATAGTCTAATTATGCATCCTTCTGCTGACAGAACATAGTCTAATTATGAACCCTTCTGCTGACAGAACATAGTCTAATTATGGACCCTTCTGCTGACAGAACATAGTCTAATTATGCATCCTTCTGCTGATTGACTGTTTCACGTTATTACTTAGATATTGTTACATTTTCAGACTGTTGTATTACACAGAGATCAATCGGATGAATGGAAAGGTTGGATGCAGTTGGTTATATTGATATACCATTTAACTGGTGCTAGTAAGGTAACAGTAATTTATGTACCAGTTGGTTTGTGACAGGTTTAATTAGATACCAGTTTATACAGTTGGTTATATTGATATACCATTTAACTGGAGCCAGTAAGGTAACAGCAATTTATGTACCAGTTTGTTTGTGACAGGTTTAATTGGATACCAGTTTATACAGTTGGTTATATTGATATACCATTTAACTGGAGTCAGTAAGGTAACAGCAATTTATGTACCAGTTTGTTTGTGACAGGTTTAATTGGATACCAGTTTATACAGTTGGTTATATTGATATACCATTTAACTGGTACCAGTAAGGTAACAGCAATTTATGTACCAGTTTGTTTGTGACAGGTTTAATTGGATACCAGTTTAAACAGTTAGTTATATTGATATGCCATAAAACTGGTACCAGTAAGGTAACAGTAATTTATGTACCAGTTTGTTTGTGACAGGTTTAATTGGATACCAGTTTATACAGTTGGTTATATTGATATACCATTTAACTGGTACCAGTAAGGTAACAGTAATTTATGTACCGGTTTGTTTGTGACAGGTTTAATTGTATACCAGATAATATAGATTCTCCACTTCATTGTCAGTCAGTATCATCCTACAAGGTCCATATAAAGCGTATTGACCTCTTCAAAGTCCATAATTGATTAATACCTCAGTAGTTCAATAAAACACATACACTACCTTTTTTGTCTATGATTGATTGATTGATTAAATGATGCTTAATGTCTAGCTAGCAATATTTGAACTAGATTCAGGACAAGAACAAATCAACACGGAAAAGGATAGAGCTACATAGGCTTACAATGGGAAGGGATAGAGCTACATAGGCTTACAATGGGAAGGGATAGAGCTACATAGGCTTACCATGGGAAGGGATAGAGCTACATAGGCTTACCATGGGAAGGGATAGAGCTACATAGGCTTACCATGGGAAGGGATAGAGCTACATAGGCTAACAATGGGAAGGGATAGAGCTACATAGGCTTACCATGGGAAGGGATAGAGCTACATAGGCTTACCATGGGAAGGGATAGAGCTACATAGGCTTACCATGGGAAGGGATAGAGCTGCATAGGGTTACCATGGGAAGGGATAGAGCTAAATAGGCTTACCATGGGAAGGGATAGAGCTACATAGGCTTACCATGGGAAGGGATAGAGCTACATAGGCTTACCATGGGAAGGGATAGAGCTACATAGGCTTACAATGGGAAGGGATAGAGCTACATAGGCTTACCATGGGAAGGGATAGAGCTACATAGGCTTACCATGGGAAGGGATAGAGCTACATAGGCTTACCATGGGAAGGGATAGAGCTACATAGGCTTACCATGGGAAGGGATAGAGCTACATAGGCTTACCATGGGAAGGGATAGAGCTACATAGGCTTACTATGGGAAGGGATAGAGCTACATAGGCTTACCATGGGAAGGGATAGAGCTACATAGGCTTACCATGGGAAGGGATAGAGCTACATAGGCTTACCATGGGAAGGGATAGAGCTACATGGGCTTACCATGGGAAGGGATAGAGCTACATAGGCTTACTATGGTAAGGGATAGAGCTACATAGGCTTACCATGGGAAGGGATAGAGCTACATAGGCTTACCATGGGAAGGGATAGAGCTACATAGGCTTACCATGGGAAGGGATAGAGCTACATAGGCTTACCATGGGAAGGGATAGAGCTACATAGGCTTACAATGGGAAGGGATAGAGCTACATAGGCTTACCATGGGAAGGGATAGAGCTACATAGGCTTACCATGGGAAGGGATAGAGCTACATAGGCTTACAATGGGAAGGGATAGAGCTACATAGGCTTACAATGGGAAAGGATAGAGCTACATAGGCTTACCATGGGAAGGGATAGAGCTACATAGGCTTACAATGGGAAGGGATAGAGCTACATAGGCTTACCATGGGAAGGGATAGAGCTACATAGGCTTACCATGGGAAGGGATAGAGCTACATAGGCTTACAATGGGAAGGGATAGAGCTACATAGGCTTACCATGGGAAGGGATAGAGCTACATAGGCTTACCATGGGAAGGGATAGAGCTACATAGGCTTACCATGGGAAGGGATAGAGCTACATAGGCTTACCATGGGAAGGGATAGAGCTACATAGGCTTACTATGGTAAGGGATAGAGCTACATAGGCTTACCATGGGAAGGGATAGAGCTACGTAGGCTTACCATGGGAAGGGATAAAGCTACATAGGTTTACAATGGGAAGGGATAGAGCTACATAGGCTTACCATGGGAAGGGATAGAGCTACATAGGCTTACCATCGGAAGGGATAGAGCTACATAGGCTTACCATGGGAAGGGATAGAGCTACATGGGCTTACCATGGGAAGGGATAGAGCTACATAGGCTTACCATGGGAAGGGATAGAGCTACATAGGCTTACCATGGGAAGGGATAGAGCTACATAGGCTTACCATGGGAAGGGATAGAGCTACATAGGCTTACCATCGGAAGGGATAGAGCTACATAGGCTTACCATGGGAAGGGATAGAGCTACATAGGCTTACCATGGGAAGGGATAGAGCTACATAGTCTTACAATGGGAAGGGATAGAGCTACATAGGCTTACTATGGTAAGGGATAGAGCTACATAGGCTTACTATGGTAAGGGATAGAGCTACATAGGCTTACCATGGGAAGGGATAGAGCTACATAGGCTTACTATGGGAAGGGATAGAGCTACATAGGCTTACCATGGGAAGGGATAGAGCTACATAGGCTTACCATGGGAAATACATTCATTAAATGTCTCAATCGCTGGACTGCAAAATGTGGTTAAAAATCATTCACAAAAGCTTTATGATGACTTATACTTGCCTAGATATAGCCAAAAAATGCTTACATGACATTCAAATACAGTCACTCTTGTAACAATGGTAATTGATTCATATTAATATTTGCTTGCAGGTGTTACCGATATACATGCAGATAAGAGTCCTCGTCTCGTCATATTTATTTTTAACTGGATTTGGTCATTTCTCTTTCTTTTGGAAAAAAGGAGAATACAATTTACACCGATTGAGCCAGGTAAGGTTTAAGGCAATACGCATGTAGCTTGGTAGTAAACAAAGATGCACGAGTAGAATTTACTTTGAATATGCATGAAGTTCAAATAATAAGTCGTACTAATTGAGTATAAACAAGCAATGGTGCAGTTCACTCTCAGTGGTTTACATATAGTACAGGTTTGGTTGAATTTTATGCTCTCCTTAGTGGAGTTAAAAAAAGAGACATTTTACCTATGTCTCCATTAAGCCTGGCACAAACAATCCAGGTCCAGTATCAAATTTCGAACTTCAGTTGTAGCTTTGTCTTAACTACTATACTAACATCCTACTTTTCAAGTTTTGAGTGGCCGAAATTTGAACTTTATCTAAGCGAAGGATTTTTCTTTTTCATTCTGGGGCAGAATTTGTTGAAAAAATAAGTCAAATTTTTGTCAATTACCATAGCAATATCAAAATTGTCTTGTTTGAATGATTTAAACAGAGTTTGATATTCAAATTCAGCTAAGATATTTTTAATAAATCAAAGCCAGCCCTATAGTAAAAGTTACACCCTGCTGCGCTCAGTGTTTTGCTTGCATTTTTTTATTATTCCTTATTGTACCTTTGTATTGTTAAAATCCAATTTAAAACATTTCTACACGATAAAACGTGCATATTTTATATTATGCCTTTGTTGTTGACAAGTTCCAAATCGTCCTTGACATTTGCTATGGGAATTTTACATAGGAAGTCAGGCATTTGAGTTTCTACAGGGAACTCGCATTGTTTTCAAAAAGATTGTCTGTTTTCGTAACGTTCAGTGGTATTTGGACAAACCGTGAGGATTTTCCCGCCTTAACTGCAGGCGATATTATCTTAATGATTTCGAACAGATGACAATGGACTCTTTCAAACATACAACTTTCGATGTAATTTAGGTCAAACTTTACTATAGAAAATTGCTCTATCAAATTTAAAAATCTGCCGCATTTTAAAATGCTAAATAACTGTGGAAAATAAGTGATGAATTCAATTTACACATTTTTTTATCTACAAACGGAGCGTAAGCTGGACCATACGCGGTAAGTAGTTTTCATTTGTCACGCAAAAATAATAACCAAAATACGTCAACATTTAGTATAGGTAATAGTGTAATGAATTGCTATGTGATGCTTTTGGCAATGAAGCAGAGGACAGTTTTTCACCCAACAGGATGAATGTGGAATCAAAATTACATCTCATCTGTACTGTAACATGGTCATTTCATTTTCGCATGTGTGGATTATAAAATACAATTAACTGTGAAGGGTTAGAAATAGTTTTTGTAGGTAAATCAGCAGTTATAAAAAAATTAAAAAAACCTAAAGGGTTGTGGGTAGGGTCAGATTTGATTGGTCGATAAAAGTAGCATATTGAAATTTAAAAACAATACAAACTTTATGATGACGAAATGAAACATTACCAAGACTTCAGATTTGATACAAATTGGAAATGAAGTCAGTTTAAGAGACAATTTGTAGAAATAATTTCAAGAGTTAGACTGATAATAGTTCACTTGTTCAATTTAGATTTCTTGTTTGATTACTGTATGTTGTTGTCAACTCCCTCTGGATTTGATAAACCTGGTATAAATTCAAATGTAGATTTAAAATTACAATACTGTTTAGGGTTCTTGGTTGGTCGAACTCTAAAATGTTTGAATGCTCTTCATCCCAAGATAGTCAGTTTACAATTTTGATAAATTGACAATGAATGTCAGTTAAAAGTTACTCATCTTTCTCCCATGCTAAAGATTGTTGTCAGAAATTAGGTAAAAAAGTTTTTTACACAACTAATACTTTTTCATTAGATAGATAATAGATGTGTGCCTATTATAATATGTTGGGTCAGAATTCAGTTTAATTATTTCTGTCGCCACCTGGTGGATACTATTTAACATATTACTTATTGTATTTGTACGAAATATGAAGGTAGTCGTCTAAAAAGAGGCTGGTCATTTAATACACTGGTCTTTAAGGATAGGTTTCAATGCACCTATTTCAAATTTTCTGGATTGTGAGCCTTTATGTGTTGTATCCATATGGAAAATGCATCCATTTACTAAAAAAGTTTATTATCTGAAAAATATGCTTGTATTAAATGTATTTTTGGTTACTACTACAGAAACAATATTCAGACTTTCAGTAAAAAATATGTGATATAATAGTTCAGAAGTTCAGAAAAAGCCCCCAAAACTAAGATAACGTTTCTTGATGGTAACTTGAAAACACATCAACAGATTTTATTTAAATTTGTACAGCTGTTAAGTTAAATAAAAGGAAGATTAAGTTCAATTTTCAGCACAATCCAATTTGTAGTTTTCGACTAAGGCCAATTCAATTGTTTTGTGGTCAACAGTTTTAAGTTGTGCCAATTTGAAATTATTATATAGGTCCAAGGTCTAGGTAAAAATTGTCTTCTGAGATCGACTGTTATCATGCACAGCTGTTTCTATAGGCTGATTTTTAATTCAACAAAATGTATTCATGAATATTAAAAACAATGCCACATGGCAGGGTATCATTTAATGTCCCATTAAATGACCTATTTTCACTGGAATATCATAATCAAACAAACTAAAATAATTGACCAATAGAATTTACAAACTAATTTTGACCTGGTCTGAATATACAAACACTAAACACATTATAGGTTTATAAATAAAATGTAAGAGAATACTGATGTTTAATTGGCTAGAAAATATTATCTATCTGAGGGTGAAGGAAAAAATCATTGTCATGGCGGCATGCCCCCTTTGACGTAATATATTAATGAGCAGAGCAATTTACAGAAAATATTACACAAATTAAATTGTGCAGTTTATTCTAATGTTTAAATTTATAAGTATTAACATTTTTTTATTGTTAATCCTTAAATAACTATTTGTAGCTTCCACCTATCATTAACACTAGATTACAGACCTAACCTTAATGGCTACTAATACATGTCTTTAACACAAAAATAACTACTAACATTTCTGGACTAAAGGTTGAACGTTTTCTCCATTGTCTATTCAGACATGCACCCATTATCTGTCAGTCCAAAACTATGGTATACTTCTTACCTAAAAAGTATTCCAGATAACCTCTAATAAAGCAGATACATTGTATGGTACTAATGGAGGGCACTTTTTATACAAGTGACCATATATATATAAGATGTTTCCTTTTCAGTATTTAGCTGAAAAATCTATCTACCCACCCACTATTAATTACAATCTCATGTGCCATTACTGCATTATCCATATACAGCCAAAATACAATTACTATTTCAAAGCCTCATAATTATATTCATGAAAATAACAGTCATTATAGTTATAAAGAGTTTAACATTTCAATCTCCAGAGTAGAATTAATATCCACTTCTTTCTAAACTCTGTAACAGTACACTTATTTCACCTCGGCCACACAGCATTTCAGCTTCTTACTACTTTCTAATGGGGCGCTTATGTGGCTGAGTGGTTAGGGTTGTTTGTCACCTAATATTGATCACATGGTCAACACTGAGGTTGTTGGTTGAGTCTCAGTGCAGGCAGGGTGTGCTCCTTTCAAATCTTAATTGACAAGGGTTGCCAGTTCAGGGAAAAAACTGAATAGTCGCCCAGTCGCCAATGTGAGTAGATTTTCTGGTGGGCGACCAAATGCATGTGTCTAAATCGCCCAGTTGGCGAACGTAACAAGTGTAGTACGATGCACCTACTAACGAACGCTAAGACGCATTTTGCGTTTACATTTCAAGTTTTGTCCATTTAAGAAATGTTGTTAATCCCAAAATCTTGCGCGTATATGATATTTGGTGAAGTAGCGTAATTATAATCTAAATCAGGAATAGATAGAATAATTTAATTGACATTTGTGTCAGAAATGGTCTTGAAATGTTTTACGGGACATTTTTTAAATGGGGAATAAACAAAACGGTGTAAGCTGGTTCAAGCCTAACTCTTACTTTGTATGTATAACATAGATTAAATACTGACGCAAACCAGTACAAAATAAATAAAATACTGAAATCACTAGAGTAGATATGAATTTGATGCAGGAGATTTCAAATACGATGTTTTTTCTGCCTCGCAAATCTTTAATCTAGAATGAAAATGGGTGGAAAAATTTTCCTTCATAAAATGGAAATAAGTTAATTTGTTTTATGAATTCCTAATTTTGAAGAAAAAAAGGTAGCTAAAAAATGCCAGAAGTGTAGGATTTTGAGTCAAATAGCTGGTAGCTTTGTGGGGGTGGGTTAAGGTTCCTAAATTCTGAGAGATAATACATTAAAATTATTGTCCACTTAATAATTCTTTAATTAATCTTAATTTTGGAAATTTCAGGAAACAAAATACATGGGTCCAACAGACTAAAATATCCAATTACTTTTAATGTAGTGGTCCAATGTAGGTAGCAACAATATAAAAACAAGACAATAACTTCTGAATTCATGTCCATAAAGTATAATCAAAATTGTATACATGACCATGATTTATAGTTAAAACACACTTGGGCTGAAAAAAAGTTGGGCCCCTAACTATATTGTTGGCCCCCTGTATTTTTTTAGTGTAGGGGCCCAGCTGGCTACTGCAGGAAAAATGATAAGCTCTATCCCTGCAGTTTTCTCCAGGTACTTCAGCTTTCTCCCCCAATAAAAACTGGACACCCTGCTATACCTGAAAATTGCAGTAACTGGCACATTCTAACAAACAATACTTTCTCAGATTGGAGATTAAAATCAAACAATCTTTATGATTTTGTTGTGAATATTAATATAAAATTAATAACAACTTCTTTGTGTTTGATTATTTTTTTATTGGTGTTTAAGGCCACTTTCAGCAATTTTGGCATCCAGTGTTTATTGGGGGAGGAAGCAGGAGTACCAGGAGAAAACCCCCAAACTTCAGTATGAAAATCGTCATGTTTGATGTTAGTTTTAAGAAATAGTTGTCTGGTGCAATATAGTACCAGATAGTTCAAGTTCTTTAGCTTTTTGGCTGCTTCTAGGGATTTTTTGTTTTGTTGATAGATTATCATTAAAGACAAACATTTATTTGATTTGTTTAATACTTCGCAGTGGATTATCAAAAATGAGTTTGTTACAGAGTATGGAACATAGCCGATATGACCTATGCTCTGGAGATTGATACAATTTTACTTTACTAAACACATTTCTTCTGATTAAGACTAATTTGTGGTTCTCAAAACCAAACAATATTGCAAGACTATTCAGGTTTTGAAGAGCTTTAATTATTAAACTTCCAAACAGTTTTGCCAATTCAATATTGTTGGAAAATTGTCAAGTGATTACTTATAGGAGTTAGTGCCATTGAATATCAATTTTTGTGAAATATTTGCCCAAAACTTAAATGCCAGAACAGCTACAGTAAAACTTTAAATTACAAAAATGAACAGAAAAGCAAGACCTACAAATCAGTACTAGCTGAAAATTGTCAGATGACTCTTTATAAGAGTTATCACTCTTTAATGACAAGTTCAGACTAAATTATCAGTTTTTGTGTTATAAATAAAAGTCTATAACAGCTAGAGTACAAAAATTACTAAATTAACCGAATTGAGTAGGCCTACAATTCTTATACGAGTTATTGCCCTTAATGAAAATTTTTGAAGAAATGTTTAGTTTTTGCCCAGTAACTTAAAACTATAACATCTAGACTGAAACTGTGAATTGCAAAAATTTAATGACAGCTTGAAGTCATTTGTGTTCCAGGTGAGCGATTACAGGCTCCTGGAAGCCTCTAGTTTTTTTTATGAAGATGACTTTACATCTTCATGAAACTTGGTAAACAGTTACAACATAACGAGATCTCCTCACTGGCAACATTCAATTTTTTTTTACCAATATATGTTGAGCAGGACATCACTGTCACAGAGACACATTTTCTTGTTTCTAACAAATTATAAAATCGTCTTCACAACACTTTCATTTATAAAATAAAATTCAACATTAATTTGTATAATTTTTATTTAAAGCTCATTATAGATAAATTTAATTCTATTTATAGGTTATAAATTGTTGCCGCTTGCAAATATTTTGAATACTAGCTCTAATTGCATGTAAATTCCTTGTGTACATTTGTGTGATTTTTCTAAATGTCCCATTACTAGTGTTGTTTTTTGAACAGGACATCTAATATGCATTAAAATAATTATTTTGTATTGAATAATTTAACAAACTTTCATGTATTGTTTTTTAGCTCACCTGACCCAAAGGGTCATGTGAGCTATTGTTATCACTTTGTGTCCATCGGAGTAAACCTTTTACATTTTAATCTTCTTCTCTGAAACCAACTGGCCAATTGAAAACAAACTTGGCCATAATGTTCATTGGATGGACCTTTACAAAGTTTGTGTTTTTTATTTGGATTGGAAAACCAATATGGCCACCACAGCATTACATAGATTAACAGTGGACCCTATGGGAAAAAGTTTTAAAGGGTTTCTTCTCTGAAACTGATTAACCAATGGAAACAAAACCTACTGACAATATTGCTTGTATGGTCTTCTTTGAAGTTTATGTTTTTTATAGCCAATTGGAAATTCATAATGGCCACCACCGCAGGACTTAGTTTAACATAGGACCCTATGGGCAAATTTAAAAAAAATCTTCTTCTCTATAAAACCAGTTAACCAATGGAAACAAAACTTTCAAGCAATATTGATTGGATGGTCCTCTTTAAAGTTTATTAAAAATTACAGGTCTTAGTTTAACATCAGGGAAATGCCATCTTCATTGCCTATAAAATCAGGTGAGTGATACAGGCTCTTTAAGAGCCTCTGGTTTTCTGTACCCCTAGGGTGTATATATAAATTTGTATGTTGCGATGGACATATTAGCTAAGTGGACTAGATAGGAGTTTGTGCTCTGCTGAGTAGGATAGCAAAAAAGAGATGTACTTGACTCAAAACCCGATATGATAATGTTGAGCATGGCTGGTTGTTCCCTCCGTATACCTCTGGCTGGTCTCCCCAAATATAGCAGAAATATTGCTGGAACTGGCATTTAAACCCATTTACTAAAACCCATCTCTCCACCTCTGAATTCATTCATTCATCCATTTGTATGCACTGTTATTAGTTCGCTTTGGGGAGTTATTTTTAATTTAGATACCAATTAAGTTAATATTACCTTTATACATTGGCTGTTGGGGGATGGGGGGAGGGAGTGTAAGGTTCATTTCTTCTTGTAATTTTTTGTAAGCAATCAGTTTACTTGTAGCTCTACCCAGAGAGCTGAACAGTTTCTTCATTTCAGAAATATAATAGAAGCACTTAAGAGTAGTCTTGAAAATGAAGCCAGGTGGGTTGGGGGCGTGCTCTTAATCAACCAGATATTATTATTTATCCTGCAATCATTACATTTTCTGTACAATAAAGGTAGCCGTATAAATTGTCGCTTTCAAGTCAGAAATCGGCTAGAAGTGCATATTTTTCGTGTTTTTCTTCAGTGTAAAACGTATTTTAGAGTTGCAGGAAAAAAACAATATTCGTGTATTGTAAGAAAATATAAAAGTTATTTGTACGTCGACAAAGCCTCGCATTTCTACTTGTTGCTAAGGCTCGTACAAATAATTTGTATTTTTTCTCACACTGTACAAATATTGTATATATATCATCAGTCTCATATCAAATTTAATTTGATGAACTAATTTCAGTAATTTTGCCTTTTGTTGTTTTTCATGTTAAGAAAGATTCTTATACATTATCTGTCAAAATGTCAAATTTTTTTGTAGGGACTACTTTCAAAATAGGATAATTTGTTATTTTGAATTTCTTAAAATACTTACAGTATTTTAAAACTTGCTAAAGCCATAATTAAATGTTAAGAACATATCCTACTATTCGATCTCCATATGATATTATCTTAATATTTTGTCTTAACTTTCCTTATGACAAAATCTTTAAATAAAGCTAAAAAAATTAGTGGTCATCGACCCTATTCAATGTTATGACGTCATCTTTATTACCTGTTTTTACGGTACTAGGATTATATATTATTTTACTTATATTTTTCCCATAGTTTTCTGTTAGAATCAACTTAGATTGTTTTGAAGGCTTCGTTGCACGTAAAAGACAACTATGCCATAATCTATTTAAAAATATATAAGTTTATAGTGTGGAATTAATACGTTCTTGCCATTTTTGTTTAGGACTCAGAATACACAAAATCGCAGATCGTAAAAAAATGACTTATGATAATAAAGTCATTTTTCCCCAGAAGATAGAGGATAACTTACTCTCCGAATTGACGAAATAAAAAAATTATGATCACCCAATCAAGGCAAAAAATATTTGTTAAAAATGTGAAGGAAAGGGCGCATTTTTTTCATTCAAACAGCCTGTGTTGGTTGGAAGGAAAGGGCATGTTTTTCTTCGTACAAACAGCCTGAATTGGTTGGAAGGAAAGGCACGTTTTTCTTCGTACAATCAGCAATATCATTTCAAGATTTGTAGAGCAAAATATATCACAAAAGTACAATTGTTCTTTTTTGTGTATGTTTGCTATTGCAAAGTGATTAATTTGGTTTTTTCCCCAAATTCTAAAAGGCTGTATTGCTTTTTTACTTATAAAATAACATTTTAGTCAATACATAAATCCTATGGTTACTGAAAAGGAAACTTCTTGGAATTTTGACGACGACATCACAAACGAACTACGAAACAATAACATTTAAAATCAAAATGCGCAGAAACAAAGAAGGATTTGTCTTTAATAATTAAAAAAAAATGTTAAAGCGAAAAACATAAATGTAATTTATGGACAAACTTTAATCGATGTATTATGGAATATTTGATTACAAACAAAAATTAATACGTTGTAGCAATGACCTGTATAATTCATTTAAATAGGGTTAATTAGGGTCCCACATCTTAGTAGCATACACACTACAGTGATCAGTGTCCAGCAGTGATTAAAAAAAAATAATCTAAATAGCAATTGACATTGAGTTGTAAATTTATTTTTTGTAATGTACATTGGAATTTTTGTACTGTTTGTAATGTTTTGGTGTCTTCGTAACAAGAAAACTGCATGCATTGCCTGATATATGCTTTGATTATTATGTAACATATAGATTTTGTGGTAAACTTTCAGCTGGGATGTATAGGGTGGAAATCTCGGCAGAATTCGTTTCGTTATATGATTGAAGTAAGTTGGCTTTGCTATTTTTAGTATGCTTTTCACATGACATGTTTAGCACTCTTTTTGCTAAAACTTATGCTTACATACCCATTAACAAATTTTAAATATAATTGCTAGTTCCCATAAGAATACCTATCAAGCACCTGCCACCAGAATTATTTCATATCTTTTATTAATATATTTGCCATTTTAAATGTGGGTTCCCCTTTCAGTATTTTTATACATTTCAAATTAAAACATGAGTTAAAACATTCGTTTCCCTACTGCAAAGCGACATAATTTAAGAAGAAGCTTCTAATTTGGGATGTGGGTAGATAATATCAAGGCAATGTGTCTAATACCATGGTTGATAACTTTGACCTTGACCTCAAGGTCGACAGGGCCCACAGAGATGGATACCATATCACTGATATCTTGTTGAAGAAGTTAGGCAACACATTTCAGTAGATTTTGTCAAACATCATGGTGGGCAGGTTAGGATCGTCTGCTGGTACAAGTATATGTATTGTATGGTGGGCAGGTTAGGATCGTCTGCTGGTACAAGTGTATGTATTGTATGGTGGGCAGGTTAGGATCGTCTGCTGGTACAAGTATATGTATTGTATGGTGGGCAGGTTAGGATCGTCTGCTGGTACAAGTATATGTATTGTATGGTGGGCAGGTTAGGATCGTCTGCTGGTACAAGTATATGTATTGTATGGTGGGCAGGTTAGGATCGTCTGCTGGTACAAGTATATGTATTGTTTGGTGGGCAGGTTAGGATCGTCTGCTGGTACAAGTATATGTATTGTATGGTGGGCAGGTTAGGATCGTCTGCTGGTACAAGTATATGTATTGTATGGTGGGCAGGTTAGGATCGTCTGCTGGTACAAGTATATGTATTGTTTTGGTTTACAAAGTAAATCTCCAATTTGATTTGACAAGAATCAATATCAATTTTTGTCTCGCCTGCAATGATAGTTGCTGGAGGCGAGAGTCAAGACATATGTATGGGAATCCATAAGGCGGGGGTAGTGTAAACACTTGGACATCTTGCTGCATATATTTGTAACCTTAAGCCCTAGGTCCATCAAATTTGGTCCTATTATGAGTACTTGCCAGTCAGTCACCTGTCACCTGACCTTGACCTCAATTTCATGGTCCAGGGACTACGCTAAAGTTTTTGTATTAAGGTAGTTCCTCTGTAACCACGCATGGTAGGGTGACAATATTTGGTACACAGGTTGCTGGTAAGAGTACATGACTGTCTGGCAGGTGGCACCTGACCTTGACCTCAATTTCATGGTCCAACGCCTATGTTAAAGTTTTTGTATTAGGGCAGTTCCTCTGTAACTATGCATGGTAGGGTGACAATATTTGGTATACAGGTTGCTGCTGAAGAGTACATGACTGTCTGGCAGTTGTCACCTGACCTTGACCTCAATTTCACGGTCCAGCGGCTATGTTAAAGTTTTTGGATAAGGTCTGTTTCTCTGTAATCATGCATTGTATATTTTAAATGATAACAATTAAATGCTATTTACGTAATGCTTATGACGTAATTTTTTTTTTTATTGATGCAGAATGCACGCGAGACATTTTTGTGTGTCCACACTTGTGTTTTGAAGACACGGTTCACAATGTTATGTGTTATGTTGTATGATTTAGCTCTTTATCATAATAATTTGCAGTGAAGTTTCCAAAGGAAAAACTGACTTATTACCTAAAAAATACACCTATTAAATTTCTTTCACATGTTTTCTAAGTATCTAATTGTATAGTTACATTTTGTCATCACATTAAATGCATAGGAAAAATGTACACACCATAAAATGTATCGAACTTTACCTGTTACTTGTTGTGGTCAAGGTTTCTGTCGTCCTCTTCATAATTTGTGGTCAGTTAAACAGGTGAATACTGAAGTCAATCAATTGATGACACAAATATGTGTAAATATGTAATATCCACATGCTTGGACTGCAGGTGCTTGTAACATGACGGAATTAATGGAAGCAGGAAAGACAACAGAATTCCCAAAATTCAGTCAGACTTGTTCTAAGAAAGTAGTCTTATAAGACATGTGGTCACTTATCTTTCAATACACTAACACAAAATTCACAATAGAGAGGTCAACAAATTTTGGCCTATACATTTTTCACTTGCCAAGGATAAGATACCTCCCCTTGTCTTAACCCTTTTTGATAAGAGGATGAGGTCAAGGATAAGATACCTCCTCTCATCTTAACCCTTGCGATAAGAGGATGAGGTCAAGGATAAGATACCTCCTCTGGTCTTAACCCTTGTGATAAGAGGATGAGGTCAAGGATAAGATACCTCCTCTCATCTTAACCCTTTTGATAAGAGGATGAGGTCAAGGATAAGATACCTGACCTCTCGTCTTAACCCTTGTGATAAGAGGATGAGGTCAAGGATAAGATACCTGACCTCTCGTCTTAACCCTTTTGATAAGAGGATGAAGTCTAGGATAAGATACCTGACCTCGTCTTAACCCTTTTGATAAGAGGATGAGGTCAAGGATAAGATACCTGACCTCTCATCTTAACCCTTGTGATAAGAGGATCAGGTCAAGGATAAGATACAGTCTCTCGTCTTAAACCTTTTGATAAGAGGATGAGGTCAAGGATAAGATACCTGACCTCTCCTCTTAACCCTTTTGATAAGAGGATGAGGTCAAGGATAAGATACCTGACCTCTCATCTTAACCCTTTTGATAAGAGGATGAGGTCAAGGATAAGATACCTCCTCTCGTCTTAACCCTTTTGATAAGAGGATGAGGTCAAGGATAAGATACCTCCTCTCATCTTAACCCTTTTGATAAGAGGATCAGGCCAAGGATAAGATACCTCCTCTCGTCTTAACCCTTTTGATAAGAGGATGAGGTCAAGGATAAGATACCTCCTCTTGTCTTAACCCTTTTTATAAGAGGATGAGGTCAAGGATAAGATACCTCCTCTCGTCTTAACCCTTTTGATAAGAGGATGAGGTCAAGGATAAGATACCGCCTCTCGTCTTAAACCTTTTGATAAGAGGATGAGGTCAAGAATAAGATACCTGACCTCTCCTCTTAACCCTTTTGATAAGAGGATGAGGTCAAGGATAAGATACCTGACCTCTCATCTTAACCCTTTTGATAAGAGGATGAGGTCAAGGATAAGATACCTCCTCTCGTCTTAACCCTTTTGATAAGAGGATGAGGTCAAGGATAAGATACCTCCTCTCGTCTTAACCCTTTTGATAAGAGGATCAGGTCAAGGATAAGATACCTCCTCTCGTCTTAACCCTTTTGATAAGAGGATGAGGTCAAGGATAAGATACCTCCTCTCGTCTTAACCCTTTTGATAAGATGATGAGGTCAAGGATAAGATACCTCCTCTCGTCTTAACCCTTTTGATAAGAGGATCAGGCCAAGGATAAGATACCTCCTCTCGTCTTAACCCTTTTGATAAGAGGATCAGGCCAAGGATAAGATACCTCCTCTCGTTTTAACCCTTTTGATAAGAGGATCAGGCCAAGTATAAGATACCTCCTCTCATCTTAACCCTTTTGATAAGAGGATGAGGTCAAGGATAAGATACCTGACCTCTTGTCTTAACCCTTGTGATAAGAGGATGAGGTCAAGGATAAGATACCTCCTCTCGTCTTAAACCTTTTGATAAGAGGATGAGGTCAAGGATAAGATACCTGACCTCTCCTCTTAACCCTTTTGATAAGAGGTTGAGGTCAAGGATAAGATACCTGACCTCTCATCTTAACCCTTTTGATAAGAGGATGTGGTCAAGGATAAGATACCTCCTCTCCTCTTAACCCTTTTGATAAGAGGATGAGGTCAAGGATAAGATACCTGACCTCTCATCTTAACCCTTTTGATAAGAGGATGTGGTCAAGGATAAGATACCTCCTCTCGTCTTAACCCTTTTGATAAGAGGATGAGGTCAAGGATAAGATACCTCCTCTCGTCTTAACCCTTGTGATAAGAGGATGAGGTCAAGGATAAGATACCTGACCTCTCGTCTTAACCCTTGTGATAAGAGGATGAGGTCAAGGATAAGATACCTCCTCTCATCTTAACCCTTTTGATAAGAGGATGAGGTCAAGGATAAGATACCTCCTCTCGTCTTAACCCTTGCGATAAGAGGATCAGGCCAAGGATAAAATACCTCCTCTGGTCCTAACCCTTGTGATAAGAGGATGAGGTCAAGGATAAGATACCTCCTCTCGTCTTAACCCTTTTGATAAGAGGATGAGGTCAAGGATAAGATACCTGACCTCTCGTCTTAACCCTTGTGATAAGAGGATGAGGTCAAGGATAAGATACCTGACCTCTCGTCTTAACCCTTTTGATAAGAGGATGAAGTCTAGGATAAGATACCTGACCTCGTCTTAACCCTTTTGATAAGAGGATGAGGTCAAGGATAAGATACCTGACCTCTCATCTTAACCCTTGTGATAAGAGGATGAGGTCAAGGATAAGATACCGTCTCTCGTCTTAAACCTTTTGATAAGAGGATGAGGTCAAGGATAAGATACCTGACCTCTCCTCTTAACCCTTTTGATAAGAGGATGAGGTCAAGGATAAGATACCTGACCTCTCATCTTAACCCTTTTGATAAGAGGATGAGGTCAAGGATAAGATACCTCCTCTCGTCTTAACCCTTTTGATAAGAGGATGAGGTCAAGGATAAGATACCTCCTCTCATCTTAACCCTTTTGATAAGAGGATCAGGCCAAGGATAAGATACCTCCTCTTGTCTTAACCCTTTTTATAAGAGGATGAGGTCAAGGATAAGATACCTCCTCTCGTCTTAACCCTTTTGATAAGAGGATGAGGTCAAGGATAAGATACCGCCTCTCGTCTTAAACCTTTTGATAAGAGGATGAGGTCAAGAATAAGATACCTGACCTCTCCTCTTAACCCTTTTGATAAGAGGATGAGGTCAAGGATAAGATACCTGACCTCTCATCTTAACCCTTTTGATAAGAGGATGAGGTCAAGGATAAGATACCTCCTCTCGTCTTAACCCTTTTGATAAGAGGATGAGGTCAAGGATAAGATACCTCCTCTCGTCTTAACCCTTTTGATAAGAGGATCAGGCCAAGGATAAGATACCTGACCTCTCCTCTTAACCCTTTTGATAAGAGGTTGAGGTCAAGGATAAGATACCTGACCTCTCATCTTAACCCTTTTGATAAGAGGATGTGGTCAAGGATAAGATACCTCCTCTCCTCTTAACCCTTTTGATAAGAGGATGAGGTCAAGGATAAGATACCTGACCTCTCATCTTAACCCTTTTGATAAGAGGATGTGGTCAAGGATAAGATACCTCCTCTCGTCTTAACCCTTTTGATAAGAGGATGAGGTCAAGGATAAGATACCTCCTCTCGTCTTAACCCTTGTGATAAGAGGATGAGGTCAAGGATAAGATACCTGACCTCTCGTCTTAACCCTTGTGATAAGAGGATGAGGTCAAGGATAAGATACCTCCTCTCATCTTAACCCTTTTGATAAGAGGATGAGGTCAAGGATAAGATACCTCCTCTCGTCTTAACCCTTGCGATAAGAGGATCAGGCCAAGGATAAAATACCTCCTCTGGTCCTAACCCTTGTGATAAGAGGATGAGGTCAAGGATAAGATACCTCCTCTCGTCTTAACCCTTTTGATAAGAGGATGAGGTCAAGGATAAGATACCTGACCTCTCGTCTTAACCCTTGTGATAAGAGGATGAGGTCAAGGATAAGATACCTGACCTCTCGTCTTAACCCTTTTGATAAGAGGATGAAGTCTAGGATAAGATACCTGACCTCGTCTTAACCCTTTTGATAAGAGGATGAGGTCAAGGATAAGATACCTGACCTCTCATCTTAACCCTTGTGATAAGAGGATGAGGTCAAGGATAAGATACCGTCTCTCGTCTTAAACCTTTTGATAAGAGGATGAGGTCAAGGATAAGATACCTGACCTCTCCTCTTAACCCTTTTGATAAGAGGATGAGGTCAAGGATAAGATACCTGACCTCTCATCTTAACCCTTTTGATAAGAGGATGAGGTCAAGGATAAGATACCTCCTCTCGTCTTAACCCTTTTGATAAGAGGATGAGGTCAAGGATAAGATACCTCCTCTCATCTTAACCCTTTTGATAAGAGGATCAGGCCAAGGATAAGATACCTCCTCTTGTCTTAACCCTTTTTATAAGAGGATGAGGTCAAGGATAAGATACCTCCTCTCGTCTTAACCCTTTTGATAAGAGGATGAGGTCAAGGATAAGATACCGCCTCTCGTCTTAAACCTTTTGATAAGAGGATGAGGTCAAGAATAAGATACCTGACCTCTCCTCTTAACCCTTTTGATAAGAGGATGAGGTCAAGGATAAGATACCTGACCTCTCATCTTAACCCTTTTGATAAGAGGATGAGGTCAAGGATAAGATACCTCCTCTCGTCTTAACCCTTTTGATAAGAGGATGAGGTCAAGGATAAGATACCTCCTCTCGTCTTAACCCTTTTGATAAGAGGATCAGGCCAAGGATAAGATACCTCCTCTCGTCTTAACCCTTTTGATAAGAGGATGAGGTCAAGGATAAGATACCTGACCTCTCGTCTTAACCCTTGTGATAAGAGGATGAGGTCAAGGATAAGATACCTCCTCTCGTCTTAACCCTTTTGATAAGAGGATCAGGCCAAGGATAAGATACCTCCTCTCGTCTTAACCCTTTTGATAAGATGATGAGGTCAAGGATAAGATACCTCCTCTCGTCTTAACCCTTTTGATAAGAGGATCAGGCCAAGGATAAGATACCTCCTCTCGTCTTAACCCTTTTGATAAGAGGATCAGGCCAAGGATAAGATACCTCCTCTCGTTTTAACCCTTTTGATAAGAGGATCAGGCCAAGTATAAGATACCTCCTCTCATCTTAACCCTTTTGATAAGAGGATGAGGTCAAGGATAAGATACCTGACCTCTTGTCTTAACCCTTGTGATAAGAGGATGAGGTCAAGGATAAGATACCTCCTCTCGTCTTAAACCTTTTGATAAGAGGATGAGGTCAAGGATAAGATACCTGACCTCTCCTATTAACCCTTTTGATAAGAGGATGAGGTCAAGGATAAGATACCTGACCTCTCATCTTAACCCTTTTGATAAGAGGATGTGGTCAAGGATAAGATACCTCCTCTCGTCTTAACCCTTTTGATAAGAGGATCAGGCCAAGGATAAGATACCTCCTCTCATCTTAACCCTTGTGATAAGAGGATGAGGTCAAGGATAAGATACCTCCTCTCGTCTTAACCCTTTTGATAAGAGGATGAGGTCAAGGATAAGATACCTCCTCTCATCTTAACCCTTTTGATAAGAGGATCAGGCCAAGGATAAGATACCTCCTCTCATCTTAACCCTTTTGATAAGAGGATGAGGTCAACGATAAGATACCTGACCTCTCGTCTTAACCCTTGTGATAGGAGGATGAGGTCAAGGATAAGATACCTCCTCTCGTCTTAAACCTTTTGATAAGAGGATGAGGTCAAGGATAAGAGACCTGACCTCTCCTCTTAACCCTTTTGATAAGAGGATGAGGTCAAGGATAAGATACCTGACCTCTCATCTTAACCCTTTTGATAAGAGGATGAGGTCAAGGATAAGATACCTCCTCTCGTCTTAACCCTTTTGATAAGAGGATGAGGTCAAGGATAAGATACCTCCTCTCGTCTTAACCCTTTTGATAAGAGGATGAGGTCAAGGATAAGATACCTCCTCTCGTCTTAACCCTTTTGATAAGAGGATGAGGTCAAGGATAAGATACCTGACCTCTCGTCTTAACCCTTGTGATAAGAGGATGAGGTCAAGGATAAGATACCTCCTCTCGTCTTAACCCTTTTGATAAGAGGATGAGGTCAAGGATAAGATACCTCCTCTCGTCTTAACCCTTTTGATAAGAGGATGAGGTCAAGGATAAGATACCTCCTCTCGTCTTAACCCTTTTGATAAGAGGATGAGGTCAAGGATAAGATACCTCCTCTCGTCTTAACCCTTTTGATAAGAGGATGAGGTCAAGGATAAGATACCTCCTCTCATCTTAACCCTTTTGATAAGAGGATCAGGCCAAGGATAAGATACCTCCTCTTGTCTTAACCCTTTTGATAAGAGGATGAGGTCAAGGATAAGATACCTCCTCTCGTCTTAACCCTTTTGATAAGAGGATGAGGTCAAGGATAAGATACCGCCTCTCGTCTTAAACCTTTTGATAAGAGGATGAGGTCAAGAATAAGATACCTGACCTCTCCTCTTAACCCTTTTGATAAGAGGATGAGGTCAAGGATAAGATACCTGACCTCTCATCTTAACCCTTTTGATAAGAGGATGAGGTCAAGGATAAGATACCTCCTCTCGTCTTAACCCTTTTGATAAGAGGATGAGGTCAAGGATAAGATACCTCCTCTCGTCTTAACCCTTTTGATAAGAGGATCAGGCCAAGGATAAGATACCTCCTCTCGTCTTAACCCTTTTGATAAGAGGATGAGGTCAAGGATAAGATACCTGACCTCTCGTCTTAACCCTTGTGATAAGAGGATGAGGTCAAGGATAAGATACCTCCTCTCGTCTTAACCCTTTTGATAAGAGGATCAGGCCAAGGATAAGATACCTCCTCTCGTCTTAACCCTTTTGATAAGATGATGAGGTCAAGGATAAGATACCTCCTCTCGTCTTAACCCTTTTGATAAGAGGATCAGGCCAAGGATAAGATACCTCCTCTCGTCTTAACCCTTTTGATAAGAGGATCAGGCCAAGGATAAGATACCTCCTCTCGTTTTAACCCTTTTGATAAGAGGATCAGGCCAAGTATAAGATACCTCCTCTCATCTTAACCCTTTTGATAAGAGGATGAGGTCAAGGATAAGATACCTGACCTCTTGTCTTAACCCTTGTGATAAGAGGATGAGGTCAAGGATAAGATACCTCCTCTCGTCTTAAACCTTTTGATAAGAGGATGAGGTCAAGGATAAGATACCTGACCTCTCCTATTAACCCTTTTGATAAGAGGATGAGGTCAAGGATAAGATACCTGACCTCTCATCTTAACCCTTTTGATAAGAGGATGTGGTCAAGGATAAGATACCTCCTCTCGTCTTAACCCTTTTGATAAGAGGATCAGGCCAAGGATAAGATACCTCCTCTCATCTTAACCCTTGTGATAAGAGGATGAGGTCAAGGATAAGATACCTCCTCTCGTCTTAACCCTTTTGATAAGAGGATGAGGTCAAGGATAAGATACCTCCTCTCATCTTAACCCTTTTGATAAGAGGATCAGGCCAAGGATAAGATACCTCCTCTCATCTTAACCCTTTTGATAAGAGGATGAGGTCAACGATAAGATACCTGACCTCTCGTCTTAACCCTTGTGATAGGAGGATGAGGTCAAGGATAAGATACCTCCTCTCGTCTTAAACCTTTTGATAAGAGGATGAGGTCAAGGATAAGAGACCTGACCTCTCCTCTTAACCCTTTTGATAAGAGGATGAGGTCAAGGATAAGATACCTGACCTCTCATCTTAACCCTTTTGATAAGAGGATGAGGTCAAGGATAAGATACCTCCTCTCGTCTTAACCCTTTTGATAAGAGGATGAGGTCAAGGATAAGATACCTCCTCTCGTCTTAACCCTTTTGATAAGAGGATGAGGTCAAGGATAAGATACCTCCTCTCGTCTTAACCCTTTTGATAAGAGGATGAGGTCAAGGATAAGATACCTGACCTCTCGTCTTAACCCTTGTGATAAGAGGATGAGGTCAAGGATAAGATACCTCCTCTCGTCTTAACCCTTTTGATAAGAGGATGAGGTCAAGGATAAGATACCTCCTCTCGTCTTAACCCTTTTGATAAGAGGATGAGGTCAAGGATAAGATACCTCCTCTCGTCTTAACCCTTTTGATAAGAGGATGAGGTCAAGGATAAGATACCTCCTCTCGTCTTAACCCCTTTGATAAGAGGATCAGGCCAAGGATAAGATACCTCCTCTCGTCTTAACCCTTTTGATAAGAGGATCAGGCCAAGGATAAGATACCTCCTCTCGTCTTAAACCTTTTGATAAGAGGATGAGGTCAAGGATAAGAGACCTGACCTCTCCTCTTAACCCTTTTGATAAGAGGATGAGGTCAAGGATAAGATACCTCCTCTCGTCTTAACCCTTTTGATAAGAGGATGAGGTCAAGGATAAGATACCTCCTCTCGTCTTAACCCTTTTGATAAGAGGATGAGGTCAAGGATAAGATACCTCCTCTCGTCTTAACCCTTTTGATAAGAGGATGAGGTCAAGGATAAGATACCTGACCTCTCGTCTTAACCCTTGTGATAAGAGGATGAGGTCAAGGATAAGATACCTCCTCTCGTCTTAACCCTTTTGATAAGAGGATGAGGTCAAGGATAAGATACCTCCTCTCGTCTTAACCCTTTTGATAAGAGGATGAGGTCAAGGATAAGATACCTCCTCTCGTCTTAACCCTTTTGATAAGAGGATGAGGTCAAGGATAAGATACCTGACCTCTCGTCTTAACCCTTGTGATAAGAGGATGAGGTCAAGGATAAGATACCTCCTCTCGTCTTAACCCTTTTGATAAGAGGATGAGGTCAAGGATAAGATACCTCCTCTCGTCTTAACCCTTTTGATAAGAGGATGAGGTCAAGGATAAGATACCTCCTCTCGTCTTAACCCTTTTGATAAGAGGATGAGGTCAAGGATAAGATACCTCCTCTCGTCTTAACCCCTTTGATAAGAGGATCAGGCCAAGGATAAGATACCTCCTCTCGTCTTAACCCTTTTGATAAGAGGATCAGGCCAAGGATAAGATACCTCCTCTTGTCTTAAGCCTTTTGATAAGAGGATGAGGTCAAGGATAAGATACCTGACCTCTCGTCTTAACCCTTGTGATAAGAGGATCAGGCCAAGGATAAGATACCTCCTCTTGTCTTAACCCTTTTGATAACAGGATGAGGTCAAGGATAAGATACCTCCTCTCGTCTTAACCCTTTTGATAAGAGGATGAGGTCAAGGATAAGATACCTCCTCTCGTCTTAACCCTTTTGATAAGAGGATGAGGTCAAGGATAAGATACCTCCTCTCGTCTTAACCCTTTTGATAAGAGGATGAGGTCAAGGATAAGATACCTCCTCTCGTCTTAACCCTTTTGATAGAGGATCAGGCCAAGGATAAGATACCTCCTCTCGTCTTAACCCTTTTGATAAGAGGATCAGGTCAAGGATAAGATACCTCCTCTCGTCTTTACCCTTTTGATAAGAGGATGAGGTCAAGGATAAGATACCTCCTCTCGTCTTAACCCTTTTGATAAGAGGATCAGGCCAAGGATAAGATACCTCCTCTCGTCTTAACCCTTTTGATAAGAGGATCAGGCCAAGGATAAGATACCTCCTCTTGTCTTAACCCTTTTGATAAGAGGATCAGGCCAAGGATAAGATACCTCCTCTTGTCTTAACCCTTTTGATAAGAGGATGAGGTCAAGGATAAGATACCTGACCTCTCGTCTTAACCCTTGTGATAAGAGGATCAGGCCAAGGATAAGATACCTCCTCTTGTCTTAACCCTTTTGATAAGAGGATGAGGTCAAGGATAAGATACCTCCTCTTGTCTTAACCCTTTTTATAAGAGGATGAGGTCAAGGATAAGATACCTCCTCTCGTCTTAACCCTTTTGATAAGAGGATGAGGTCAAGGATAAGATACCTCCTCTCATCTTAACCCTTTTGATAAGAGGATGAGGTCATAACCCTAAGATGTGACAATAACATCATTAACCCAATATACCTAATTAAACACAGTTAGTGCATGACAAGACTCTTTTTCATCTGTTGACAATAATTAATGTTCTGTATCTTTGTCTTCCATCACTCAAGCTGGAAATAAAAAAGAAAGCAGACACCAATCCTAATTACTTCTTTGATTTTTTTGCTTATAACTCTTATCACACAATCAGAGATGTATACCTGTTTGGACTGCTCATACCCATACTGAACTATTTTGACTGTCTAGAAATCTTTACTTAACCTTTGACCCTACATGACCTTACATTAACTTTGACCTTTCTGATACATCATCCTACATTTTACCCCAGAACAGGTAGTCATCCTATATTCTCTATCCTACCGCAGGTCAAGGGTTTTCTCCAGGTACTCCGTCTTCCTCCCCCAATAAAAACTGGACGCCCTGGTATAGCTGAAAGTGGCGTTAAACACCATAAAACAAACAAACATATATTCTGTATCGTCGTTAGAATTGTATAATACAGTAATACTTGTGTTCACATAAGCAGGTTTGACTGGTGATCTACTTGAAGTCCAGTGTTACTGATATATATTCTTGCAGTTTATGTCAATATTTGTACCCCCCCCCCAACCTTGTTTGGGGGTATATAGGTATCACCCTGTCTGTCTGTCTGTCCTTCTGTCCACATCCCTTGTAAGCGCAACTCCTTCTAAACTGCTTGATGAAATTTAATGTAACTTAGCATAAAGGAACTACATTATATGTAGATGTGCATGAAGGATTTTTATTTACCTCAGATATCATTAAGGGGAGATAATTGGACTTGAAAACGAAGCGGGGGGTATCCACTTGTTTAATTTGTAATTTGTAGTGTTTTTGCAAGTAAAATGTAAATTGGGTATGATGAATGTACATATAGGTGTTGGTCAGAATAGAATGTATTTGGCTAGATTCCAGTCAGGGTACCAGCTTCAGAAAACATCTCACATTTTAGGATTTACTCAACATGTTCTCAACTCAAATAGTGACCAATCAGATTGCTGGAAATTTTTATGGAAAAAATCAAGAATTTGAAGCACATGGCAATTTAAGAAGTTTTATAAAACTGGAACCCTGAACAGCTATTTTAAGTAAATATATAACTACCTTAGCAGACTAGCAGTTTCTTTCATATTACGACTAGAATGTTTTTATATTCAAACTCCTGTCTTAGTTTGAGCTAGTATAGTGTGCTTTTTCCATTGGTTGGATCTTGGATTAGACATTTTCATCTAATTTTTGTCAACAACAACAATTATTATCTCTAGATCCTTGCTTGGTAACATGTATTAGAATTTTGAATGCTATTTTCTTGTGAAAGGATGTTTATTTTTACTATTGGCTTTTGGTGACCTTTAAGCACTAACACAGGCATTTCTCTGTAGTGCTTCATTTATACAAGTTTCATATTTATATAGGGGAAAGGGGGTATACTGTTTTTGTTCTGTGTGTTAATGTGTATGGGTCGATGTGTGTGTTAGTGTGTGTTTGCCCATTTTTCTTCACATTTTCCTATGCAATTATAAATAATACAATACTAAAAATTTTGTCCATAGCTTTGTATGATCATTTACATGCCTTAATAAAGTTATAGAACAGGGATTTTAGCAAGGACCATAAGCTCACAGTAACTTGTTATTTTCTGTTGAAACAAAACATACTGGTCCTATTTCCACTGCTATTTACTAAGTTCTAGCTCTTTGACCTGCTGGCATGTTGCATGAAATTACAAAGTGCTAAGTCTTGACATGCTCACCTGTTGCATGGCAAATTTTATTTGTGATCTGTTGACCTGAACAATTTCTTCAGCTAGCAGTAATTATTACATTATGTTCTCTGCAGGTAATACTTAATACATTAACATTTAATAGTGTTACGGTGTGTTTTACTCCTTGATCTCGGAAAAGTATGACATCAATGCTGTAAATATTAAACTCCAACAAATATTTTTGTCTTGTACAAATAATACTCTTCGAAGATGCTTTCCTTATACAGTGTTCTACATTAGTTGCTTGTTTTATCAAATCAAGACATTCCAGTGGGATTTGAACTAAAAAATAATATAAGAACATGAAATAAGAACTTTTACCACAAAAACTTCAAAACAGTTATGATAAATAAGGCTAAGGACATCTGTACTTATGAATTTTGTATTAATTTGACATCAGCAAATGTATATGCCACAATTATATTTGATTGTGACAAATATTATGGCATACTTTAAAGTGTACTCTGTGTACTTACCACAAACACTACATACTTCCCACAAACACTACATATTTTCAACACACACTACACACTTCCCACAAACACTACACACTTCCGAGAAACACTACATACATCCCATAAACACTACATACTTTCCACAAATACTACACACTTTCAACACACACTACACTCTTTCCAAACACACTACCTACTTCCCACAAACACTACACACTTCCCAGAAACACTACATACATCCCACAAACACTACATACTTCCCACAAACACTGCACTTTCCAAACACACTGCCTACTTACCACAAACACTACACACTTCCCACAAACATAACACACTTTCCAAACACACTATCTACTTCCCACAAACACTTCACACTTCCTACAAACACTACCTACTTCCCACAAACACTACCTACTTACCACAAACACTACACACTTCCCACAATCACTTCACACTTCCCACAAACACTACACACTTCCCACAAACACTACACACTTCCCAAAAACACTACACATTTCCCACAAACATAACACACTTTCCACACACACTACCTACTTCCCACAAACACTACATTCTTCCCACAAACACTACACACGTTCCACAAACACTACATACTTCCCACAAACACTACACACTTCCCAAAAACAGTACACACTTTTCACACACACTACCTACTTCCCACAAACACTACCTACTTCCCACAAACACTACACACTTCCCAGAAACACTACATACTCCCAACAAACACTACACACTTCCTACAAACACTACACACGTTCCACAAACACTACATACTTCCGACAAACACTACACACTTCCCAAAAACAGTACACACTTTTCACACACACTACCTACTTCCCACAAACACTACCTACTTCCCACAAACACTACACACTTCCTACAAACACTACACACTTCCTACAAACACTACACACTTCCCAGAAACACTACACACTTTCCACACACACTACATACTTCCCACAAACACTACATACTTCCTACAAACACTACACACTTCCTACAAAGACTACACACTTCCTAAAAACACTACACACTTCCTACAAACACTACACACTTTCTACAAACACTACATACTTCCCACAAACACTACATACTTCCTACAAACACTACACACTTCCTACAAACACTGCATACTTCCTACAAACACTACATACTTCCCACACACACTACATACTTCCTACAAACACTACATACTTCCCACAAACACTACATACTTCCTACAAACACTACACACTTCCTACAAACACTACACACTTCCTACAAACACTACACACTTCCTACAAACACTTCCCACACACACTACATACTTCCTACAAACACTACACACTTCCTACAAACACTACACACTACCCAACACACACTACACACTTTCCACCCACACTACTTCCCACAAACACTACACACTTCCCACAGACATAACACACTTTCCAAACACACTACCTACTTTACACAAACCCTACACACTTCCCACAAACACTACATACTTCCCACAAACACTACACACTTACCACAAACACTACACACTTTCCACACACACTACTTACTTCCCACAAACACTACACACTTCCCACAAACATAACACTTTCCACACACACTACTTACTTCCCACACACTACACACTTTCCACACACACTACTCACTTTCCACACACACTACTTACTTCCCACACACTAGGCACTTTCCACACACACTACTCACTTCCCACAAACACTACCTTCTTCCCACAAACACAACATACACAACAAACACAACATACTTCCCACAAACACTACACACTTTCCACATACACACTACTTACTTCCCACAAACACTACACACTTTCCACACACACTACTTACTTCCCACAAACACTATACACTTCACACAAACAACACACTTTCCAAACACACTATCTAATTCCCACAAACACTACATACTTCCCACAAACACTACACACTTCCAACACACACAACTCACTTCCCACAAACACTACACACTTCCCACAAACATAACACACTTTCCACACACACTACCTACTTCCCACAAACACTTCCTACTTCCCTCACACACTACAGATTTCCCATAAACATAACACACTTTCCACACACACTACAGATTTCCCATAAACATAACACTTTCCACACACACTACACACTTCCCACACACTACCTACTTCCCACAAAAACTACACACTTCCCACAAACACTACACACTTTCTACACACACTACTTACTTCCCACAAACACTATTCACTTTCCACAAACATAACACACTTTCCAAGCACACCCTCTACTTCCCACAAACACTACACACTTCCTACAAACACTACACACTTCCCACAAACACTACACACTTTCCACACACACTACTTACTTCCCACAAACACTATACACTTCCCACAAACATAACACACTTTTCAAACACACATCTACTTCCCACAAACACTATACACTTCCCACAAACATAACACATTTTCCAAACACTACACACTTCCCACAAACATTTCATATATCCCACAAACACAACACACTTCCAACACACACAACTTATTCCCACAAATACTACACACTTTCCACACACACTACTACTTCCCACAAACACTACACACTAACCAGAAACTCTACATAGTTCTCAAAAACACAACATACTTTCCACAAACACTACACACTTCCCACAAACACTACATACTTCCCACAAACACTACACACTTCCCACAAACACTACATACTTCCCACACACACTACCTACTTCCCACAAACACTACATACTTCCTACAAACACTACACACTTCCCAGAAACACTACAGACTTCCCACACACACTACCTACTTCCTACAAACACTACACACTTCCCAAAAACACTACACACTTTCCACACACATAACTTACTTCCCACAAACACTATACACTTCCCACAAACATAACACACTTTCCAAATACACTATCTACTTCCCACAAACACTATATACTTCCCACAAACACTACACACTTCATACACACACTACTTACTTCCCACACACACTACAGATTTCCCACAAACATAACACACTTTCCACACACACTACCTACTTCCCACAAACACTACACACTAACCAGAAACTCTACATAGTTCTCAAAAACACAACATACTTCCCACAAACTACACACTTCCCACAAATACTACATACTTCCCACAAACACTACACACTTCCTACAAACACTACACACTTCCCAGAAACACTACATACTTCCCACACACTACATACTTCCTACAAACACTGCATACTTCCCACAAACACTACACACTTCCTACAAACACTGCATACTTCCCACACACACTACCTACTTCCCTCAAACACTACATACTTCCCACAAACACTACACACTTTGCACAAACACTGCACACTTCCTACAAACACTACATACTTCCCACAAACACTACACACTTTGCACAAACACTACACACTTCCTACAAACACTACATACTTCCCAAAAACACTACACACTTCCCACAAACACTTCATACTTCCCACACACACTTCCTACTTCCACAAACACTACACACTTCCTACAAACACTTCGTACTTCCCACAAACACTACACACTTCCCACAAACATTACACACTTCCCACAAACACTACCTACTTCCCACAAATACTTAACACTTCCTACAAACACTACACACTTCCCACAAACACTACACACTTTCCACACACACTACTTACTTCCACAAACACTTCACACTTCCTACAAACACTACACACTTCCTAGAAACACTACACACTTTCCACAAACATAACACACTTTCCAAACACACTACCTACTTCCCACAAACACTACATACTTCCCACAAACACTGCATACTTCCCCCAAACACTACTTACTTCCCACAAACACTGCATACTTCCCACAAACATTACACATATCCCACAAACACTACATACTTCCCACACACAAACTACCTACTTCCCACAAACACTACTTACTTCCCACAAACACTACATACTTCCCACAAACACTACACACTTCGTACTTCCCAAAAACACTACACACTTCCCACAAACACTACACACTTCCCACAAACACTACCTACTTCCCACAAACACTTCTTACTTCCCACAAACACTACACACTTCCTACAAACACTACACACTTTCCACAAACATAACACACTTTCCAAACACACTACCTACTTCCCACAAACACTACATACTTCCCACAAACACTACATACTTCCAACAAGCACTATATACTTCCCACAAACACTGCATACTTCCCACAAACATTACATATATCCCACAAACACAACCTACTTCCCACAAACAATACACACTTCTCACAAACACTAAAAACTTTCCACACACACTATCTACTTCACACAAACACAACATCTTGGTTAGATATTACTTATTCTGTCCAGCTCAATAATGTCCATGCTACTTTGACCAAGCAAAAGCAATAACATGTCCACTTCAATGAGTCATCAATATAGACCAGCTAGACATTTTTCTCACCCAATATCCACAATCCATGTGGAAATGTGGAAAAAGCCATATTTATCTGGCTATAAAAGTTATAGATCTTATGGCCTGTCAGAACAAATTATATAACATGCAACTGATAGTAATTCTTCTGATTTTTTGTGAAACGGAAGCCTGAGCTGTTGTGTATAATTTGACAGTCAGAACTTTCTTCAGATTAACAAGTTTGTTCTTTATCAGTGTGTGGTACTATGTTTCTTTCTAGGTGCTATTCCGGCTTAACTTCCTGGTTATTGTACTGTGTTTTGTGATGAATCATCCTCTATGTTTCTTTCTAGGTACTATTCCGGCTGAACTTCCTGGTTATTGTACTGTGTTTTGTGATGAATCATCCTCTATGTTTCTTTCTAGGTGCTATTCCGGCTTAACTTCCTGGTTATTGTACTGTGTTTTGTGATGAATCGTCCTCTATGTTTCTTTCTAGGTACTATTCCGGCTGAACTTCCTGGTTATTGTACTGTGTTTTGTGATGAATCATCCTCTATGTTTCTTTCTAGGTGCTATTCCGGCTGAACTTCCTGGTTATTGTACTGTGTTTTGTGATGAATCGTCCATACCAGTTCTACTACTTTGTGCCCCTGGTATCATACTGGTTCCTGGTTGTGTATGTCACCATGGCAATATGGCCACGAGTGACTGGATCCTCAGCAGAAGGTAAGAGCATTATGGAAACAAACACACTATAATTTAAATATTTATAAAAGAGTGTTTCTAGGATCAATTTAAATGACTGTTTATTTGTTTACAAGAATGAAATTTTCAGAGCAGTCTTGTATTGAAAATTCAACATGTTATTAAAATTCAATTTAAGAAAACAAATTAATGATGTTGACAAAGGATTGTCCAGATGACATTAATAAGTCCTATCTCATAGTTACACACAGAAACTGAAAATATTTTCCATTCGCTCCAAAATATACAGCAATAAGATAATACTAAGGGCGCTGACTGGTTTAATTAGGGTCTGATTTATACCTCAGATATAGCAGTATATAAATCTGATGGTAAGCCACCTTGTTTTTGCCATAGTTACATGAAAAATAGCTCATTGAAAACACTGCTTACGAGACCACCATGAAAAAATATTGTTCTATTAATGATCATTAAAATGCATTTATCTGCTTTACAGTATATTAGTGGGTCGGGTGCGCTTGACTCCAATCTTAATTGACAAAGATTGCCAGTTTTCCTACCAAAGGTCGGGGGTTTTCTCAGGATAATCAGGCTTCCTCCCCCAATAAAAACTGGATGCCATGATATAGCTGAAAAATTGCGGAAAGGGTGTTAAACATCATTGAAACAAAAACAATACAGTACGTCAGTACTTGGATGTACTATTACAGTACGTCAGTACTTTGATGTACTATTTATTCCATTCATCACATTGAAGATCGTAACAGGCTTATAGAACTTTTAATACTATTTTCTGTTGCAGCTACAAGAGTACACTATTTCTACATGGTTGCTAAGTTTGTCATATTAGTAACAATTATAGCTCTGTTATACATGTCTGAGGTAAGGCTACAAGAGTACACTATTTCTACATGGTTGCTAAGTTTGTCATATTAGTAACAATTACAGCTCTGTTATACATGTCTGAGGTAAGGCTACAAGAGTACACTATTTTTACATGGTTGCTAAGTTTGTCATATTAGTAACAATTATAGCTCTGTTATACATGTCTGAGGTAAGGCTACAAGAGTACACTATTTCTACATGGTTGCTAAGTTTGTCATATTAGTAACAATTATAGCTCTGTTATACATGTCTGAGGTAAGGCTACAAGAGTACACTATTTCTACATGGTTGCTAAGTTTGTCATATTAGTAACAATTACAGCTCTGTTATACATGTCTGAGGTAAGGCTACAAGAGTACACTATTTCTACATGGTTGCTAAGTTTGTCATATTAGTAACAATTACAGCTCTGTTATACATGTCTGAGGTAAGGCTACAAGAGTACACTATTTCTACATGGTTGCTAAGTTTGTCATATTAGTAACAATTATAGCTCTGTTATACATGTCTGAGGTAAGGCTACAAGAGTACACTATTTCTACATGGTTGCTAAGTTTGTCATATTAGTAACAATTACAGCTCTGTTATACATGTCTGAGGTAAGGCTACAAGAGTACACTATTTCTACATGGTTGCTAAGTTTGTCATATTAGTGACAATTATAGCTCTGTTATACATGTCTGAGGTAAGGCTACAAGAGTACACTACATGGTTGTTAAGTTTGTCATATTAGTAACAATTATAGCTCTGTTATACATGTCTGAGGTAAGGCTACAAGAGTACACTACATGGTTGTTAAGTTTGTCATATTAGTAACAATTATAGCTCTGTTATACATGTCTGAGGTAAGGCTACAAGAGTACACTATTTCTACATGGTTGCTAAGTTTGTCATATTAGTAACAATTATAGCTCTGTTATACATGTCTGAGGTAAGGCTACAAGAGTACACTACATGGTTGCTAAGTTTGTCATATTAGTAACAATTATAGCTCTGTTATACATGTCTGAGGTAAGGCTACAAGAGTACACTATTTCTACATGGTTGCTAAGTTTGTCATATTAGTAACAATTATAGCTCTGTTATACATGTCTGAGGTAAGGCTACAAGAGTACACTATTTCTACATGGTTGCTAAGTTTGTCATATTAGTAACAATTATAGCTCTGTTATACATGTCTGAGGTAAGGCTACAAGAGTACACTACATGGTTGTTAAGTTTGTCATATTAGTAACAATTATAGCTCTGTTATACATGTCTGAGGTAAGGCTACAAGAGTACACTATTTCTACATGGTTGCTAAGTTTGTCATATTAGTAACAATTATAGCTCTGCTATACATGTCTGAGGTAAGGCTACAAGAGTACACTATTTCTACATGGTTGCTAAGTTTGTCATATTAGTAACAATTATAGCTCTGTTATACATGTCTGAGGTAAGGCTACAAGAGTACACTACATGGTTGCTAAGTTTGTCATATTAGTAACAATTATAGCTCTGTTATACATGTCTGAGGTAAGGCTACAAGAGTACACTACATGGTTGTTAAGTTTGTCATATTAGTAACAATTATAGCTCTGTTATACATGTCTGAGGTAAGGCTACAAGAGTACACTATTTCTACATGGTTGCTAAGTTTGTCATATTAGTAACAATTATAGCTCTGTTATACATGTCTGAGGTAAGGCTACAAGAGTACACTATTTCTACATGGTTGCTAAGTTTGTCATATTAGTAACAATTATAGCTCTGTTATACATGTCTGAGGTAAGGCTACAAGAGTACACTATTTCTACATGGTTGTTAAGTTTGTCATATTAGTAACAATTATAGCTCTGTTATACATGTCTGAGGTAAGACTACAAGAGTACACTATTTCTACATGGTTGCTAAGTTTGTCATATTAGTAACAATTATAGCTCTGTTATACATGTCTGAGGTAAGGCTACAAGAGTACACTATTTCTACATGGTTGCTAAGTTTGTCATATTAGTAACAATTATAGCTCTGTTATACATGTCTGAGGTAAGGCTACAAGAGTACACTATTTCTACATGGTTGCTAAGTTTGTCATATTAGTAACAATTATAGCTCTGTTATACATGTCTGAGGTAAGGCTACAAGAGTACACTACATGGTTGTTAAGTTTGTCATATTAGTAACAATTATAGCTCTGTTATACATGTCTGAGGTAAGGCTACAAGAGTACACTACATGGTTGTTAAGTTTGTCATATTAGTAACAATTATAGCTCTGTTATACATGTCTGAGGTAAGGCTACAAGAGTACACTATTTCTACATGGTTGCTAAGTTTGTCATATTAGTAACAATTACAGCTCTGTTATACATGTCTGAGGTAAGGCTACAAGAGTACACTATTTCTACATGGTTGCTAAGTTTGTCATATTAGTAACAATTATAGCTCTGTTATACCTGTCTGAGGTAAGGCTACAAGAGTACACTATTTCTACATGGTTGCTAAGTTTGTCATATTAGTAACAATTATAGCTCTGTTATACATGTCTGAGGTAAGGCTACAAGAGTACACTATTTCTACATGGTTGCTAAGTTTGTCATATTAGTAACAATTATAGCTCTGTTATACATGTCTGAGGTAAGGCTACAAGAGTACACTATTTCTACATGGTTGTTAAGTTTGTCATATTAGTAACAATTATAGCTCTGTTATACATGTCTGAGGTAAGACTACAAGAGTACACTATTTCTACATGGTTGCTAAGTTTGTCATATTAGTAACAATTATAGCTCTGTTATACATGTCTGAGGTAAGGCTACAAGAGTACACTATTTCTACATGGTTGCTAAGTTTGTCATATTAGTAACAATTATAGCTCTGTTATACATGTCTGAGGTAAGGCTACAAGAGTACACTATTTCTACATGGTTGCTAAGTTTGTCATATTAGTAACAATTATAGCTCTGTTATACATGTCTGAGGTAAGGCTACAAGAGTACACTATTTCTACATGGTTGCTAAGTTTGTCATATTAGTAACAATTATAGCTCTGTTATACATGTCTGAGGTAAGGCTACAAGAGTACACTACATGGTTGCTAAGTTTGTCATATTAGTAACAATTATAGCTCTGTTATACATGTCTGAGGTAAGGCTACAAGAGTACACTATTTCTACATGGTTGCTAAGTTTGTCATATTAGTAACAATTATAGCCCTGTTATACATGTCTGAGGTAAGGCTACAAGAGTACACTATTTCTACATGGTTGCTAAGTTTGTCATATTAGTAATAATTATAGCTCTGTTATACATGTCTGAGGTAAGGCTACAAGAGTACACTATTTCTACATGGTTGCTAAGTTTGTCATATTAGTAACAATTATAGCCCTGTTATACATGTCTGAGGTAAGGCTACAAGAGTACACTATTTCTACATGGTTGCTAAGTTTGTCATATTAGTGACAATTATAGCTCTGTTATACATGTCTGAGGTAAGGCTACAAGAGTACACTACATGGTTGCTAAGTTTGTCATATTAGTAACAATTATAGCTCTGTTATACATGTCTGAGGTAAGGCTACAAGAGTACACTACATGGTTGCTAAGTTTGTCATATTAGTAACAATTATAGCTCTGTTATACATGTCTGAGGTAAGGCTACAAGAGTACACTATTTCTACATGGTTGCTAAGTTTGTCATATTAGTAACAATTATAGCTCTGTTATACATGTCTGAGGTAAGGCTACAAGAGTACACTATATGGTTGTTAAGTTTGTCATATTAGTAACAATTATAGCCCTGTTATACATGTCTGAGGTAAGGCTACAAGAGTACACTACATGGTTGCTAAGTTTGTCATATTAGTAACAATTATAGCCCTGTTATACATGTCTGAGGTAAGGCTACAAGAGTACACTATTTCTACATGGTTGCTAAGTTTGTCATATTAGTAACAATTATAGCTCTGTTATACATGTCTGAGGTAAGGCTACAAGAGTACACTATTTCTACATGGTTGCTAAGTTTGTCATATTAGTAACAATTATAGCTCTGTTATACATGTCTGAGGTAAGGCTACAAGAGTACACTATTTCTACATGGTTGCTAAGTTTGTCATATTAGTAACAATTATAGCTCTGTTATACATGTCTGAGGTAAGGCTACAAGAGTACACTATTTCTACATGGTTGCTAAGTTTGTCATATTAGTAACAATTATAGCTCTGTTATACATGTCTGAGGTAAGGCTACAAGAGTACACTTTTTCTACATGGTTGCTAAGTTTGTCATATTAGTAACAATTATAGCTGTTATACATGTCTGAGGTAAGGCTATAAGAGTACACTACATGGTTGCTAAGTTTGTCATATTAGTAACAATTATAGCTCTGTTATACATGTCTGAGGTAAGGCTACAAGAGTACACTACATGGTTGCTAAGTTTGTCATATTAGTAACAATTATAGCTCTGTTATACATGTCTCAGGTAAGGCTACAAGAGTACACTATTTCTACATGGTTGCTAAGTTTGTCATATTAGTAACAATTATAGCTCTGTTATACATGTCTGAGGTAAGGCTACAAGAGTACACTATTTCTACATGGTTGCTAAGTTTGTCATATTAGTAACAATTATAGCTCTGTTATACATGTCTGAGGTAAGGCTACAAGAGTACACTATTTCTACATGGTTGTTAAGTTTGTCATATTAGTAACAATTATAGCTCTGTTATACATGTCTGAGGTAAGGCTACAAGAGTACACTACATGGTTGCTAAGTTTGTCATATTAGTAACAATTATAGCTCTGTTATACATGTCTGAGGTAAGGCTACAAGAGTACACTATTTCTACATGGTTGCTAAGTTTGTCATATTAGTAACAATTATAGCCCTGTTATACATGTCTGAGGTAAGGCTACAAGAGTACACTATTTCTACATGGTTGCTAAGTTTGTCATATTAGTAACAATTATAGCTCTGTTATACATGTCTGAGGTAAGGCTACAAGAGTACACTATTTCTACATGGTTGCTAAGTTTGTCATATTAGTAACAATTATAGCCCTGTTATACATGTCTGAGGTAAGGCTACAAGAGTACACTATTTCTACATGGTTGCTAAGTTTGTCATATTAGTGACAATTATAGCTCTGTTATACATGTCTGAGGTAAGGCTACAAGAGTACACTACATGGTTGCTAAGTTTGTCATATTAGTAACAATTATAGCTCTGTTATACATGTCTGAGGTAAGGCTACAAGAGTACACTACATGGTTTCTAAGTTTGTCATATTAGTAACAATTATAGCTCTGTTATACATGTCTGAGGTAAGGCTACAAGAGTACACTATTTCTACATGGTTGCTAAGTTTGTCATATTAGTAACAATTATAGCTCTGTTATAAATGTCTGAGGTAAGGCTACAAGAGTACACTACATGGTTGCTAAGTTTGTCATAATAGTGACAATTATAGCTCTGTTATACATGTCTGAGGTAAGGCTACAAGAGTACACTATTTCTACATGGTTGCTAAGTTTGTTATATTAGTAACAATTACAGCTCTGTTATACATGTCTGAGGTAAGGCTACAAGAGTGCACTATTTCTACATGGTTGCTAAGTTTGTCATATTAGTAACAATTATAGCTCTGTTATACATGTCTGAGGTAAGGCTACAAGAGTACACTATATGGTTGTTAAGTTTGTCATATTAGTAACAATTATAGCCCTGTTATACATGTCTGAGGTAAGGCTACAAGAGTACACTACATGGTTGCTAAGTTTGTCATATTAGTAACAATTATAGCCCTGTTATACATGTCTGAGGTAAGGCTACAAAAGTACACTATTTCTACATGGTTGCTAAGTTTGTCATATTAGTAACAATTATAGCTCTGTTATACATGTCTGAGGTAAGGCTACAAGAGTACACTATTTCTACATGGTTGCTAAGTTTGTCATATTAGTAACAATTATAGCTCTGTTATACATGTCTGAGGTAAGGCTACAAGAGTACACTATTTCTACATGGTTGCTAAGTTTGTCATATTAGTAACAATTATAGCTCTGTTATACATGTCTGAGGTAAGGCTACAAGAGTACACTATTTCTACATGGTTGCTAAGTTTGTCATATTAGTAACAATTATAGCTCTGTTATACATGTCTGAGGTAAGGCTACAAGAGTACACTATTTCTACATGGTTGCTAAGTTTGTCATATTAGTAACAATTATAGCTCTGTTATACATGTCTGAGGTAAGGCTACAAGAGTACACTTTTTCTACATGGTTGCTAAGTTTGTCATATTAGTAACAATTATAGCTCTGTTATACATGTCTGAGGTAAGGCTATAAGAGTACACTACATGGTTGCTAAGTTTGTCATATTAGTAACAATTATAGCTCTGTTATACATGTCTGAGGTAAGGCTACAAGAGTACACTACATGGTTGCTAAGTTTGTCATATTAGTAACAATTATAGCTCTGTTATACATGTCTGAGGTAAGGCTACAAGAGTACACTATTTCTACATGGTTGCTAAGTTTGTCATATTAGTAACAATTATAGCTCTGTTATACATGTCTGAGGTAAGGCTACAAGAGTACACTATTTCTACATGGTTGCTAAGTTTGTCATATTAGTAACAATTATAGCTCTGTTATACATGTCTGAGGTAAGGCTACAAGAGTACACTATTTCTACATGGTTGCTAAGTTTGTCATATTAGTAACAATTATAGCTCTGTTATACATGTCTGAGGTAAGGCTACAAGAGTACACTACATGGTTGCTAAGTTTGTCATATTAGTAACAATTATAGCTCTGTTATACATGTCTGAGGTAAGGCTACAAGAGTACACTATTTCTACATGGTTGCTAAGTTTGTCATATTAGTAACAATTATAGCCCTGTTATACATGTCTGAGGTAAGGCTACAAGAGTACACTATTTCTACATGGTTGCTAAGTTTGTCATATTAGTAACAATTATAGCTCTGTTATACATGTCTGAGGTAAGGCTACAAGAGTACACTATTTCTACATGGTTGCTAAGTTTGTCATATTAGTAACAATTATAGCCCTGTTATACATGTCTGAGGTAAGGCTACAAGAGTACACTATTTCTACATGGTTGCTAAGTTTGTCATATTAGTGACAATTATAGCTCTGTTATACATGTCTGAGGTAAGGCTACAAGAGTACACTACATGGTTGCTAAGTTTGTCATATTAGTAACAATTATAGCTCTGTTATACATGTCTGAGGTAAGGCTACAAGAGTACACTACATGGTTGCTAAGTTTGTCATATTAGTAACAATTATAGCTCTGTTATACATGTCTGAGGTAAGGCTACAAGAGTACACTATTTCTACATGGTTGCTAAGTTTGTCATATTAGTAACAATTATAGCTCTGTTATACATGTCTGAGGTAAGGCTACAAGAGTACACTACATGGTTGCTAAGTTTGTCATAATAGTGACAATTATAGCTCTGTTATACATGTCTGAGGTAAGGCTACAAGAGTACACTATATGGTTGTTAAGTTTGTCATATTAGTAACAATTATAGCCCTGTTATACATGTCTGAGGTAAGGCTACAAGAGTACACTACATGGTTGCTAAGTTTGTCATATTAGTAACAATTATAGCCCTGTTATACATGTCTGAGGTAAGGCTACAAGAGTACACTATTTCTACATGGTTGCTAAGTTTGTCATATTAGTAACAATTATAGCTCTGTTATACATGTCTGAGGTAAGGCTACAAGAGTACACTTTTTCTACATGGTTGCTAAGTTTGTCATATTAGTAACAATTATAGCTCTGTTATACATGTCTGAGGTAAGGCTACAAGAGTACACTATTTCTACATGGTTGCTAAGTTTGTTATATTAGTAACAATTACAGCTCTGTTATACATGTCTGAGGTAAGGCTACAAGAGTGCACTATTTCTACATGGTTGCTAAGTTTGTCATATTAGTAACAATTATAGCTCTGTTATACATGTCTGAGGTAAGGCTACAAGAGTACACTTTTTCTACATGGTTGCTAAGTTTGTCATATTAGTAACAATTATAGCTCTGTTATACATGTCTGAGGTAAGGCTATAAGAGTACACTACATGGTTGCTAAGTTTGTCATATTAGTAACAATTATAGCTCTGTTATACATGTCTGAGGTAAGGCTACAAGAGTACACTACATGGTTGCTAAGTTTGTCATATTAGTAACAATTATAGCTCTGTTATACATGTCTGAGGTAAGGCTACAAGAGTACACTATTTCTACATGGTTGCTAAGTTTGTCATATTAGTAACAATTATAGCTCTGTTATACATGTCTGAGGTAAGGCTACAAGAGTACACTATTTCTACATGGTTGCTAAGTTTGTCATATTAGTAACAATTATAGCTCTGTTATACATGTCTGAGGTAAGGCTACAAGAGTACACTATTTCTACATGGTTGCTAAGTTTGTCATATTAGTAACAATTATAGCTCTGTTATACATGTCTGAGGTAAGGCTACAAGAGTACACTACATGGTTGCTAAGTTTGTCATATTAGTAACAATTATAGCTCTGTTATACATGTCTGAGGTAAGGCTACAAGAGTACACTATTTCTACATGGTTGCTAAGTTTGTCATATTAGTAACAATTATAGCCCTGTTATACATGTCTGAGGTAAGGCTACAAGAGTACACTATTTCTACATGGTTGCTAAGTTTGTCATATTAGTAACAATTATAGCTCTGTTATACATGTCTGAGGTAAGGCTACAAGAGTACACTATTTCTACATGGTTGCTAAGTTTGTCATATTAGTAACAATTATAGCCCTGTTATACATGTCTGAGGTAAGGCTACAAGAGTACACTATTTCTACATGGTTGCTAAGTTTGTCATATTAGTGACAATTATAGCTCTGTTATACATGTCTGAGGTAAGGCTACAAGAGTACACTACATGGTTGCTAAGTTTGTCATATTAGTAACAATTATAGCTCTGTTATACATGTCTGAGGTAAGGCTACAAGAGTACACTACATGGTTGCTAAGTTTGTCATATTAGTAACAATTATAGCTCTGTTATACATGTCTGAGGTAAGGCTACAAGAGTACACTATTTCTACATGGTTGCTAAGTTTGTCATATTAGTAACAATTATAGCTCTGTTATACATGTCTGAGGTAAGGCTACAAGAGTACACTACATGGTTGCTAAGTTTGTCATAATAGTGACAATTATAGCTCTGTTATACATGTCTGAGGTAAGGCTACAAGAGTACACTATATGGTTGTTAAGTTTGTCATATTAGTAACAATTATAGCCCTGTTATACATGTCTGAGGTAAGGCTACAAGAGTACACTACATGGTTGCTAAGTTTGTCATATTAGTAACAATTATAGCCCTGTTATACATGTCTGAGGTAAGGCTACAAGAGTACACTATTTCTACATGGTTGCTAAGTTTGTTATATTAGTAACAATTATAGCTCTGTTATACATGTCTGAGGTAAGGCTACAAGAGTACACTATTTCTACATGGTTGCTAAGTTTGTCATATTAGTGACAATTATAGCTCTGTTATACATGTCTGAGGTAAGGCTACAAGAGTACACTATTTCTACATGGTTGCTAAGTTTGTCATATTAGTAACAATTATAGCTCTGTTATACATGTCTGAGGTAAGGCTACAAGAGTACACTACATGGTTGCTAAGTTTGTCATATTAGTAACAATTATAGCTCTGTTATACATGTCTGAGGTAAGGCTACAAGAGTACACTACATGGTTGCTAAGTTTGTCATATTAGTAACAATTATAGCTCTGTTATACATGTCTGAGGTAAGGCTACAAGAGTACACTACATGGTTGCTAAGTTTGTCATAATAGTGACAATTATAGCTCTGTTATACATGTCTGAGGTAAGGCTACAAGAGTACACTATTTCTACATGGTTGCTAAGTTTGTCATATTAGTAACAATTATAGCTCTGTTATACATGTCTGAGGTAAGGCTACAAGAGTACACTATTTCTACATGGTTGCTAAGTTTGTCATATTAGTAACAATTATAGCTCTGTTATACATGTCTGAGGTAAGGCTACAAGAGTACACTATTTCTACATGGTTGCTAAGTTTGTCATATTAGTAACAATTATAGCTCTGTTATACATGTCTGAGGTAAGGCTACAAGAGTACACTATTTCTACATGGTTGCTAAGTTTGTCATATTAGTAACAATTATAGCTCTGTTATACATGTCTGAGGTAAGGCTACAAGAGTACACTTTTTCTACATGGTTGCTAAGTTTGTCATATTAGTAACAATTATAGCTCTGTTATACATGTCTGAGGTAAGGCTACAAGAGTACACTACATGGTTGCTAAGTTTGTCATATTAGTAACAATTATAGCTCTGTTATACATGTCTGAGGTAAGGCTACAAGAGTACACTACATGGTTGCTAAGTTTGTCATATTAGTAACAATTATAGCTCTGTTATACATGTCTGAGGTAAGGCTACAAGAGTATACTTTTTCTACATGGTTGCTAAGTTTGTCATATTAGTAACAATTATAGCTCTGTTATACATGTCTGAGGTAAGGCTACAAGAGTACACTACATGGTTGCTAAGTTTGTCATATTAGTAACAATTACAGCTCTGTTATACATGTCTGAGGTAAGGCTACAAGAGTACACTATTTCTACATGGTTGCTAAGTTTGTCATATTAGTAACAATTACAGCTCTGTTATACATGTCTGAGGTAAGGCTACAAGAGTACACTATTTCTACATGGTTGCTAAGTTTGTCATATTAGTAACAATTATAGCTCTGTTATACATGTCTGAGGTAAGGCTACAAGAGTACACTATTTCTACATGGTTGCTAAGTTTGTCATATTAGTAACAATTATAGCTCTGTTATACATGTCTGAGGTAAGGCTACAAGAGTACACTATTTCTACATGGTTGCTAAGTTTGTCATATTAGTAACAATTATAGCTCTGTTATACATGTCTGAGGTAAGGCTACAAGAGTACACTATTTCTACATGGTTGCTAAGTTTGTCATATTAGTAACAATTATAGCTCTGTTATACATGTCTGAGGTAAGGCTACAAGAGTACACTATTTCTACATGGTTGCTAAGTTTGTTATATTAGTAACAATTACAGCTCTGTTATACATGTCTGAGGTAAGGCTACAAGAGTACACTATTTCTACATGGTTGCTAAGTTTGTCATATTAGTGACAATTATAGCTCTGTTATACATGTCTGAGGTAAGGCTACAAGAGTACACTACATGGTTGCTAAGTTTGTCATATTAGTAACAATTATAGCTCTGTTATACATGTCTGAGGTAAGGCTACAAGAGTACACTATTTCTACATGGTTGCTAAGTTTGTCATATTAGTAACAATTACAGCTCTGTTATACATGTCTGAGGTAAGGCTACAAGAGTACACTATTTCTACATGGTTGCTAAGTTTGTCATATTAGTAACAATTATAGCTCTGTTATACATGTCTGAGGTAAGGCTATAAGAGTACACTATTTCTACATGGTTGCTAAGTTTGTCATATTAGTAACAATTATAGCCCTGTTATACATGTCTGAGGTAAGGCTACAAGAGTACACTATTTCTACATGGTTGCTAAGTTTGTCATATTAGTAACAATTATAGCTCTGTTATACATGTCTGAGGTAAGTGCTCATTTTTTGTGGAGTTGCACAAAGAGCAAACCCAGGTCATTAAGTATGGTGAATTGGGGTTGGCTGGGAAAATAGGGAATTGGTTTTGTGTAATCAACTCCTCCTACAGTCTTCAACCCAGATATTTGAAACTTCACAGAAAGATTGCACATGTACTGAAATTACGCACATGCTATTATGCAATGAACCCTGCCATCTACGCACCTGCTATTATGCAATGAACCCTACCATCTACGCACCTGCTATTATGCAATGAACCCTACCATATACGCACCTGCTATTATGCAATGAACCCTACCATCTATGCACCTGCTATTATGCAATGAACCCTACCATCTACACACCTGCTATTATGCAATGAACCCTACCATCTACGCACCTGTTATTATGCAATGAACCCTACCATCTACGCACCTACTATTATGCAATGAACCCTACCATCTACGCACCTGCTATTATGCAATGAACCCTACCATCTACGCACCTGCTATTATGCAATGAACCCTACCATCTACGCACCTGCTATTATGCAATGAACCCTACCATCTACGCTATTATGCAATGAACCCTACCATCTACGCACCTGCTATTATGCAATGAACCCTACCATCTACGCACCTGCTATTATGCAATGAACCCTACCATCATGAAAAATACTGGTTAAATTAGCAAAGAGTTCTGATGAGCTTAAAAGCAAAGAACCCTACAATCACAAATAATTACTGTAAATTAGCATAGAGTTCTGATGAGCTTAAAAGCAAAGAACCCTACAATCACAAATAATTACTGTAAATTAGCATAGAGTTCTGATGAGCTTAAAAGCAAAGAACCCTACAATCACGAATAATTACTGTAAATTAGCAAAAAGTTCTGATGAGCTTAAAAGCAAAGAACCCTACAATCACAAATAATTACTGTAAATTAGCATAGAGTTCTGATGAGCTTAAAAGCAAAGAACCCTACAATCACGAATAATTACTGTAAATTAGCAAAGAGTTCTGATGAGCTTAAAAGCAAAGAACCCTACAATCACGAATAATTACTGTAAATTAGCATAGAGTTCTGATGAGCTTAAAAGCAAAGAACCCTACAATCACGAATAATTACTGTAAATTAGCATAGAGTTCTGATGAGCTTAAAAGCAAAGAACCCTACAATCACGAATAATTACTGTAAATTAGCATAGAGTTCTGATGAGCTTAAAAGCAAAGAACCCTACAATCACGAATAATTACTGTAAATTAGCATAGAGTTCTGATGAGCTTAAAAGCAAAGAACCCTACAATCACGAATAATTACTGTAAATTAGCATAGAGTTCTGATGAGCTTAAAAGCAAAGAACCCTACAATCACGAATAATTACTGTAAATTAGCATAGAGTTCTGATGAGCTTAAAAATAAAGAACCCTACAATCACGAATAATTACTGTAAATTAGCATAGAGTTCTGATGAGCTTAAAAATAAAGAACCCTACAATCACGAATAATTACTGTAAATTAGCATAGAGTTCTGATCAGCTTAAAAGCAAAGAACCCTACAATCACGAATAATTACTGTAAATTAGCATAGAGTTCTGATGAGCTTAAAAGCAAAGAACCCTACAATCACGAATAATTACTGTAAATTAGCATAGAGTTCTGATGAGCTTAAAAGCAAAGAACCCTACAATCACGAATAATTACTGTAAATTAGCATAGAGTTCTGATGAGCTTAAAAATAAAGAACCCTACAATCACGAATAATTACTGTAAATTAGCATAGAGTTCTGATGAGCTTAAAAGCAAAGAACCCTACAATCACGAATAATTACTGTAAAGTAGCAAAGAGTTCTGATGAGCTTAAAAGCAAAGAACCCTACAATCACGAATAATTACTGTAAATTAGCATAGAGTTCTGATGAGCTTAAAAGCAAAGAACCCTACAATCACGAATAATTACTGTAAATTAGCATAGAGTTCTGATGAGCTTAAAAGCAAAGAACCCTACAATCACGAATAATTACTGTAAATTAGCATTGAGTTCTGATGAGCTTAAAAGCAAAGAACCCTACAATCACGAATAATTACTGTAAATTAGCATAGAGTTCTGATGAGCTTAAAAGCAAAGAACCCTACAATCACGAATAATTACTGTAAATTAGCATAGAGTTCTGATGAGCTTAAAAGCAAAGAACCCTACAATCACGAATAATTACTGTAAATTAGCATAGAGTTCTGATGAGCTTAAAAGCAAAGAACCCTACAATCACGAATAATTACTGTAAATTAGCATAGAGTTCTGATGAGCTTAAAAGCAAAGAACCCTACAATCACGAATAATTACTGTAAATTAGCATAGAGTTCTGATGAGCTTAAAAGCAAAGAACCCTACAATCACGAATAATTACTGTAAATTAGCATAGAGTTCTGATGAGCTTAAAAGCAAAGAACCCTACAATCACGAATAATTACTGTAAATTAGCAAAGAGTTCTGATGAGCTTAAAAGCAAAGAACCCTACAATCACGAATAATTACTGTAAATTAGCAAAGAGTTCTGATGAGCTTAAAAGCAAAGAACCCTACAATCACGAATAATTACTGTAAATTAGCAAAGAGTTCTGATGAGCTTAAAAGCAAAGAACCCTACAATCACGAATAATTACTGTAAATTAGCATAGAGTTCTGATGAGCTTAAAAGCAAAGAACCCTACAATCACGAATAATTACTGTAAATTAGCAAAGAGTTCTGATGAGCTTAAAAGCAAAGAACCCTACAATCACGAATAATTACTGTAAATTAGCAAAGAGTTCTGATGAGCTTAAAAGCAAAGAACCCTACAATCACGAATAATTACTGTAAATTAGCATAGAGTTCTGATGAGCTTAAAAGCAAAGAACCCTACAATCACGAATAATTACTGTAAATTAGCATAGAGTTCTGATGAGCTTAAAAGCAAAGAACCCTACAATCACGAATAATTACTGTAAATTAGCATAGAGTTCTGATGAGCTTAAAAGCAAAGAACCCTACAATCACGAATAATTACTGTAAATTAGCATAGAGTTCTGATGAGCTTAAAAGCAAAGAACCCTACAATCACGAATAATTACTGTAAATTAGCATAGAGTTCTGATGAGCTTAAAAGCAAAGAACCCTACAATCACTAATAATTACTGTAAATTAGCATAGAGTTCTGATGAGCTTAAAAGCAAAGAACCCTACAATCACGAATAATTACTGTAAATTAGCATAGAGTTCTGATGAGCTTAAAAGCAAAGAACCCTACAATCACGAATAATTACTGTAAATTAGCATAGAGTTCTGATGAGCTTAAAAGCAAAGAACCCTACAATCACGAATAATTACTGTAAATTAGCATAGAGTTCTGATGAGCTTAAAAGCAAAGAACCCTACAATCACGAATAATTACTGTAAATTAGCATAGAGTTCTGATGAGCTTAAAAGCAAAGAACCCTACAAACACGAATAATTACTGTAAATTAGCATAGAGTTCTGATGAGCTTAAAAGCAAAGAACCCTACAATCACGAATAATTACTGTAAATTAGCATAGAGTTCTGATGAGCTTAAAAGCAAAGAACCCTACAATCACGAATAATTACTGTAAATTAGCATAGAGTTCTGATGAGCTTAAAAGCAAAGAACCCTACAATCACGAATAATTACTGTAAATTAGCAAAGAGTTCTGATGAGCTTAAAAGCAAAGAACCCTACAATCACGAATAATTACTGTAAATTAGCAAAAAGTTCTGATGAGCTTAAAAGCAAAGAACCCTACAATCACGAATAATTACTGTAAATTAGCAAAGAGTTCTGATGAGCTTAAAAGCAAAGAACCCTACAATCACGAATAATTACTGTAAATTAGCAAAGAGTTCTGATGAGCTTAAAAGCAAAGAACCCTACAATCACGAATAATTACTGTAAATTAGCAAAGAGTTCTGATGAGCTTAAAAGCAAAGAACCCTACAATCACGAATAATTACTGTAAATTAGCAAAGAGTTCTGATGAGCTTAAAAGCAAAGAACCCTACAATCACGAATAATTACTGTAAATTAGCAAAGAGTTCTGATGAGCTTAAAAGCAAAGAACCCTACAATCACGAATAATTACTGTAAATTAGCAAAGAGTTCTGATGAGCTTAAAAGCAAAGAACCCTACAATCACGAATAATTACTGTAAATTAGCATAGAGTTCTGATGAGCTTAAAAGCAAAGAACCCTACAATCACGAATAATTACTGTAAATTAGCATAGAGTTCTGATGAGCTTAAAAGTAAAGAACCCTACAATCACGAATAATTACTGTAAATTAGCATAGAGTTCTGATGAGCTTAAAAGCAAAGAACCCTACAATCACGAATAATTACTGTAAATTAGCATAGAGTTCTGATGAGCTTAAAAGCAAAGAACCCTACAATCACGAATAATTACTGTAAATTAGCATAGAGTTCTGATGAGCTTAAAAGCAAAAAACCCTACAAACACGAATAATTACTGTAAATTAGCATAGAGTTCTGATGAGCTTAAAAGCAAAGAACCCTACAATCACGAATAATTACTGTAAATTAGCATAGAGTTCTGATGAGCTTAAAAGCAAAGAACCCTACAATCACGAATAATTACTGTAAATTAGCAAAGAGTTCTGATGAGCTTAAAAGCAAAGAACCCTACAATCACGAATAATTACTGTAAATTAGCATAGAGTTCTGATGAGCTTAAAAGCAAAGAACCCTACAATCACGAATAATTACTGTAAATTAGCAAAGAGTTCTGATGAGCTTAAAAGCAAAGAACCCTACAATCACGAATAATTACTGTAAATTAGCAAAAAGTTGTGATGAGCTTAAAAGCAAAGAACCCAAAAATCACGAATAATTACTGTAAATTAGCAAAGAGTTCTGATGAGCTTAAAAGCAAAGAACCCTACAATCACGAATAATTACTGTAAATTAGCAAAGAGTTCTTATGAGCTTAAAAGCAAAGAACCCTACAATCACGAATAATTACTGTAAATTAGCATAGAGTTCTGAAGTGCCTGTTTTATAGTAATAGTGATATGTGATTATACCATAGTAATTCCTATTTCTTGTTAATTTTTAAGGCTTTTCTTTGGTACTTTTATTAAAAAATAAGATCATTAAATGTTAGTTATAACATTTTCTAATTGTATTAAATAGTCATCTTTATTATATAGATAGAGATTAAATATCGAATTTTCCGAGTGACAGAAATCAGGGTAAATCACATGTGAAAAGTATCGTTTATTTTCACTCTCGGGTTTTTTCCCGCCAAAATGTCACAATGGTTTTGTACTATAGATATTTATCCGCCATTCATAAAATTTAGGATTAAACATTAAAATTTTACGAAAACAATTGTGATCTATATAATAAATAGGATAATCAATTGGGCATCGTTAATATCCAAAATATGATCACTCGTGCTGCATAAAGGATCAGATTAAACTCGTGATCATATTTTGGATATTCACTCCGCCCAATTAATTATCCTATAATTGAAATTTAAAAAAAAAAAGTTTTTAGGACGTAGTTATAATTTTCATTTACAACTGAGATACCTCTTTCTGTCATTTACAGGTTTTCTTTGAGAAAATTTTTCTAGAACGACCAATAAAATCCTTGTTCGTATTACAAGATGATTCAATCCACGAGTGGAGATTTAGATGGAGTCTAGACAGATATGTAAGTTGTTTGTACATTACACCTCATGTGGATTTATGCACAATTTGAGTGGACTTAACAAGGTCAAAAGTACAAAATTATCTCCCCTGCCCATTTACATGAATGGACATGTATGCAATTTTCATTATCTTTATCAAAGGATTTGAAAATAGTATAAGCAGTTGAATATGGATGAAAAGCGTTTATGTCCACAATTGTTACAAAGTATAGTTGAAGCAGGAGAAAAAAAAAATTTATGAAAAATTTTCCGATATAAGCTGGAAACTCCATAATATATACTAAGCTTAGGATGAACATAACTTTAAAATATCTGAATACATTGAATATAGGTGGGATTTAGGTTGGAAAATGCTTGGACCCGAAGGGTCATGTGAGCTATTGTTGTCACTTGGCAACTGTCAACCTCTTCTGTTTTGTACATGTTAACTTTTCTTCGTTCATCTCCAAAACCACTGAAGGAATTGCTTTGATACTTTGTGCATATCATCAGTAAAATGTCCTCTATAAAGATTGCACAAATCATAGTCGCTTACCAAATAACATAGCCACCATGGCCAAAAGTAGAACAGGAGATCAAAATACAGTTTTTGGCTTATAGCTCAAAAAGTAAAACAGATACAGGAAAAATGACGATACTTTCCATTTCAGCCTCAAAAGCTGTACAAAACTCTGTTGAATCAAAGTTTTAAAATGGTCTCTTGCAGGAGTTATTGTCCCTTAATTGTAAATATTGATACTTATTGCCATTTTTTCTTCTATATCTTGAAAATTATTAGAACTAGAGAAAAAGTTGGCTTTGCAAAATTGTTTAGCTCATTTAGATCTACCAAAATGATTGCATGGTCAAATTTGTTCAAACCGCCATTGAAGAGTTATGGCCACTTAACTGAAAATCTTTTTCTTAAAAACCACTGAAGGGATTTGAAACTTTGAAACTCTTTATCATGGCAGCCGACCAACCAACATGGCCACTAGAATAGGGGTGGTTTGGGGGTGGGGGGGGGGGGGGGGGGGGGGAAAGGGGTCAAGATATAGATAATGAAGTATAACAGATACAGGAAATCTGAAGTGAGTCTGCCCCCTCAGCATCAAATGCTCTACAAGACTCTCCATTGAGTTGAAGTTTTCTGAAGATGCCTTAAAGAAGTTTTTGCCTCTATCATAAAAAATTGTTGATTTTTGTCATTTTTCCACAAGAGCTAGAGAAAACCAATCATTCATCTCATCTTTGCATACGTGTTGGATGACTCCTTACAAGATTAAAGCATCAAAATAAATGATTGTTGCAGAATTGTTGCACAATTCTATATATGAAAGAAAGCTGGTAAAAGAAAATTTGCATAGTTGTTCAATTGGTTTCAGGTTCAGGTGAGAGATCCATTGGATCCTAGGAGGCTCTAGTTAGTTATAAATACACAGGAGCTTTTTCCAGGTATGAATCAACAGTCAAAATTTCTGAGCTAATTTCGCGCTAAATATAGTGCTAAATTAGCTAAGAAATTATGTACTTTTATATTTATTCCCAGCTTTTTCAAAGCAATAATGTGCAGTTCAGAGTTTGGTGTCATGGAGATAGCTTTTTAGCCTGGATGAATATTATACACAGAAGTCATATAGGTTCAAGGTAATTGACTGACTTGAAGAACATTGGATTGTTTGTATTTGTCTCTTTTCAGAGTGTTGTGTATGGCATGGTTTTTGGCTTTATTTACCAATTAGCCGTGAAGTATAGAATCATTGATGACAACAATACGGAGAACCTCTTTTCACGAGGAATGTCAACTTGTTTTGTCTTTTTAGGACTCATAGGTATTGGTGTAAGTATATACAATCTATATATTTGATACACAACATTCTTAAATATTCTGGTAACTTTATCTTTTTGATAAGGCATGAGACTTGGAATAATTAGATCCAATTAAAACAACAGGATCTTTTCCACGTTGAATATATTTGGCTTTTTACTATTTTTTGTGAGAACTTGGTTACCTCCCATTTACAGGAGTTATCTCCCATTATTGCATTTGGGTTTTTTTTGTCTTCATGGAGTAGTGCCACTTTCTCAGCATATCTGTAATTGTGATTATTTTAAGGCCATGTAAAAAAAAATCATTAGCTTCTCAGGCCACTTTTCAAATTTTTTGATGTGGCAGGGAGGGGTCTTTTTTTTCCCTTGTTTTTTTCTTAAAAAAATTGTTGCTTCTCAGGCCTTTTTTTAATGAGGCAGGGTGGCTCTTTTTATGCCCCCACGACTCATGTCCGTCTGTCCTTACGTCCGAATGAATTTCCCTCAAGCTTTTCCCAGAAACTGTACATGAGAACAATTTGAAATTTGGCAGGGTGGTTCAGTATCACAAGTTGTCGGTCCTAAGCAACTTTCAGACCTGTCGGACAACTACTGCCTGTTTGGGACTTCATTTGTACGTAAATACGTCCGTATGTACGAATTTCCGTCAAGCTTTTCTCAGAAACCGTACATGAGAACAATTTGAAATTTGGCAGGGATTCAGTATCACAAGTTGTACGTCCTAAGCAACTTTCAAATCTGTCGGACAACTACTTCCTGTTTGGGACTTCATTTAGCGGGGGCATCTGTGTCCCATGGACACATTCTTCGATTTTTTTTTTCTGGCATGTACTTGTGGAAACTTTCATCATGTCTGAATTATTAAAATATAGCATCTGTTCTTATATACTGGTATATGAAACAAGAATTTTTAGCTATTATTTTGTTGGTTTTATTTCTGTAAAGAGATATGTCACTTTCTGTGTGATCTTTAATCATGATTATTTTTAGCTGTATATTTTTTTTCCGTACAGAGTTATGTCACTTTCTCATTTGTTTGCAAGAATAAAGAACAGTGTAATGAGATACATTCCTACCTGACTGTTGTACCTGTAAGTATTTTTTATAAACTGAAAAGCTGAGGTATCATTACAGGCTGGTTGTAATCAACTCCAATCTCAATCGACAAAGATTACCAGTTTTCCTACCGTAGGTCATGGGTTTTCTCCGGATACTTAGGCCTTCCCCCAATAAAAACCTAATGTAATTGGTAGCTGAAAAATTGCTGAGAGTGGAAATAAACACACCTCAAACAAACAAACAACCAAACAAATGCAAAGCAGTTTAACACCACTTACAACAACTTTTCATTTATATCATGGTGTCCATTTTTTATTTGGGAGAAAAACTGATAATACTTGTCAATTTAGGTTGAAATCACCGACATTCTCTCCACACTAGGTTGGACATATAGTTATCAATGGTAGATGAACTAGCATTATAATTTGACCAACATTTAAAAGCATTAACTTCATTGACAACAGGGGCCTTGGTGGCCGGGTGGTTAAGGTAGTTTGTCTTCTATTGATCACAACAGGGGCCTTGGTGGCTGGGTGGTTAAGGTTGTCTACTATTGATCACAACAGGGGCCCTGGTGGCAGGGTGGTTAAGGTAGTTTGTCTACTATTGATCACAACAGGGGCCTTGGTGGCAGGGTGGTTAAGTTAGTTTGTCTACTATTGATCACAACAGGGACCTCGGTGGCCGGGTGGTTAAGGTAGTTTGTCTACTATTGATCACATGGTTTGTCAACACTGAGATTGCTGGTTGGAGTCTTACTGTGGGCAGGGTCTACTTGACTCTTAATTGACAATGATTGCCATTTTTTCCTCCCGATGGTCAAGGGTTTTTTCCAGGTACTCCAGCTTCCTCCCCAATGAAAACTGATATAGCTGAAAAATTGCTGAAAGTGGCATTAAACACCATTCAAACAAACAATAATTGACAATATTCTAATTTATTGAAAGATTTCACCGTTTTAACTTGGTGATGTTGTAAAGCTGTCAGCTATAAGATGCATCCAGTTTTACCGAAGCGTGAAAATCAGTGAAGCGTGGAAGTCAGTGAAGGGTGGAAGTCAGTGAAGTGTGGAAGTCAGTTAAGCGTGGAAGTCAGCGAAGCATGGAAGTCAGTGAAGCGTGGAAGTCAGTGAAGCGTGGAAGTCCGAGTACCTGTTAAAACCTTCAAGCTATAGAAAAAAATAACCTGACAATTTTTGTCAACATGGGTTGTAGGCGAGCACAAACTTGCAACCAGTAACTACCTGAAGCCGATCCCCTACAGATGTCCTGTCTGATTTTTTTGTAGTAATATGTAATGAATTAGTATCTATTACATTGATTAAAATTATAACCCATCACAGATATATTGTTGATAGGGAAATGTTAATTTTTTCATGACATCAGTTCCACAAATGATGGTGCTAAAGCTATGTTGTTTTTTCAGGTAAATAATTAGTCAGATTTTTGTTGCAGTTGCATTAGAATAAAGATAAACATAATGTATTTGAACTTGGCCAACAGTAGTTGGTGACTTGATGGTGGTCATTGGCTGTTAACATTTGCCGACATAAATTGGTGATTTGATGGTGACAAATGAAATAGCTGTTCTCTTTGTCTGCTTACATGTTACCAATAAAATTCAATTTGCAACAATAAAATTACCAATTGATGCCAGCAAATCTTAAAATACAACTCAGTTGTTTCCTAAATAATCAATTGACCTTATGACTCCTTACTTTTGACCTTTTGACCTTGTTACCTTTGACCTTTTATGTCTTATTTTCCTTTGCAGATCGTTTCCTTCATAATTATTCGCAATGTTCCTGGATGGCTGAGAACAAAATACAGCTCATTTTTTGCTTGGTTTGGAAAAATCTCTTTAGAAGTGAGTCATAACTAGATGAGTTAGAAAGAATTATCAAAATTATATCAACAACAATACGGTTATATTCACGCTTTACCTTTAGCTAATGTGATGGTTTTTGTTTCAAGTTTACGAAAAGTATGTTATATAAGTATATATGGGGTATAAACTGCAGACAAGTTTGTGCAAACATCATAATCGGTCCCCTCTGTCCAGTACAACCAATAAGAAAACTTATTTCTTAATATAGTTTATTTTGCTTTGTAAGCTTAAATCTGATTGGCCAAATCAAAGCAATGCTGGTTATAGGATTTAACTGATTATCACAATATTTTAAATCGTTATAAATTTAACCTGCGTATATCAAAGAAAATTGTTGCTTTTGAAAGAATGTGATGTAAGCAAGTTTTACAGTAGTAAAAAATAACAACAAATGTAAATTTTCTATTTTCAGTTATTCATCTCACAGTATCATATATGGTTAGCTGCTGACACATACGGGGTTCTGGTTCTGATTCCTAGTTATCCCGTTCTGAACGTTATTATAACGTCTTTTATATTTATATGTATAAGTCATGAAATATCAAAAATTACAGGGTCGCTGATACAGTATGTGGTTCCTAATGAATGGAAGGCGTTACTGCGGAACTTTATATTATTTTGTCTAGTTTTATTGCCAGTTTGTATTTCACATGGTGTGTTTATTTGAAAAATTGTTACATTCTAGACAAATTATGTCATTCAATAAGAATGAAAAGTATCTACCACATTTTATATTATTTTGTTTACTTTTTTTTAAACCTATGTATATTTCATGTGGTGCATTTTTACTAAATTTGATGTTTTGACAGAAAAATATGTTGTTCCAATGAAAAGATAAAGCTACTGAACAATTTGCATCCATCAGAATTTAAAAATTTAAAACTGATGTATTTTTAATTGATTTGCTTTTTAAGTAGATATTTTTTTGAACTAGGCAGGGGGAGATCGGTACAGGTGTTTCTTAGAACCAGTCAGTGGGAGATAAGTACAGGTATTTTCTAGAACTGGGCAGGGGAAGATAAGTACAGGTATTTTCTACAATTGGGCAGGGGGGAAATAAGTACAATTGTTGTTTAGAACCAGTCAGGGGAAGATAAGTACAGGTATTTTTTTTAGAACTGGGCAAGGGGAGATAAGCTCAGGTATGTCTAAGAACCAGTCAAAGGGAGATAAGTTCAGGTATTTCTAAGAACCAGTCAAAGGGAGATAAGTTAGGTAATTTTCAGGACTGGGCAGCAGGAAATTCATTGAAATTTTTTTTTAATGGAATATTTAGTGCTTAAATTGAAAGTTATGTATGTTACAGACTGCTCAGTGCTAATTCTTATCAATGATGAATGATGTAGGATACAATTTAGGGACTTAAGTAATCCTTCTGATTTTGTGTATTACATTTAGTAAGATGCTGAAATTTCATTTGAAACCTATAAAATTCCACCGATTATTCAGTAGGGTCTGTTTAATTTAAATTTATACATTGTCTTCATTTTGGACAATGTTCAACTGTTTTTTTATATGTGATGTTCATTTCTGGATGAAAAATTATACTTTTTTATGTGATTTGTACTTGTATGTTTTATTGAACAAAATAAATTTTTATGTATATAAATACTGCTAACTAGTGTTATATGTACTAACCAATTTTTCAGGATTGCGGTCTCGAGGGGGTGGTTTATAAGACCTCTTTCTATGACAGACCCAGTCCATGTGGAGGAAGTAGTGGGGTAATGAGGGGGTAGTGTATTCTTCAAAATGAAATGTTTCTACTTCCTATGAAGACTCCATTTTTGTTGATAAAAAATCTGATTATTGGGCTGATTGATGATCAGTTATAATCGAAAGATAGTTGGTTAGATTAATCAAGAACTGCCACAAAAAAAAATTAAATTAAATTCATCAAGTCGGAGAACGTCCCTAGATACTCTGCCCACTTAACTAGAGTTTTTTTACAGTGCCAGGGCTTGGTTAAAATAATCCCTTGTAAATTTCCATGATCAAATAATTGTAAACAAGAAAAGTAAAAAAATGACTTGTATTCATTTAGATTTGTAGTCATATAGGGTGCTGTCTTGTTTTCCTCCATCGTGGTGAGATTTATTTTACTTCATCATTAAAATTTCTACTGCCTCTTTCCATGTTTACTATGTACAGCACATTAAATGGTTTGTGTAAATGCATATTGTAACCATTACGGGCTGTTCCAGAAAATACTGTCCCTCCTAACTTTTTCCAAACTACCACCACCCATGTCAAAATGTCAGTCAATATTACATGTGTTATATAAATATTTCTGTATTTTAGCTAAAAACATCATTTATAAAAAAAACTGCCCTGGGGGGGAGGGAGGGGGGGTGGGGATATAGTATTTTTTGGAACAGTTTAAAGTATATTTTATCGATGGTAGATTTGTACCAATTTTCAAGCACTGATGTGAATAATTTATAAACAATTATTTATTATTTGTATTTAATTAGATTTTGTTTATTTTCCTTGGGCAACCCCAAGGTATTACATGATAATAGGAGAGTACAAATGGGGGTATTTAAGTAAATTTAATTGTTATCAATGTATTTATCTGTACTTTATTACATTTTGTATATTTTACCTTAGGTGACCTCAAGGCATTACATGGTAATAGGCACTGCAGGCAGGGTGTACTTGACTCCAATCTTAATTAACAAGGATTGCCAGTTTTTTCTAACGCAGGTCGGGGGTTCTCTCTGGGTACTCATACTTCCTCCCCCAATAAAAACTGGACGCCATGAAATAGCTGAAAATTGCTGAAAGTGGCATTAAAACACCATTCAAACAATCAAAAAAAATATAATAGGAGAGTAAAAATGGGGGTATTTAAGTAAATTTAATTGTTATCAATGTATTTATCTGTACTTAATTACATTTTGTATAATTTACCTTGGGTGACCTCAAGGCATTACATGATAATAGGAGAGTAAAAACGTGGAGTATGTAAGGAAATTTTATTGTTATCATTGTATTTATTTGTACTTTATTTTGTATATTTTCCTTGGGTGACCCCAAGGTAGTAAACATAATATAATACGAGATAGACATGTACAGCCCAACTTACGTCATAACTATTTGTTTGTTATTCTGCTGTTTATGTGGAGTGGGAGGAGTCAAGCCCACCTGTGTAAGTGTAAAATTAGTCAGATCATGTCCATCAGTCTCCATGGTTACATTAATGCCAGTTAAAATAAGGCAATCTTTAATTGGATAGGTAGGTTTTTTCTCCAAAATTTCAAAAGGCACATTTTTGCAATTACTTGCTAAAAATTGTTAATAAAAATTCTAATAACTGTAATAAATTATTTGGGGTGGGGACAAAACTGAAAATTGATATGAGCGGCGTCATTCATATAGGGACCTTTGTGATAATTGATTGAATCAAGTTTTTTGCAGAATTATGCTCTTGAAACAGCAAATAATCAATTCAAAACTTCTCTCAAAGTTGAAATCTGTAAGACTGATATTTACATCTTATTGCAATCTACTCCAGTTATTCAGTTCTTGCAAAACTTCGAGGACTTCAATGCGTTAAATTACAACATAATCATTAAGCGGAAAGTCTCACATAAATTTGTACAGCTGTGTAGAACTGCTCAATCGTTAAATATACGTGTTGATTACATGTTCATTACAAGATTATATGTTTGCAGTACAGCAATAAACTGGGGATACTGTAGATACATTCTACGTGACAGTCTCTGACATTAAAAAAATATATGATCCATAAAGCATCCTCCCTAGTCAAGGGTTCTGATTCCATGTTAGCTCGTGATGGAGCGAATGTGGAATCAGAACCCCTGATGTGGGAGGATTTCCATAAAGTAGTGTTGTTGGTTTACTGTCTATACTCTCTTATGTATTTATCATTTCCATTTTTATATTAAAAATATTTGTAAAATTTTACAATGTTCCTTTCATTCATATATTGTACTCCAGGTATTACTGTAGAATCAGTATACTGCTTTTTTCCTCATTAAGGTTCTCAATGGGAACCTCCTCTAATCAAATGGGAGCAGGTGAAATCATCCAAATCGTCCTACTGTAAAACTATACATTTTAGCAACATATTACAGTGGTAGATCTCGTGGACTCATCTTCTCTGAAACCTCTTGGCAAATTGCCTGATTTACCAGATTACAGTGGCTGAGGACATGTAGCAATTTTGCCCTTGATAAAGTTTCTTGTTAAGATTAGTTATGTCCCCCCCCCCCACTTGGTGGGGAGACAAATTGTTTTTGTCCTGTCCATCTGTCCGTCCATTCGTCTGTCTATCACAAAGTTATTTTGCTCAACTCCTCTAAAACTACTCAAGCAAATTTTACCAAACTTGGTATGTAACAAGTATACCATATGTAGATATGCATATTACCTGGAAATTTTGATCCTCAAAATTTTGTGGGAGTTATGGCCCTTTAAACTTAGAATTTTTCAAAAATTCCTCATAAACCATGGATTCCACTCAACTCCTCTGAAACCACTGAACCAATTTTACGAAACTTGGTACATAGCAAGTACACCATATTTGGTTGTGAATATTACCAGAAAATTTTTATCCTCAAAATTTTGTGGGAGTTATGGCCTTTCCAACAATTTCTTATAAATCATGGTTTCCTCTCAACTCCTCTGAAACTACTGCATCAAATTTTAAGAAACTTGGTGTGTAGACTATTTAGTTGTGCATATTACAAGGAAATTTTTATCCTCTGGGGAAAGGGGGGAGACACTGTTTTTTTATGCAAAAACAAACTTTAATTGTTTGTTTGTTTGATGTTTAACGCCACTTTCAACAATTTTTCACTTATTTCATGCCATCCAGTTTTTATTGGGGGAGGAAGCCGGAGTACCCATAGAAAACCCCCCACCTGCGGCAGGAAAACTGGCAATCCTTGTCAATTAAGATTTGAGTAGAGTACACCATGCCCGCAGGGAGACTCGAACCCGCAATCTCAGTGTTGACAGACACGTGATCAATAGTGGATGAACCACCTTAACTACTTAGCCACAGAGGCTCAAGCTTTTTTTGAACTATTATAAAAATCCCTATAGCATAAAACTATATCTTTTTTACTGTGCCAAGCCTATAAATGGGAAGACATCAATTAGAATAGTTATAATAATTAAAGTAAACCAACTTATCCTCAATTATTATTATTATTATTATTATTATTATTAAAACTTTGATGCATTATCAGTGACAATTGAAATTTACTAATATTAACAGGGGCTAAGTAGTTCAGTTGGTTCATCTACTATTGATCACGTGGTCGGTCAACACTGAAGTTGCGGGTTTGAGTCTAACTGCAGGCAGGGAGTACTCGACTCCAATTATTGGCAAGGATTGCCAGTTTTCCTACCGACGGTAGGTTTTCTCCCCGGTTACTCCTGCATCCTCCCCCAATAAAAACTGGACGACATAAAATACCTGAACAATTGCTGAAAGTGGCATTAAACATCATTCAAACAAACAATCAAAGCTCTTCAACAACCTATTTATTTGGATTTTATATATTTTTATGCTCTGACCATACTCCATGGAGAATGCCCGTACTCAACTCACAGAGTTGCTGCAGCGCGTCCCATGGTGGCTGATAGGGGAGCCTGTGTCATTAAGGGTTGTCAGGTCATAATGGGTGACTTGTTTGGAGATTGCCAAACTCCTTCCACTATAAGGACCCATCTTGAAGATTTTGAAAAAGAGAAAGCTCATTGTAGCCGCTACCCAATACCTCGAGCTTTTTTCAGTTATAAAATGTTGTTCCTATTGCCCCATCCTTTTTTCCCCCATTTATTTATTGTACATTAACATGTTATTGTTCTGAATATAGCTGAAATACTGCTCCCTGGACATTAAACAACATTCAGTCAATCATTTTTATAACCCTGCTCGACAGAGTCAGGGGTATATAGTGGTCCTCATGTCCGTCCATCCGTCCGTTCGTCCGTCAAAAAGTTTACATCCGATTTGAATGAAATTTGGGATATTGTTATATATCAGGTTGGTAAGAAGCCTATCGATTTTGGGGGAAATCCGTCACATTTCAAGGTCGCAGTCCACAAAAAACGTTAGAAATTTTAACAAAAAAGTTGTTTCCGGACAATAACTCAAAAAGTTTACATCCGATTTGAATGAAACTTTGGGATATTGTCATATATCAGGTTGGTAAGAAGCCTATCGATTTTGGGGGAAATCCGTCAAATTTCAAGGTCACAATCTACGAAAAACGTTATTACAAAAAAGTTGTTTCCGGACGATAACTCATAAAGTTTGCATGTGATTTTAGTGAAACTTTGGGATATTGTTATATATCAGGTTGGTAAGAAGCTTATCGATTTTGTGGGAAATCCGTCAAATTTCAAGGTCACAGTCCACAAAAAACGTTAGAAATTTTAACAAAAAAGTTGTTTCGGGACAATAACTCAAAAAGTTTGCATCCGATTTTAATGAAACTGTAAAATATTGTTACATATTTTGTTGGTAAGAAGCCTATTGATTTTGGTGGAAATCCATCAAATTTCAAGGTCACAGTCCACGAAAAACGTTAGAAATTTTCACAAAAGCGGGGGTATCAGTGATCGCTAGATCGACTTGTGTAGTTTAATGAGGTTTAAGTGCCACTGACGAGTCTTAATTAGACAAAACACACATCTTACATAGTAAAGTTTATATTCTTGGAATCATTGAAGACATTTTATTATATACATTCAATTCTATATTGAAATCATAGTTCCATAGTTTTTGACGGGGGCGATTTTGACCAGCTACCACACAGCAACGTCACAGTGTTACAAAACAAGATTACCGTAAATCGAGTTATTTTGGCGTTTTTCTCTCAAAAGCCACGTGTTTTATTTTGGTGTGTTTTAAATTTTGGAACCTGCGAAAGTTGCTCTCTTAAAATCGCAGTAGTGAGCAAGGTTCATATCTATGATTTGTATATTCTATATTGGTATATTTTTTGCAGGGATGGCATCTATCCACTTTGAGATCCAACCATGACACTTAAACTGTAATTAAATTTTATGACATTAAATAATTACAAGACATATCATATAGACCAATGTTCATTATTGTCCTTTTGTCAGTAATTAATGATCACAGATTAAAATTTTAACCCTTTTTGTATTCCAGCAGTATATCCTGACTGAATGACGATGAAGGTGTTCTGATATTATCAATAACAGTTTAGTGAATAATAAGCCGGACATAATTATGTATGAACAGAAATTCATACATTGTGTTTTCTTAACTGTTTTATAGGAAAATAAGGAAATATGCATACAAATGTATACCTATAACTTTCCTTTACACAGACTTGTGTATTACGGGTATTTAACGATATTGTCTAACTAGTCGGCAACTTTGGCATGCTTTATTTTGGTGTGTTTAATTTAAGCTCTTTCACCTAAAGTGCCAAATAAGTCAAAATTAAACTACAACTAAAACTAGAGTAAAGAAACCTGTGAGCAATGCTCACCATTGATACCCCCCGACTCACAATTACTTTGAAAATTCAGGTGTTCTTAATTATGAACTTGAAACTTTATCTAGTTAAACGTGAGAATTGCAGATAAAACATGTAACCCTCCCCCATCCCCCAAAGAATGGCATCCCCATATGTCAATGACCAAGTCCATGTTTTTCTATGGGAAACCTCCAATAATATTCTGATCAAAATGTTTACTATCCAGTGCACAATGGAAATATGTGACCAAGATTCGGTGTAAGTTTCAACAAATTCCATTCAGTGGTGTAGGAGGAGTTGCACATAAAAGATGGATATCCCCTTATGTCCATGACAAAGTCCATGTTTTTCTATGGGAAACCCCAAATATCATTCCGATAAAAATGTTTAATATCTCCTGCACAATGGCACTGTGTGACATGGATTCTTTGTAAGTTTCAACAAATTCCATTCAGTGGTGTAGGAGGAGTTGCACATTAAAGATGGGTATCCCCTTATGTCCATGACAAAGTCCATGTTTTTCTATAGGAAACCCCAAATATCATTCCGATCAAAATGATAAATATCTCCTGCACAATGGTACTATGTGACAAGGATTCTGTGTAAGTTTCAACAAATTCCATTCAGTGGTGTAGGAGGAGTTGCACATAAGAGATGGGTATCCCCTTATGTCAATGACAGTCCATGTTTTTCTATGGTAAACCCCAAATATCATTCCGATCAAAATGATAAATATTTCCTGCACAATGGTACTATGTGACAAGGATTCTGTGTAAGTGTCAACAAATTCCATTCAGTCGTGTAGGAGGAGATGCACATAACACATGAGGACCCCCTTAGGTCATTTACAAAGTCCATATTTTTCTATGGGAAACCCCAAATATCATTCTGATCAAAATGTTTAATATCTCCTGCACAATGGCACTGTGACATGGATTCTGTGTAAGTTTCATCAAATTCCATTCAGTGGTGTAGGAGGAGTTGCACATAAGAGATGGGTATCCCCTTATGTCCATGACAAAGTCCATGTTTTTCTATGGGAACCCCAAATATAATTCCGATCAAAATGTTAAATATCTCCTGCACAATGGCACTATGTGACAAAGATTCTGTGCAAGTTTCATCAAATTCCATTCAGTGGTGTAGGAGGAGTTGCAAATAAGAGAAAGTGTAATGGACAGTCGGACACCATGATAACTATATACCCCCCCACTTTTCAAGCGGGGGTATAATAACCAGACTTACGATTTTTACCTTTTATGAAACTTGATGCATTTTCTCGTCATCTCATATCAGGGCTGGCGCCCATTGATGAGATATGGACAAGAAAATACATGTTGTTTCAGAAAGAAAACTTAAATTATCTATAAAACCTCAAAAAGGCCATGGGTGGGGGTTACTGGGCCTTAAAAAAAAATTTAGAATGAAATAAATAAAATAAGAATGTTGCAAAAACAACAGAGGTTAAGGGTATATTACAAAGTAAAATAATAGATTTTAACCATCTGGAGCCTATGGTTCAAGTCAGTTTTTCCTATGGAAATTTAGACACAGGAAAAATGTTCCTGTTCAATTGTTCTCTGCACAATTTTCAGCTATGTCCCAGTGTCATCTAGCAAAATTAATGTTGATCAAACTAATACATATTAAATCTTTCACTTGCTCCCCGTTTTCTTTTAGTGGGTGAAAATTTAAAGATAGAGTATCATCACACTAGTGATCAATAGAATATGATTAGAAAAAGGTAAGCAAGTGAAAGATTAAATGATTAAATGTTGTGTGTCAAGAAACCGGTGATCAATGGTAGACGATTAGAAAAGTTATTGCATCCAATGTGACAGTAAATGATATCCCACAATGCCATGTGTATATCCCACAATGCCATGTGTATATCCCACAATGCCATGTGTAAGTGTATATGTTTGTACCAACTTTGAATGGTTTTTGTTTTTTTACAAAGTTTTAAAACATGACAGGAACCCATACAACAAAAGTGTCTCCCACAATGCAATGTGTAAGGAAATAGAGACAACACACAGATCATGCTTCAACACCCCATGAAAACTGGATGCCATGATATAGCTGAAAATTGCTGAAGATGTGTAAAAACAGGTCTGACAAGTCAACAAAATTCAATTGCTCCAAGTTGACAAATCAACAAAAATTTAAGATATTAATAGTTTTAATCTACAATAATGAATAACAGCTTGTGATGAACTGGCACCAAGACGTAATGGAAACAAACTTAGCTTGAAAATTGTTAATAATTTGCAAATCAGCTGAGTAATATATTGGATCAATCTTCTGTGACTTGATGATTCCTTTTTACGAGTTCAAGAAATAGAATTTATTAATTTTAAAGGCACCAAATAATTAAAAATATCCACCCATCTACAGCAAAAATGGCAGACCCAATAAAAAAAATTGTTAAACAATTCTTCCCTCTCCTATTTAACTGCATTAAAGAAATATTTTTTTTTTAAATAAAACTTCTAATTATATATGAAATTAGTAAAACATAAGCAAAATATTTTTTTATATACATGTGGTGTCAAAATTGAGACCAAAACTCGTCCGTGTCAACAATTCAATATCAAAATCGTTTTCCTAAGGTCACTCTACAGTTCTACATCAAGTAAAAACATCTCAACAACATGTCAGGTGTAAGTAATAATAAAATAGAATAATATTTTTATATATTTATATAAACATAGGCGTAGCAAGTGGCTGGTACAGTTCCTACCGTACCACTTTAAATTGCTGGTATGAAAAACTGTACCAGTTTTTTTGTAAATAGAAATAAAAAAATAAAAGAATTTCTTAACATGTACTAACATGTTAATGTGTGAAACGTTCAAATATTAATCTTATTTTTCAAAAATAATTTTCAATATAAAACAGCATAAATAATGTCAAATAATTTTACATGGAAAACCTCTATATTTAAACATATTCACATTAAAAACAGGTTGTCGCCCCTTAACTGACAGTACCACTATTTTAACGACCGTACCACATTTTTTCTGAGTGCTACGCCTATGATAATGAATGCTAATCATTCAAACTAATGTGCAACTATATAATTTTTAATATACCCTTAATTCCAATAAGAAATTTTGTAATCCTAATAAAGCCCAACACAATTTGATTAAGAATATCGATATTAAATGTAAAATCTGTGTCAAATTAAGTGTTGACTTATGTCTTCCTTTAATTGATAGAAACCATCAGTTCTTATTGGCTGATGTCAAGAAGGGGGAAACATAAAAACGTGGCTAGAATTAGGAAGGAGAAGAAAACATTTTACAACAGATATAGGCACCCTGCACCATGAAAAAAAGGCCTTCAATAAATTAACACAGATCTTGATGAAGAGAATACATTTGGACCAAAACGGACAGTATCAATACCGAATCATCACTAAGAAAAATTTATTATACGTTTACAGGCCTTTTCTCTGTATGCCTTACTTATCCCAGATAAGTAAAAAAAAAAAAACTACAAAAATATGATGTAACATGTCAATGAACCAACAAAAAAAACTAGAAAAAATTACCATGACAACGAATAACAAGTCAAAAATAACAGATGTAACAAGTATAAATTTAAAATAAAATTGTGCGCCAAAGCATTTTTATGGAACAAAATAAGGTCTGAAACGACGTTCCAAGTCATTGGCACTATGTTCTAACGGGACAACAAAGCACTGCATGTGTTTTCAGAACATAAAAACTTTCAGTAATTTGACACATTTTCAACAATATAACTTTAATAAGCACTTTACCAAATTAGAGGTAATAAGAAGCAACCCTTTTACTTGATCACTGCCATTCCAGATGCTTTACTTCCGAACCCTGTTCTGACGAAAATGGTTTGATTACTGAAGATTAAGTCTTTGATTTATACAGCAAGAATACTGAAAAGTCTTTACAAATACAGAAACAAGACCATTTCACAACATTTTTACAATATATAGAAAAATATCGATTTGAAATTTAAACACTAAAAATATGAAATCTTTATGAAATAAATTGTATATACAAAAATACTTTTTGAAAGTCTATCTGCCTTGTTTTTAAAATAAAACTGCACATTTAACTGAAATATCTAATTTTAGTTCATTTATTACTATATACCAGTAAAAAAAACTCAGAACAAATTCACAATTTAAAAATATTAAGTCTATACAAATTCACAAACATTGGTCAACCTTTGACATTCAAAATGAATTACTGTATATATGAAAAAAATAAATAAATAGAGATCAAACAATTTTAACACTAGTTTATCTACGTTTCCTTTCAATAATAATTTTGTTTAAAAAAGAACATTGTATTTGTTTATAAACCAGTACAGTAGTACTATTCATTTTTGTCCCTCCCCCTTTTCTTGTCAATTATTTCTATTCAGCATTGGTTAGTCAAGTTTCCAGTTTCAGACGTTACACAACTTCATATTCTTTTTTCACAGCACGGCCCAAACAACAAGCAAACAAAATTCCAATGATCTAAAAATATAGAAAAAACATAGGTTATCTCCCTTTGACCATAAAGTAACTATATATAAATACAGCAAATAAACTTTATTTAATACACCCTGCAGATTAAGACCTTGAAGACGGTCAGAGTGCAGAAACACTTCTTCTCATGTGGGGTACTAGAGTAGGCCAACTTTACATCGGAGCAGCCCAGCCGGTAGTAAAACATATGCTGCAGAGTTCTTCGACAAGGTATCCCAAAGGCTGGGCTTTGACAAAACTAACATGGTGGAGTTCATGGACCACCAAGACATAACAACCATCCGATCGAGAGCAGTAATTTTTCAGTGTAGGACATTAAAAACCACCAAGAAGAAGTAAACTTTAACAGTAGAGACTAACAAGTGTGGACTGTGAGCACGCTCACAAAGGGGTACCCCCATTTCGCCAATTATCTCCCCTTAATGATAATCGAGGTCAATAAATATCCTTCATGCACATCTACATATAATGTACGTAATTTATGCTAAGTTTCATTAAATTTCCTGAAGCCGTTTAGGAAGAGTTGATCTTACAAAGGATGTGGACAGGACAGACAAACAGACAGACAGACGGACAGGGCAATTCCTATATACCCCACCAACAAGTTTGTAAGGGGTATAAAAACAGCTGTGGGGAGGAGCTGATCCAGTGCCCCATTACTAAAACAAAGTTGACATTTGCCTCCCTTTGTTAGATCTTGACCATGAAGTGGTCTTTACAAAAGTCTGTCAAACTACATGTTAAGAGATGTAGTGTTCGTATCTTGGACTGTAGACAGGTACATAAGCATCCTGGCACTAACAAGATCCAAGGTCTAGTTAAAAAAAAAACCAACAGTATCTACAATGATGTTCCGATAATTTATGTTGACATAACACAGCAGGCAAATTTTCCAGGCCAGACCACACAATGTTCTGTTTTTTTTCCTTCAAGTTTGAATGAGACCTCAAATTTTATTTATCTAAATCCTATCATGATCAAATAATAATAAAAAATAATAATATTTATTCAGGCAAAATCAAGTACACAATACATAGCATGATAAGAATACATATAAATTTAAAACATTACATGTTACAAGTGTCAATCAATATATACTAATGCAACCTGATTACCTGGGAACCTACCTGTATAAAGGACAAATCCAGTCCTATTCCACCAAACCTAACTGTATAAAGGCAAATCCCAGTCCTATTCCACCAAACCTACCTGTATAAAGGCAAATCCCAGTCCTATTCCACCAAACCTACCTGTATAAAGGCAAATCCCAGTCCTATTCCACCAAACCTACCTGTATAAAGGCAAATCCCAGTCCTATTCCACCAAACCTACCTGTATAAAGGCAAATCCCAGTCCTATTCCACCAAACCTACCTGTATAAAGGCAAATCCCAGTCCTATTCCACCAAACCTACCTGTATAAAGGACAAATCCCAGTCCTATTCCACCAAACTTACCTGTATAAAGGCAAATCCCAGTTTTATTCCACCAAACTTACCTGTATAAAGGACAAATCCCAGTCCTATTGCACCAAACCTACCTGTATAAAGGACAAATCCCAGTCCTATTCCACCAAAACCACCTGGATAAAGGACAAATCCCAGTCCTATTCCACCAAACCTACCTGTATAAAGGACAAATCCCAGTCCTATTCCACCCAACCCACCTGTATAAAGGACAAATCCCAGTTATATTCCACCAAACTTACCTGTATAAAGGACAAATCCCAGTCCTATTCCACCAAACCTACCTGTATAAAGGACAAATCCCAGTCCTATTCCACCAAAACCACCTGTATAAAGGACAAATCCCAGTCCTATTCCACCAAACCTACCTGTATAAAGGACAAATCCCAGTCCTATTCCACCAAAACCACCTGTATAAAGGACAAATCCCAGTCCTATTCCACCAAACCTACCTGTATAAAGGACAAATCCGTCCTATTCCACCAAACCTACCTGTATAAAGGCAAATCCCAGTCCTATTCCACCAAACCTACCTGTATAAAGGCAAATCCCAGTCCTATTCCACCAAACCCACCTGTTTAAAGGCAAATCCCAGTCCTATTCCACCAAACCCACCTGTATAAAGGCAAATCCCAGTCCTATTCCACCAAACCTACCTGTATAAAGGACAAATCCCAGTCCTATTCCACCAAACCTAACTGTATAATGGCAAATCCCAGTCCTATTCCACCAAACCTACCTGTATAAAGGCAAATCCCAGTCCTATTCCACCAAACCTACCTGTATAAAGGACAAATCCCAGTCCTATTCCACCAAACCTAACTGTATAATGGCAAATCCCAGTCCTATTCCATCAAACCTACCTGTATAAAGGCAAATCCCAGTTATATTCCACCAAACCTACCTGTATAAAGGCAAATCCCAGTCCTATTCCACCAAACCCACCTGTTTAAAGGCAAATCCCAGTCCTATTCCACCAAACCCACCTGTATAAAGTCAAATCCCAGTCCTATTTCACCAAACCTACCTGTATAAAGTCAAATCCCAGTCCTATTCCACCAAACCTACCTGTATAAAGGACAAATCCCAGTCCTATTCCACCAAACTTACCTGTATAAAGGCAAATCCCAGTTTTATTCCACCAAACTTACCTGTATAAAGGCAAATCCCAGTTATATTCCACCAAACTTACCTGTATAAAGGCAAATCCCTGTCATAATCTACCAAACCTACCTGTATAAAGGCAAATCCCAGTCCTATTCCACCAATCACAACAATTTTATTCTTGACAAAATCTTTCAGCTCAGTGTAACATCCCTGTAAACATTGATTTAAAGTGAATGAAAAACAAATGAACTAAATTTTTCAGGTGGAGTGCAACGAAACTTTGGGATATTGTGATATAAATGTCAACATAAGAAGACATAACTGTGTTTTATCTGAATTAATTTTTATTTGTGGGTATCAACCATTTTCCAAATCACATCTAACATACAATTAGGTGGAATCATTCCACACATGGAACATTACGAAGTCTGACACATCAATTAATAATCTACAATTAGTGCTGAAAAAAGTTCTCCTTTGAATTGTAATATGAATAAGGCCACACAAAATTAATTTTAAGGTTCTCAGGCCAAATTTTTCAAAAATAGATGAGGGAGGGAGGCTTTTTTTTAATCATTTTATTGGTCTAAAATCAGACGAGGGAGGCATTTTTTTATTCGTTATCTTGCACAAAATTTAACTGGTCAAGATCTCAATCGATACAGCAAAGAATTTGTATATGAAATGTATTTAAAGGTTATTACATAAAAGAACCCCTTTTAAATTGTTAAATTGTTTATGCAACCTGGGTTATAGTATAGTGAAATTGAGGGGAGGGGGGCAGGGATCGTCGCAATGCATCTAGATGCGTATTGAACACGTCTTTGCAGCAACTAATGCATACTAGTACAGTTATCGGATGTTTACGAATTTCAGTCGTGTCAATTTCGTTTCCAATGCATGATCATACAAATGGTGATCAAAATTAACATGTTTCGTCAGATTTTCTACAAGTAATAGTAACAATTATTTGGGCAGCAAATATGTTTTAATTAGGATATTTATTAGACAATAAAAACATTCAGTATGAACATAAATTAGAGTAAATTAACCTTTAATTTTAATACATTTCAATTCGATTATCTGATTGATATACACTAGATTTAGGATCTGAAAGACTACTGTGTCTGTGGTCAGGTTCAACCTTTCTGTTGAAATTGATTGTATAATGTTCTAAATTACAAATACCGTAGTTCATTTTAATTTAATTTACGAGATTATGCTTGGGTATAAAATTAGAAAAAAAACTGATTATTTTATAAAGAAAACAATGATAATTTGTTGGGTGGAAAATTCGTTTTGAATGTCAGCATCTGCATTATTTTTACATTCATTTCCAAGATGAGCCAGACAAGACACGAGTCTCTCTTTAATGGGGAAACATCAGCATGTTTCAAGTAATGATTGCAGTTCAATCATACCCCAGAAGACTGATAAAAATCTTGACCACTAGAACAGCATAAAGCATATGTCGCCATATTGTATATTTTATAAAATGACATGAATGATTATGGGTCTGTCATCGAAGAAATTGGTTGTATGCAACCACTTAGCTTAACTGCAATATGTGGCACTCATGAAAATTGTTTGGGATTTGCCATTTTCAAAAATGATGAGTCCAGGACTCACCATAAAAAATCCTACAAAGTATCACTGAAAGGGTACATATTTTGTGTAATCAACACTTCCTACAGCTTTTAACCTATATCCCTAACACTTTCCAGAAGCAGATTGCACATATTATAGTTGCGACCTGCTATTATGGTATCGTTTTATGAGATGTTTCTATATTTGGGAAAATCAAATCCTACAGCTTTAAACCCAGATCCCTGAAACATCACAGAAAGATTGCACACGTATTGGTTGTGCACCTGCTATCATAGAACGTGTTTTCCCCATTTTTCCAGGATTGGGAACGTCGTAATTTTTCAATGAGGGTACCAATTTTGTGTAATCAACTTCTCCAGCTCGCTACCCAGATCCCTGAAACTGCACCAAAAGATTGCACACATATTAAAGTTGTGCACCTGATCTTATTTAAGGAACGTTTTCCCATGACATGTCCACGAGAACTTCTTTCAGCAAATTTTATAGATGGTACCGCTTTTGTGCTATCAACTCTTCCTTTTTTGTCACAAAACTGTAAACGATTCTCCGTTTAATAAAGCACTTGTTTTGCAACGCCGCCATTTAAGACAAACGATTTTTTTTTGTTTATTTTTCTCGGGTATCCGATCTCAATAGTCGTGAACACGAACGATTCCGTAACCCTCCTTTACTTTCAAACGCTTGTATGCACTATGTATTCTTTAGGAAGTTATCATTAGAGTAAGCAAAGATGTCCGATCTTTCCGAATGCAGTGGCGGGAAATTAAGAAGCGGATCGGACCGGATAATTTTTTTTAACGGAAACGGCACCACATTTCCGGATTTTTATTTTATTGAAAACCCGATAAAATCGGCAATGCGGCGGGGTGAAAACGGATGCGCGCGGGCCTGAGAACCGTAAATCTAATTTTATATGGCCTAAAGGAGCAGCCTAAATGGGAGCATCGCGTATTTTATGGTTCACCCTAACAGTGCCTCTGCTGTACGTAGCATCTTTTTTTAAATGTGTTGGTGACGTAACAAAAAAATGAAAAAATACGTTTCTGAGATTATAAAAAATTTGTTTGTCTTTTTTAATGTTATTTAAAAATCAAATATTTCAATTTTATCGATGTCAAAATTATTTTTGTTGACGAAAAGCATTAATAATATCATAATAAGCAATAACACTAAAAAGTATTTTAAAAAAAAGGTTAAGAGCAAGCATTACATTTGCATGAGTTACCATTCTAAGTACTTGTTTACGCTAAACTATTAACCAATGGCGCTTGAGAGATTTAAATACCTGTTATCACTTCACACGTGCTTGTTGAAAAATAATTTTAAAAACAGACTACATTAGTGTTCAAAATGAGCGGTAAAAATATATTGTTGTTCTATTTGCTTCAATATCAGAACGAAAATAAAGATATAGAAATATATCTTTTTCCCAAACACCTTTAAAAAGTAGGGAGATTCTAGTATGGTTCACTGACCAATGCATTGAATGAAATAGAATTTAATATGTGGAACGTAACATTACTTCACAAAAATACTGATAATTATAGGTTATTTACGTTTTTTTAATCAGACACTCGTCGAGTTATTCATTGTCATGTCTAGTAAAAAGTCTAATCCAGAATGTAGCGCTTGTATCATTAAAATCAGGAACCTATAAATCAACTGGACTGGAATCTAACGACATCGTATACATTTCATTGACATCCACTACTCTAATTATCGAACAAGTGTCAACATTTATATGACCGGTTAGTTATACTAGTAGTCCCAGTTAAAATCTAAAACGTCATGCAAAAATCTTGCAAGGGCAATAGAACCCATGCGAAAAGAAAAAAATAAGCATTTAAATCATTTTTGATAGGGTAGTAAATTTAGACTATAATATGAATGTAGGCGCAGCATAAATGCGAGAATCGCACACTGTTCATGTCGTTACATCAGAGCCCCCCAACAGTGCCTTTACATTCCATTGATGACGTGACGTCTTATCTAATGTGTTGGAGACGTCAAAAAACTCAATTTCAAATATTGCGTTTCAGATTGAAAAAAAATTGTCTGGTATTTTTGTAGTACTTTAAAAAATAAACACTTTATCGATGTCAAAATTATTTTTGTATTTTTTTTTTGTTCGTCTACAATATTTTCTTCGGATAGCTCAGCTACCATCTGAAATGGATTTGTTCATATGGATCACGTGACTTTTTTTACACACAAGCATATAACAGTATAGCTCGCATCTGCAAAGCTCGCTATCAAATGATTTGAACAAGGCTTTTCATAGTTATTGGGAAACCAATTTCATACACTACCACACCTAAAATTTCTACCGATAGTCGGGCGTTTCCACTACCACACCTAAAATTTCTACCGATAGTTGGGCGTTTCCACTACCACACCTAAAATTTCTACCGATAGTCGGGTGTTTCCACTACCACACCTAAAATTTCTACCGATAGTTGGGCGTTTCCACTACCACACCTAAAATTTCGACCGATAGTCGGGTGTTTCCACTACCACACCTAAAATTTCTACCGATAGTTGGGCGTTTCCACTACCACACCTAAAATTTCTACCGATAGTCGGGTGTTTCCACTACCACACCTAAAATTTCTACCGATAGTTGGGCGTTTCCTCCTGCTTCATTCACCAAAAAAAACTGGATGCCAAAATAAAGCTGAAAATGGTGCTAAAAACAATTCAAAAACAAACAAATGAAATCTGTAGAAAGAGCATAAAAACTGCTCTAACGTTATAACACTACTTACAATTTTATAAGCAGTCGCACCGGTACAGTTTTTGGGTTCTTTACAACAAGAGGTTGGAATAGTACGATTGGATATTGTCCAGTCGGTATAGTTGTTCACTCCACAACAAGAAAACTGCAATTCAAAGCAACAAATTGGTATTGTATCAGGGTTCAAATTAACATTTGACGGCAAAAGGTCTAGAACTTTTTGAAGCTCTAGGTGGAAAGTCCATCAGATGTTATCAAAAAGTCGTCAATATGAGTTACTGAGAATACATGCAGGTCCAGAACTTTTGTACATAAAATTTCATAGGTCCTGAATCAAAAATTGAAGGTCATTGACCTCGGACCAGTGCTAATTTGAACCCCTGTTGTATATTTAATAGTTAAGGGGTCGTCCATAATTGTCAACCATTTTCACAAGTGTGCAAAAAACACACTTTTTGAGACCCCCCCATCAAAAAGTGTACATCAACCATTAAACTAATATTAAAACCAAACTCCACGGAAACAACAAAATTCTGAAGATAAAAAAAGTGTACGCAAAAATGTCGAAATTTTTAACTCCCTCCCTCAAGTGTGAAAATGGTTGACAATTATGGACGACCCTTAAATCAATGAAATGTACAAAATAAATCATAGGAATGATATACAGGATTCAGATATAAGCATGTAAGCTTTTGTTAATTGGTCTCCTTAAAATTCAGATATTTCCAAACCTATGGAATAAAAGAAAAATAGTTGTACGGTACTTCTTACAAATGATCTACTTATATTTTTTCTGTTGTCATATTTTGAAATACAATTTTTTTTCTTCTCGTACTTGAAATGAAAACTCCATAAAATATTAAACCAGTTATCTAGCAGCAAAATATATTAGAAATGATGTGACATGTTTTATGAAGCTTACTTTCCGAGTTTTAATGTGATCGCCATCTGTAGACCATTTAGATACAGAGTGTACTAAATAAAAAAGCACTCATTTATTTTCAGTCATGTCGATTACCTGCAAGGGATGAAAACAAAATTAAACTGACTTACTTCTTGTTGGACTTTATTCCAGTCATCATTTGCAGATTGGTCTTTAATGGTTTTGTTCATCAAATCCTGAACACCTTCATCAACCTTATAAAGAAAGAGTATAAAAGGTGGTTCAATCATGGATGTAAACATTATATGATTTGTTAATTAAATGGATATATACTCAAATGAACAAAATTTCATTGTGGGTATGTGCAAAGTGAAAGATGCATTGTGGGTATGTGCAAAGTGAAAGATGCATTGTGGGTATGTGCAAAGTGAAAGATGCATTGTGGATATGTGCAAAGTGAAAGATGCATTGTGGATATGTGCAAAGTGACAGATGCCAAACTTGGAAATTATTTATTCTATCTCTTCTTTTCTATTTGAAGTGTTTTTAAATATTTTGTGCACAAAACGTCAAATAATTAAATTATAAGAATTGTAACTTTTTGTTTGGTTCATTCAAAACGAACTCATAATTTTGTTTAAGTTTATTTGTAAATAAAAACTCCATATTTTGCCAACATTTCGACGACCACTGCCGTTTTTATTCAAGGCATATATATACAAATGATAAGAATACCCATTAAGACGGCATTGTATTGTAATGTTCACTTAGTACACCCCCCCCTTTCCCCATTTCTACTGTTTATATTACTACTAAATTTCATTTGCACAAATATACATATTCTTGTTATTTGTATATATGCATTGAATAAAGACGGCAGTGGTCGTCGAAAGGTTGGCAAAATATGGAGTTTTTATTTCTTATTGTACAGTTTTTTTATTTGTAGAAATTATAATAAAATTTATAATAAACAGAAACACATGCAATGAAGATAAAGACAATTTTGAAAGGTGCAAGATAGTGCCTGTCGGATCATGTGGTCAACAGGTTACTGCTGAGGCTCCATCCACAGATAGGTAGTAGAGGTGACCACATGAGGGAGACGGACTACATGTTTATAAGTTTCATGTTCCCTCTACATTAAATACTTTTTAAGATGACAAAAGAGTACACCTACAATGGATAAAACTGAAAACTGCTTGCACATCAAGGAGAAAGCCCGAAAAAAAATCTGACTTCTGACACTAGAACTAAATGAGCTTCGATTTAGTATTCTGAGCAATTAACCTGCAACTTCCCCTCCTTCCCTTTTTTTTAAAGGTGAAACTTTAGATGCAGCTAAAATAATGTTATAAACAAAAACTGTGTCCATGAAACTTTATACAATTTATCAAAATCAAGAAATCAAACATATTCATTGATTGATTGGATGTTTGCTTTACGTCAAGCGAGCAGTATTTCCGCTATATTCAGGAAGGGAACAAGTTAACAAACAATAAGTCAACGGAAACTGGGGATGGGATGGGTCACAGGGAATACAACTTTGACTGCCGCTGGAAAAGTATGGAGTTTTGGGTATGTGCGGAAAATTTAGCCTTTTGTAGCGGCTACAATGAGCCTACTCTTTTTCAAAATCTACTAAAGGGGTTCTTTATCATGCAAGGAGCCTGGCACTCTCCAAACACATTACCCATGATGGTCCATATTATGACCTGACAAACCCCCTCCCCTACGAGAGGGTCTCCCCTATCCGCCACCGGGAACCCTCCCAGTATGGTCCCAGAATCATTTTCAAGAAAACTTTCTCCATGTAAATGGGGAAGCTTCAAGACATAAACTAGAGGCTCCCAGGAGCCTGTATCGCTCACCTGAACCTGAAACCAAACAACCCTTTTTTATCCAGCTTTTCTTTGCTATAAGGAATTGCCCAACACTTCTGCAAAGTCATTAATTTTGACTTTTTAAGGGAAATAACTCCTATAAGGAGGAGCTTTTGATGCTTAGAGGGAGAAGGGAGGTTCACTTCAAATTTGCTGTACCTGTTATACTTTTTTAACTATCAGTCGAAAACTCTCTCGACTCCCCCCCCATTTTCTATTTTAAGCCAACGTAGCAACGTAGCTATGTAGGTAGTCAGGTGTCATGATTTGCACAATTTTGGTAGAGGACATCCTAAAGATGGTGTGTGCAATGTTTCAAAGCAGTCCTTTAATGGGTTAAAGAGGAGAAGATTTTTTAAAATCAAGTAAAAGTGATTAAAAAAATGTTCAAGGAGAATAATTCCTAAACGGTTCATCAGACAATCTTAACCCTAAGTCATTTTTGTAGCCCTCATAGAGCAGAACAATTAAGCAAAGCTAACTTTTTCTCCAGTGCTAATAATTTTCAAGATTTTGAGGCAAAAATATCAAAAATAATCAATTTTGACAATTAAAGGGCAATAACTCCTATAAGGAGTCCTCGTACAACTTCAACCCAATGGAGTGTTTCGTAGAGGTTTTGATGCAGATGAAGACATGTCTCGTGGGTTTTCCTGTATCTGTTACTCTTTTTTAAATATAAGCCAAAAGCTGTATTTTACCCCCCCCCCCCCCCTTCCTTCATTTTATTTTTAGCCATGTCAGCCGTGTTGGTTAAACTGCAGCCATGGTTGGTGCAAACTTGGTTGAGGACATTTGACGAATGATGTGTACAAAGTTTCAAAGCAGTACTTTCAGTGGTTTCAGAGGAGAAGATTTTGAAAAAAACAATTAAAACCGATTAAAAAACAACAGTTCAAGGGGAATAACTCTTAAACGGTTCATCAGACAAACCATCAAGTCATTTTTGTAGCCCTCATAGAGCAGAACAATTAAGCAATGCTATCTCTTTCTCTAGTTCTAATAATTTTCAAGATTTTGAGGCAAAAATGTCAAAAATAATCAATTTCGACAATTAAAGGGCAATAACTCCTATAAGGGGGTCATCATACAACTTTGACCCAATGAAGTGTTTTGTAGAACTTTTGATGCTGAAGAAGGAAGGTTTGTTTGATTTTCCTGTATCTGTTATACTTTTTGAACTATAAGCCATAAACTGTATTTTGACCCCCTTGTTCTATTTTTAGCCATGGTGGCCATGTTGGTTGGTCTGAGGCCATGATTTGAGCAAACTTGGCAGAGAACATTTTACTGATGATGTGTGCAAAGTTTCAAAGCAATCCCTTTAGTGGTTTTGGAGGAGAAGATTTTTAAAGAAAAGTTAACGACGATGGACAACAACAGGACGCCAAGTTATGGCAATATTTAGCTCACATGACCCTTTGGGTCAGGTGAGCTAAAAATGAATGAAAAATGTAACATGAATCATGTGACATACAGATCAAGCGACTTACCTTGTTTTTGTAAATAAATCCTGCAATACCAGCAGCTAACTCACAAATGAATATGATGATCAAAATGACAGCAAACTGCAAGAAAACAAAACAAGTTACATGTGCCATTGGAAAACCTGTTGTAATGGAGATAATAGAACAACTTTACATTGTATACAGTTAATTTGTGGAGTCATTTATAAACTACATCTAATGGCCACCATTACATAGAAGCAGTGGGCAGAATGGGAAAAATTAAATCTAGCTAAATTTAGAGAAGTGTGGAATGACTAATGAGGGATGTGGCTAAAGGTCACATGACTCTATGAAAGGTCAGTAACAATTGGTTAAATTCCTGGGGATTTTTTTCATAGCCCATGAATAAAGAAACAGAACACAGAGTACATGAAGTTGCTTTCATACTTCAACAGAAATGTTTTTGGACCTTTCAAATCAGTACAGAAAATATATAAAAATATTCAAACAACATGTATATATGTATCATGATTATTCTTTAAAAATTTATTTAACTATTCCCTATTGGGGGGAAAAAGCAAGGATTGAAAAAACTGCTACTTCAAAGTAAAAATATTGTAAAGTTGCTTTTCAGAAGTGGTCATCAATACGGTTGAGTTTCTGCAAACCAATTTAATGTAGTTTCACTATGACTTAATTAAGAACATGCATCCAATGGTGCATCAATTTATTTTGCACGAACGTCAGGCTCACAGCTTTCGTATCACTACTATCATCATCCATGTAGAAAATTCAAGTTGACAGCGATTACTTTTAAAGTTTGTACACATCACACAAATTTAGTGACACTTCATGTAAATCGCTTGCTTATCAAAATTGGTTTATTACATTTCTAAATACAAACTTTCAAGCTAGTTATTTCTACTTACTGTCATTATACAACAATAGTTCTCTTTGTATGCTCCACAACATCCGAACGCTGCTATCATAAATATTAGCACACCGACTATTATGAGAAACACCGCCGCCGCACTGAACTGTCCACCGATTATATTTGTATATCCTTTTAGTTGCACCTGAACGTAGGCGCCACCTGCTATTAGAGCAATACCAACCAACTGAAATAGAAAATAGAAAAAAATGTTACTACATAGTTGGATTTCTGTTTGAATGTTGTACAAAATGTACATGTACTGCCAAGCACGATATCTGTTTGAATGTTGTACAAAATGTACATGTACTGCCAAGCACGATATCTGTTTGAATGTTGTACAAAATGTACATGTACTGCCAAGCACGATATCTGTTTGAATGTTGTACAAAATGTACATGTACTGCCAAGCACGATATCTGTTTGAATGTTGTACAAAATGTACATGTACTGCCAAGCACGATATCTGTTTGAATGTTGTACAAAATGTACATGTACTGCCAAGCACGATATCTGTTTGAATGTTGTACAAAATGTACATGTACTGCCAAGCACGATATCTGTTTGAATGTTGTACAAAATGTACATGTACTGCCAAGCACGATATCAGTTTGAATGTTTGTATTTTGCTTGTTTGTATGAATGGTGTTTTACTCCACTGTCAGCAATTTCTCATGGTGTCATGTTTTTATTGGGGGAGGAAGCCGGAGCACCCAGAAAAAACTCCTGACCTGCGGTAAGAAAATTGGCAATCCTTATCAATGAAGACTGAAGTAGAGCACATCCTGCCAGCAGCGAGACTTGAACCTGCAATCACAGTGTTGACAGACCACATGATCATTAGTAGACGAACTACCTTAACCACTCGGCCACTGAGGTGACAGTTTGTATTTTGTACATACTGTGCTGCCAAGCAGTCAGTTCCAAATTGCTAGAAAGTATTTTTATTGCATATACTTTGTCTGTATTGTACAATACCAGCTGCAAATGTTTCATGACAACATATTTTAATTATGATATCTACAGAAGTTACTAAGGTTGACTGGCATCATATTATGGATCTTTAGTGATTGATATGGCCACGAGACAGATGATCAGTATTTCTGAAGGTCCACCAGACCGTCGGACATAGCTGGTAAAAAACTTAATGAACTGGAAAAAAATCTGTAAGAGGAGGACAAGAAATCAGGAAAAAATTCCAGTATTATAATTTTTACACTTAAGGAAACAGAAAAATAGTATAAAAATCGTTCAATCTGGTAAAATTTACTCAGTCAAAAATACAAGTTATTATTACCTGACTGGATTTCCCAAATAAACTGAAATACCTTTGGAAAGACTGGATGAAGAAATGCATGGAGAAGGATTACAAATAATATTTGATTGATACACGACGACAGTGCTGCCTTATTTAGTCAATTACGTATCTTTACAAACCGCTAGTTTTTTTTTAATACTGGTACTGACAATTGCTTTGGTGGGTTTTTTAATGACACTTATGTTGTTAAATTGACCAAGTATTTGTTGATAAAACATTCAGTTTCATAGGGCACCCACTGTACATGTATGCATCAGGAAACCACTGTTTATATAAAGGTGTTTCTTTTGTTTACCAATGTATATTGGCTGTGTTAAAGGATCTTTTTATGTTTCAACAGCTACCCAATACAATGTTAAAGGATCTTTTTATGTTCCAACAGCTACCCAATACAATGTTAAAGGATCTTTTTATGTTCCAACAGCTACCCAATACAATGTTAAAGGATCTTTTTATGTTCCAACAGCTACCCAATACAATGTTAAAAGATCTTTTTATGTTCCAACAGCTACCCAATACAATTTTAAAGGATCTTTTTATGTTCCAACAGCTACCCAATACAATGTTAAAGGATATTTTTATGTTCGAACAGCTACCCAATACAATGTTAAAGGATATTTTTATGTTCCAACAGCTACCCAATACAATGTTAAAGGATCTTTTTATGTTCCAACAGCTACCCAATACAATGTTAAAGGATCTTTTTATGTTCCAACAGCTACCCAATACAATGTTAAAGGATCTTTTTATGTTCCAACAGCTACCCAATACAATGTTAAAGGATGTTTTTATGTTCCAACAGCTACCCAATACAATGTTAAAGGATCTTTTTATGTTCCAACAGCTACCCAATACAATGTTAAAGGATCTTTTTATGTTCCAACAGCTACCCAATACAATGTTAAAGGATCTTTTTATGTTCCAACAGCTACCCAATACAATGTTAAAGGATCTTTTTATGTTCCAACAGCTACCCAATACAATGTTAAAGGATCTTTTTATGTTCCAACAGCTACCCAATACAATGTTAAAGGATCTTTTTATGTTCCAACAGCTACCCAATACAATTTTAAAGGATCTTTTTATGTTCCAACAGCTACCCAATACAATTTTAAAGGATCTTTTTATGTTCCAACAGCTACCCAATACAATGTTAAAGGATATTTTTATGTTCGAACAGCTACCCAATACAATGTTAAAGGATATTTTTATGTTCCAACAGCTACCCAATACAATTTTAAAGGATCTTTTTATGTTCCAACAGCTACCCAATACAATGTTAAAGGATATTTTTATGTTCGAACAGCTACCCAATACAATGTTAAAGGATATTTTTATGTTCCAACAGCTACCCAATACAATGTTAAAGGATCTTTTTATGTTCCAACAGCTACCCAATACAATGTTAAAGGATATTTTTATGTTCCAACAGCTACCCAATACAATGTTAAAGGATCTTTTTATGTTCCAACAGCTACCCAATACAAACAATTTTGACCATTTGTATCTAAATATACATGCATAAAATGTACTCATCTTTTATTCAGTGATTTATATGTGACCAGAGGGCGGCTGATACATGTATATGATTATTGTACATATGACCTCGAAACATAATACATGTCCAGATGTTGTCATCAAAGGACAACATTACTATGAATCAACATAATAAGGAATTTAATCAAACTGCAGCTGTCAACACGGACCAATCATTGAACACTGGAAGTTAAAGGACAGCGAACAATTGTTCACATATGTATATGTATATTACTGCTATGATCAAAAGTAATGGATCCTTTCATAAATATAGATTATTGCCTTTGCACTGTATCTCGATAAAGTAACCACTCGCATGGTTTGAAACAGCCAATCAATGTACACTACCGTATACATGTACCCCTTCTATACAACAATTGATATACTAGTTCTACTGTACATGTACATGTATGTGTCACCTTTTATTTTTTTGTTTGAATGGTGTTTTAACGACACTATCAGCAACTTTTCAGCTACTAGTATATCATGGCGACCAGTTTTTATTGGAGGCGGAAGCCCGAGTACCCTGAGAAAACCCCTCAGGGGTCGCGCTGGGCTTCGCCAATGTCGCCAATTGCGATTTTTCTTTTCATTTGGCGACAAAATATTGCGTCTGGCGATTTTTTTGGCGCCAATGTTTTAGTGTTAAACGATGCATGCACGTTTTAAATTTATCTGTAATCGGCGATTGCATCATTAAAGATCCTTTGTCGGCTTCTATGGTCGTAAATACACGTGTATTGTGTAGTATCCAGTGACATGTGTGTTATTTGGAGTTATTAAACGGAAATCGGCAATAAATGAATCAACAAAGTTGTCTGATGAAAAGCAGCTTTACCTGCATCACAAAAAACGAGTTGACGTGTAATAAAACAATTGAAGCTGTTAATTAATTTATAAAAATAACAAAACAATCATATTTTTGTAGTAATATTTTTTTTTATAATGTAATTAATAAAATACAGGTTTTTTCCGGACCGGAAGTCCGTCTTAATTTCGTAATTAGAAAACTCTTACACATGCGTAGTTTTATTTTCAGTATTTCCGGTTTTAAGTTCGTTCACGGGAATAGATGTTTCTAATAAATTACTGTAAAATTTTGGTTTTCTGCCAACAAGAAATCACTCACACATCTTTTCATGATTAAAAAATACAATTAGTGTACGGGCTGCTCGAGACCAAACTTTTGAAAAATTGAATTAAGAGTCCGGCAAACTTGGGCCAAGTTGGGGATTTCGTCCGACGTTACAGAATATGTCACACATACTACATAGTGTTAAACAATTTCGCCATGTCATATAGTGATCTAGCGATTTCTAATATGGCGACACTTTTACAAAACTGGCGACGGAAAATTGCAGTTGGCGATTTTTTTGGCGCCAGCTTTTTAGAAGCCAGAGCAGCCCCTGCCCCTGACCTGCGGTGTCGCATTTTACAACCACTGATATACCAAATCATTTTTCATTGTACAACTGTACTAGAATTACATTTTATATATATGTAAATGTACATGTACTGGTATACAATTTTAAAAAGTTCAAATTTATATCCAATTACATCATTAAGCATTATTTTTTGTCAATTTCTCCAAGCTTTAACAGAATTTTTTTCAATACATGTTTTCTGATGTGTATAAAACTGCTTAATAAACAGGTTCTAGTTCTCGACCGTGAAGAGATTTTAAATTCATTTCATTGACTTTTGCTCCTACGTATTCATGTGATGTGTTGTCTGTTATACACAATAAATGTATTGTTAAATTAAACCCACATATCAATATAAAGATATCCCCATGTTAAGCCCCTTAAGACACGTTGGCAATTTTATTTAAAATATATCATGTAAATAAATACCCATATTTCTGTCCGAACATTTAACATTATTAAAATTGCTGATCTTGTTGAATATTCACAACAGAAATTGTCTTTTTTTTTTTTTTTAAATTCAACTATACTAGTAGGTATGGATTGTCCCATAAACCTTTATCCACAGTTGCTAAACTACATGTTTCAATGCATTTAGACATAAATGTACTTTACTGGAAGAAAAATGATAAAAAATATACCAAACGTTTGTTAAAAATCATTTTTTAAATCTTTTATTTCAAGTTGATAAATACAGTACGCCCAGAGTGTGTGGTCACTCAAACACTCAAATTAGAGAAATTTCTCGGTGTTACACGGTGTATCACCGAAATTTTTTTGGAGAATCACAGTGTTTCAGAGTGTTGTTATCTATCACCACCTTAAAATTAATTCCCTTGATGTACCGACTTTCGGGTGCAACACGGTGTAACACTGTGTTTTTCGGATTTTCAGGGTGTAGAAAATATATTGTATCGATTGTTTATTGCAAGCAAAGAACCAAATAATTTCTTGCATTTCTCATTACTACAAGTACAAAATTAAAATGTATTCAATCATCGAACTTCACGATTTTTCTTTTCAACTTTTGTTTTGCGCACGTAGAAATAACTTATCGGTCTTTATCTATATGTCTATCTATATTTAAAAATTAATTATAAATAATTAGCGTCTTTCCTGGTTCAACAACGTTAACAATTTTATTTATTGCAATCCTGGAAGTCTGAGGAGAGTGAGCTGTGCTAGTACAATTCACAGTTCAGCTTCTTTCACGCGAATTTATGCAAATCGTGCGCATGCCTGGAAACCTATTTGTATTTATTCTATTTCGGAACTATTTTACGTGAATACGATTTTTTTCAAACAGAGACTTACTTTTTTTTTAATTTCTGCAATACTGAAGTTAAATGTAAAGCTTTTATCCCGAATTATACTTTATGCAAAGCACACGGTTTAACAGGTCAGTTGTGTATTTATGTACATGTTACACGTGGCTTTAGTCTAGAGTAGGGAGAAAAATATTTAAAGTGTATGCCTATTGTCAATTTGTTGGACAAACGAAACGAAACTAAATTCGCATATTATTTCAGTGAAAACATAATGAAACTAGAATGATTAAAACAACAATCATCGTTATACCGGCAACAGTTACTTGGCACATAAATCAATCGATCTATTTATATCTCTAATATGGGTCAAATTCGGTGTAAAAAAAAATTGATGTTTTTAATGTGTATACGGATAATGTTTTTTAAATGAAATATCTATTTTTATTTCATGGTTTGGTACAGTAAAGATGTAAATGTATATTTGACCTCAATTACTTTCTGCTGACCGCGTGGTTAAACAGTTGTGTATTTATTTTTGTCACGTGCGCCTTGTCTTGAGAAAACGTTAACATTAGTGTATTGCCGGCAAAAAAAACCGAATTGATATGATGCATATGAAATAATAAGGACAAACACATCATCACTGGTATACCGTTTGTTGTTACTAAGGACTGTATATATTTGACTTTTTCTTTAATTACCGTATATCAAGTTGTTCTGAAAAAAATCAGTTCCGATATTTACGAAATTTATTTTTAAAAAAATTTAAGTTCTAAATTCTTCGTATTGACATGACTTTACCAGTCTATATCGGTTGGTAATGCAAGAGTGACTAACAACAAATTGAATAAAAAATTATTTGTTTTGCAATTTGGGGTAGAGATAAGCTGTGGGTGATTTTGAGTGTCTACACTGAAAATTTTCGGTGTAACACCGTGAAACACTCTACACTGTGTAGAGTGTTTGAGTGACCATACACTCTGGGCGTACTGTATCCACTGGAGATCTTTAACTTAGCCGCTTGGCAACTATCTCCCAAGTTTAATAAAACAAATTCACCAAATTCAATTTTTTTTCTAATTTCTAATAACAAACATTAGTCAGTATTTATATAATTGTATTTATTATAATTGTTGCTGGTGTCTTTATGTTTGATGTTTAATGCCACTTTCAGCAATTTTTCAGGTATATCATAGCATCCAGATTTAATTGGGGGAGGATGACAGAGTACCTAGGGAACCCCTCCCCCAAGACCTTCAGTAGGAAAACTGGCAATCCTAGTCAGTTAAGATTTTAGTCAAGGCATATGCAATTAACAGAAAGGCACATTTTAACAGAAAATATAAAGTTTCCACTTTATATTCAATTGTTGCTGGTGTCTTATGTTTGTTTGATGTTTAATGCCACTTTCAGCAATTTTTCAGGTATATCATGGCATCCAGATTTAATTGGGGGAGGATGACAGAGTACCCAGATAACCCCTCCCCCAAGACCTTCAGTAGCTACTAGTATAGGAAAACTGGCAATCCTAGTCAGTTAAGATTTGAGTCAAGTACACCCTTGCCCATATGATCAATAGTGACTAACTACCTTAACCAATCAGCCACCAAGGCCCTGTATGGGTCTGCATTTGATTAATACATGTATACTCTTCAAACAGCAACTAGAAAATGTTACTTTGAAAAAATGCAATTAACAGAAAGGCACGTTTTAACAGAAAATATAGTTTCCACTTTAATTGTCTAATTAAAAGCTGTGCTTATCTTGTTAGGAAAATGTCAGTTTTTGACAAGTAGTTAGTCCATTTCTGGATAATTTGATGCAATAATACGGAATTTTTGAACTTCTTAAATATAATTCATGCAATTAGGCCAAAATAAATTGAACTTCTTAAATATATTTCATGCAATTAGGCCAAAATAAATTAATAGTGTGTTTCCTATTTCACTCTTGAAAAAAGTAGGTTGGGTAGGTAGGAAAAATTTTATTTTATTAAAACATTTTATTTTGTTTTCAATACTTCATGCATGTACTGCTTTCATCAAATCGTCTGCGGAAGAGGTAAAATGATTAACTTTAAAAACACTCATCATGTCTGAGTGATCGAGAAGCGATGTCAAGAAACTCTTAGGTTCCTGTACGTGGTCGCATTTTGCAATTCGAATTGCAATAACACTAAATGGCTGCCATGCTTTAAAATCTGTGTTTTAAAGACGCTTGAATTACTTTCATTTTCTGTTAGGTTACAAACATTTTTAAGACGCAGTTAAAAAATTTAAATCGTACATGGAAATGACCTGAAAAAAATCGGGATTTTTTTAAAGTTGATAAAATGTTTTAGGGTCGACGTCCAACTGGAGGTAGGGTCGGGAAACCGGAAACACACAATTAATTAATTTTGGCCTTAACAGAAATTTTTAACATGGCGAGTATAGGAAATGGTTTTGCGTTTTAAAATCTTATACATTTAAGAGAAATATACAATTAACAGATATGCAATTAAGTGGAATCACATGATTTATGTCTCGGTAGTGTTCAAACACCAGGATGACTAACAATCTTCATATTTCCTTACAATCTGTCTGCAGCTGTTTACATGTTCACATGTGTAATAAATGTTATAGAATTTGCACACTTCTGGAGGTGAAAGACAAATATGTTTTCTTAAAACAAAATAAGTTCATCAACAATGAAATCAAACATTTTACTTCTAAGGTAAATTCCTCGAAACAATACACTGCACAATTTTGAAGGATATAACTTTGAGGAAGTGTTTTATGATAAATACAAAAATTTCATACCATGGTACTGAAAAAAAGGGTAATAATACTTTTATAATTAAATATGATACATTTTACTGGAAAAAATATGAAAAGGAAATAAATTATCTACATGTATTTAAAATGCAGGAAAACTAGATATCAAACACGCAACCTTCTTGTTGACAAACCACATGATCAATATTAGACGAACTACCTTAACGACTTGGCCACAGAGCCCCAATTCAGATATTTATATGTGTAATATAATGAAACAAAATACTAATGATGAAATAGCAGAAAATGACTCATTACATTCTTCCTTATAAAGGCATGAGAACAAAGTGTATCAATCATTTTCACTCACAGAATTTTCCACAGCAGTCAAACCATAAAATAGTGCATCTTTGACTTATCAGTAATAAATATAAAATAAAACATTTCTGGAAGTAAGGATGTTCTCAACAATGATACTAAAGAAAATCCTAACTGTGTATCCATTTTTCGATTTAAAAAATTTTTCTAAGTTTTTAACATCCGTTTTTGGTCCTTAAGTAGTACTTTATCTCTTAAAAAATCCAGCTACTTGAAAAACTATTGATTGACAGCTTATACTGATTTCCTGTTATAAGGCTATTACTACCAACTTTGTACAGTTGGTTGCTCTATTACTACTACCAAGTCGGTTTATCTATTACTATCAACTTTGTATAGTCGGTAGATCTACCAACTTTGTATAAAAATTAAAGGACTGGGAAAATTATGGAAAATTTTAGTCTTTCAAAATTTACACCTCCAGCAGCAGAAAAATAATTAGGTCAGGTGAAAGTTCTTTCAGTCCTCAAGCAAAACTTATTACATAACCAGGAAGTCCTGAAAATATATAAATACCTTCAGAAATTCAGATTCCAATATTACAGCGATAATTAGGACAACAAGTCATTAAAGTAAAGGAAAAATGGATATATCAAACAGGAATATTTGACTGCACCTGAAAAAGGAATGGAATAGACTGTAGGGACAAATAATTCAGCCTTTTGAAGCAGAATGAGACTACACCTTAAGAGATCTACAAAAGGAGCTTGGCAGTTTTCAAACATGTCACACACGGGTAGTACTTAAATACGCCTGCATACGCCTGCCGTAATAGAAGTACGCCTGCAGTAATAAAGTATACGCCTGCCATCATATTTATGCATTATATTAATTTTTTATGGTGTATTATGATGTAAAAATAGTTTTAGAATGAATTATATGTATTTTTGTAGTTTTCATAAAGGTTTTGAGGAATAACAGGCCATTCATTGTAACGGTGAATTGTTGACAACATGGGTATAACTGGCGCAGGCGTGGTCTATTCGGAAAATAGGTTTGGTTAAAAACCAACATATATGATAGACTTTATAACTTTTTTATTCCAATAAAAGTAAATTATTTTATACAATAAATGAATTAATAAATAAATCGTCAAAATGTATAAACTTATAAATTTGATATAAGATATTTTGTTCAGTGTATATACGCGGTATATACGCGCGTCCATGCGGACATGACTTAACATTAGGTGTTCGCTGAAAAAGGCTAATTAATAAATAAAACACTTTTTTTAGGTTCAAACTGATTTGTTTTACTATTTAAAGTTATTTCTTGGTGAAATATAAGTCACAAATAGTGGCAGGCGTACACTTTTTTTACTGCAGGCGTATGCAGGCGTATTTAAGTAGGACCGTCACACACTAGTGGACGCTATCTGACAATCCCCATCTCCAATAAGAAGGCCTCTTAGGACCTGCTGGGCAGCTCTGTGGTTCGGCAGCACTAAGAAACACCTTGTGAACTTAATGATACATACATAAGTATTTAAACTATGAATTTATTTTCTCTATTTATAAAGAACAAATAGCGGGTCTGGAAGGTCGACTCGAGTGATTCTTCTCCTGCTCCCGTAAAAATTGTGAGCGATAAAATCGTGCACATTATGACATGCCTTTTAGAATAATCAATACGTATTAAACATTCAAGCTGTTTAACACAGTTCTTCGTGGGGTTTATCGTTTGTTCAGCTTCAACTGTTTTGCTAGACAAGCTAAAATCGAACAATTAAAATACTGAATAACAAGGAACTACTTTCGCTTTCCATTTAAAAACATGACCTAAATAAAACTCTTTCTAGAATACTCACCGTAAATAAAACATTGAACGCAAACAGTAAATATCGAATACATTTCATTCCCCCTTCAACCATTTTCAGTCGTTTGTGTGTTTCTATATAAATTTGACGTTCTGTTCTATACACACTCAATACGTCTATCACCAATATCGCCGGGAACCTGCTGTGTATGAATTCCAATTAGTCGGCTTTCGCTTTTATCCGTGTGTATATTCTTTTGATAATTATCGAATCCTTCACACTCTGAAACGTTTCTGCTTAAGGCCGTGATTCAAATGAATGTTAGTCTAGCAAGACAGTAAAGTTTTAATTTATACAAAGTGAAACGAACTATTTGGTATGTCGTAATCTCAAAAGATTGTCAGAGTCATGTGATATATCACAACGTCACATGAGGTTACCTGCAGGATGAATAATTTCTATATAAACGGTTGTTGGTTATTACCGTAATTATACATGCATGTTGTCATCAATTTATAAAAGTTTCTCGGTTTATTTCAGCAAAATATTTGGGCTTGATATTCTTGTGGAAGTCACGTGGAAATATATAAAATCGCCCAATTTTTACTGGAAGGTCACGTACATTTTGTGAATGGATCAACGTCAACGAAAATATCTTATTTATTTTCGCATGACTAATACGCTATACGTGTGCTTATCTTAATGATTTATTTATAAATTTATTCTGAAAAAGCTAAAAATATTAACATTACCAAAGATGGATTTGCAACTGATGGATTATGTACAATTTTTTTTAAATGTACAAGATACAGCAGGATATATTTTAACAACAGATTTTCGGTTAAAAGCGGGAGGCGGGGGCGGCGGACCCAATAAAAATTAATTTTTATAAATTTGTGTAGTGAATAGAAATGTATGTATGTATTTGTGGCAAGTCACATGTGGGGATGGGACGAGGGGGCTATTGGTCTGGAGTAAGCCGGTTAGACTATCCCGACTGTCTATATATACCCTCGTTATAAAAGGAGGCGATCCACGGGTAAGGGGGGGGTGTTAACTTGGTATATATTGGGTAATACGGATGTGCGGCCCGAATAGGTCACTTTTTTTACCTCTCCAAAATATATGAATAGGTTTTTTCATTGAAAAATATATCATTGGGTAGTTGTAAATTATCTAAATATATCCATGCCTCAATTCTGATCTTAAGCATGCTAAGCCTATGCAAAGCATAGTTATTTTACAAACAAAGTGTTCCATTAACATCACCTGATCATTTTTGTAGTGAATGGACTATTTTGCCAATGGGGATGTGCTGTAAAATATATGAATAAGTCTGATTTAATAATTCAATATATGATTTGGTCCCGTTTTATAACGTCCGAAATATTTGAATAGGGTGGGTTTTCAAATCTCCGTCCGCAGACCTGTACCTAAAAGTATCCTTAGTTACCCCCCCCCCCACCCCCCCACCCCCGTGAGGCGATCTCGACAATTCTATAGTATCAATAGTATGACTTCTAGGCCACTGAAGCATCGCAAACTAAAAAAAGGAGGGGGTGGGGGCATTTTCAAAGCTTCATTGTCGTTCAGTTTGTGGCTTGGTGATGTTTTGTTTCGGTTTATAAATCCATAGACCAGCTATTCTTATTTTGTTGGAGTAAGAGGGGGAGAGGGTGGAGTATTTCTGAAAGACCAACACAAACATTTGTCTAACTTGTTCCAATATCCCGGTTTCCCTTAATACGAACAAAATAAAGTTTTAATATTAGACGAGAAGAGAAGCACCGACAAAAAACTGTCGGAATTAAATCAAAACTTTTCACTTGCTCTTCCTTTTTCTAATTGTCGCTGTGAAACACAGGAACAAAAAATGGAACGTGAAATTCATGTTAAATATATTTCACGTTAAATTCACGTTAATATGCTCGTTTAACGTGAAAATCATGTGAACTTTTCATGTGAAATTCACGTTAATCCTGATTTCACGTGAATTTCACGTGAACAATATTTCCATGTGTAGCTTATAAAATGATGAAGGTGGCGTTAAAGACCATTCAAACAAAAACAAATATTTTAACTTGTAACAGACTCGTCCGTGTGTACGCCACGATATGCAAATACAGAAGATATAAAACTCATATAAGATAAACATATCAACGGCAGTGAAATGTTCATTCGGGGTTTGACTTTGACTTATTCAATTTAGATAGTATAGTAAAAAATGTAATGAGTATTGTATTTCGAACACGGGGGCGGGGGGGGGGGGGGGGGGGGGGAGTAACTTGGTATATATTGGGTAATACGGATGTGCGGCCCGAATAGGTCACCTTTTTACCTCTCCAAAATATATGAATAGCTAGCTTTTTTCATTGAAAAATATATCATTGGGTAGTTGTAAATTATCTAAATATATCCATGCCTCAATTCTGATCTTAAGCATGCTAAGCCTATGTAAAGCACAGTGATTTTACAAACAAAGTGTTCCATTAACATCACTTGATCATTTTGGTAGTGAATGGACTATTTTGCCAATGTGGATGTGCTGTAATATAATATATGAAAAGGTCTGATTTAATCATTCAATATATGATTAGGTCCCGTTTCAAAACGTCCAAAAATATATGAATAGGGTGGGTTTTCAAATCTCCGTCCGCAGACCTGTACCTAAAAGTATCCCCCCCCCCCCCCAGGGGCGTAGCTGCCTTTACGCAAATACGCAGTTGCGTACTTTCGGAAACAGTAACAAAAATTAAAAAGTGACAAAAATGTCTTCATGCAGCGTTAAATTTATACTTTTCAATTCAGATAATATAAACTACAATCCTATAACTCGTCTCCGCATTCATAAACACCATCAATCCGGAAATTGTACTCTTCCGACCGTATAAGTTTGCGTTTTACTTTTTTAAAAGTTTGCATTGCATAAAATTTAAAATGACCTCTTCGTCAAGGACTGAGTTTCTCGAATCGTCAACACCTTATCCAGACATATTGAAGCTCGACGGCGAGCATCATTCCATCACCGATGATGTAAAATATAAAGTGTTAACTTTGAAATGGGAAAACGTTCACCTATTCAATTTTCCAATATATCTACCGTATTTTGTTGAGCCAAAAGTAGATTTGGTTTTCCGTCATGTCATAATCATATTTGAGCCCAGTTAAGGTCTCTCAAAAAGTGGTTCAAAACTGTTCAAAATCGCTAAAATCCGGGAGCTTCCGGGGGGGCTTCGCCCCCCAGGTCCCCCCACCAGGGCTTTGCCCTGGACACACTGGGGGCCTTGAGCGGCCCCCAGACCCCTCGCCGTAATTTTGCGTACATCAAATTTAGGTCCAGCTACGCCCCTGCCCCCCCCCGTGATTTCAAAATGCAATGAGTTTGCACCCTACCCTCATTTAATAGGAAGTTTCAAGTTAGAAGTTTTATCCAAATAATGTAATCAACAAATATTTTAAATAATTGAAATTGTCAGCAGTCGTGCGTAATGAGACTATTAATTATAATATTCAGGTATATTTTTTATCACACTAAAATATTTGGAAAACACAGAACGAAGGTTGTTATGCAAAATTCGGATGCACATCTTCTCGTCTAGAGCTCAGCTCTTTTAGACCAAAACTTTCACAGGAACTCGATGTGTAGAAAAACATAACTACTCTGATTATAGCCACGTGCTGTACTAAATGTGTTTGTTTGTTTGAATGGTGTTTAACGCCACTTTCAGCAATTTTCAGTTATATCATGGCGTCCAGTTTTTATTGGGAGAGGAAACCGGAGTACCCGAAGAAAACCCCCTACCTGCGGTTGGAAAATTGGCAATTCTTGTCAATTAAGATTGGAGCCTCCAGTGAGAATCGAACCTGCAATCTCAGAGTTGACAGACCACGTGATCAATAGTAGACGAACTACCTTAACCACTCTGCCACCGAGGCCCCTTCTAAATGTGAGTGTCTGTGTAAAAAAAACGAAAATGCGAGCACAATGGTGATAAGTCGTAAAGAAAACCACATGGATCTGAATGCATAAAAGAACTGGCAGAAAAGCGATGCCTAACATCAATGAATTATCTTATCTGAAGTCGCTATTTATAAGATTTATTAAATACATCATATGCAATAGCTTTCCGGTGGGAGTTACAGTTTTGTAATTGGAACAGCCATTTAAAACAACAACAAAAAACAAATATGCATATAAACAGTGGGTCGTGGACGCACCAAGTCTTACTCATGCAGCCAATAAAACAAGGTCTCTGCCAGACCCGGCTCAGCGTACGTGTTACTCAGCCAATAAAACAAGGTCTCTGCCAGACCCGGCTCAGCGTACGTGTTACTCAGCCAATAAAACAAGGTCTCTGCCAGACCCGGCTCAGCGTACGTGTTACTCAGCCAATAAAACAAGGTCTCTGCCAGACCCGGCTCAGCGTTATTAAAATATCTGCGTAAATGAAAACAAAATAATGCTCACCAGTGATACCCCGCTTTCACATATATGACTGTCATAAGTATTCGGTAAACAGTAAGTAGATGACTAAGCATAAAATTGCTATACCCCATATGGTACTATATATAGTTGCTTAGAGAACTGTGACAGAAATTAGTTACGGACGGACGAACGAACAAACGAACAAGGGTAAAACAGTATACACCCCCTTTTTGAAGCGAGGTATAAAAATTACACGTCTACAAATTAAGCCCAACACTATTAGAATCCGATTTTATTACTGTCTTATTTTGTGTTCCCCGCAGTGGGATATTTATGTAACATGTGTATTTTGAAGTTTTGAAGCTGATAAAGTGGTTTGGTATAAATTTCAATTTAAATCCAATCTATCAGTCCTGCACTTTTAGAACACTTTTAAAGGTCTGATTATGAAGTCTAATGTAATTTCAATGGAAATCCAGTTCAGCCCTGGATTTAAGAAAACAGCCATGCAAATATATACTTGTAACTTACAGATCGCATATGCTTATTTAAAACGCAGATCTAACCAGTTTGATTGTACTATCTTTGACTGAAATGCTCCTCTGATATTGTTGCCATTTGTGACTGTTGAATTTGTATTGTATTTTATTAGATTTATTAAAATCTCTGCTTTTCAGGCGTTCATTGTGGTTGTTTCGTGTTCAAATAGGTGATCGTAGAATGTCTTTTGGTGGGGCTTGGTTATTGATTCAGCCGAGGTTATCAGCTTTGGGTCAAACTGAAAACGTTGCTGATAATCTTTTATCAATACAGGTTATCCAACGTCGGGGCTTTGAATAGTTAAACGCTATTCACTGTGATCGAGAACATGGACAGTAGGCAGATGTCAAGAACCACAACAAATCTGAAACCAAGAGAGTTGAAATTCAATAAAATTTTACCGCGAAGAATACCAGAGGCTATGCTATTTGTACGTTATTAGAAACCAGTTTTTATATTGTTCTAATTGTAAATCACATTGACATATATTAGGACAACAGCTAACGCCTGAAGAGTTCCATCAGTAAAACCCAATTCCTATCCAGCTACTGGCTAATATGTCGGGGGTTCTTAAATGATCAGTCTGAAGAAAGCTCAAATTACAATGGCAAGACCATCTGAGAAAAACGGTCATCTATTTAAGACTTTTACACTATACGCCCACCTTTACTTAAAGGGACCATAAAATCTTTAGACAGAAAACAACATTTCAAGTTTCTAACCACAAACCTTAATCCCTAATGCAGACCTTGGGTTCCAAACAATAAATTAATACCATAACAGAGTGAACGTGTATTAAAGATTGAATTACTATCATCCCGTTTTTACCTTGTAAGAAATAATCAGTGTACTATGATTAACAGAAACAGAGGGCTAAAATTGTAGAGCATATGCAATAAGGCTTTTGGTTTACAGTAGTCCCTTTCTTATAGCCCCCCCCCCCCACAACCACCAAAGGCCATCCACCCTTTCTAATAGAGCCCCCCACACACAACAAAGGCCATCGACCCTTTCTAATAGAGCCCCCACACACCAAAGGCCATCCACTCTTTCTTATAGTGCCCCCACACACCAAAGGCCATCCACCCTTTCTAATATAACCCCCCACACATAAGACCATCCTCCCTTTCTTTTAGTGCCCCCCTTCTCACCAAAGGCCATCCACCATTTCTTATAGAGCCCCCCAGCAAAGGCCATCCTCCATGTCTTATAGAGCCCCCTCCCCACCAAAGGCCATCCTCCCTGTCTTATAGAGCCCCCTCACCAAAGGCCATCTACCCTTTCTTATAGAGCCCCCCACCAAAGGCCTTCCTCCCTGTCTTATAGAGCCCCCTCCCTCCCCCCCACATACACACCAAAGGCCAATCTCCAAGGGTCACTGCACATAACATTTAGCTACATTTTTGTGCTGACTGAATGGCTGTATAATAGAGGGACTACTGCACTTGTGTGGTCTCATACTAGATTTATTGTGAATAATAATAGAGGGACTACTGCACTTGTGTGGTCTCATACTAGATTTATTGTGAATAATAATAGAATTTCATGACAGGTTTTGCAGCAGTCCAACAAATGAAGGTGGTCTATGATTTACAGGCATCAGATTAAATTGAGAAAAATTCAAACTCTAGATGTTTCAATTTATTTATTGTCCAACAGGTAAAAAAATAAATAACAGAGATGTCTTGATCAAAATCCATAATTGTTGTTCAAACAAAAACCCCTCAAATATAAAACTAAGTTAAAAGTAGATCATTTACTTTAGTAACCCTTTATTTGTCAATGTTTAATCTAACATAACCACAAGGAGGGCACAGACCACATTTCACATACAAATCTGGTGTATAGGCACAAAACATTTTTTATGTGGTAAACTGGTACATTTTCTAACTAATTCTACAATATTCCCTTTTTTCTACATATATTTTAAAATAACTTTAGAAAAAAAAACCAAAATATGTGCTGACTCAAATATAGATAAAATTTTTCTGCCTGAAAAATAAAAATCCTAGAAGATCTCACCTCCTCCTAAGAAATGTGTTGGTCTATAAACACCCAAGTGATACTGAACACATTCATGATGACCTAAAGACCCAACCTTATGTGATATTAGGTATTCGAGCATACAAACAGCAACAAATAAACAAGCGGAAAGCAACTTAGTTTTTAATAAGACTGCTAAAACATAAATAAATATAACATATACTATTAATTCTATATTTACCCATAAATTGGACGGACTGTCAGTTGTATAAAAATAAAAATGTATACTCTATTTGTTTTTTTTCTCAACAAAGTAAACAAACAAATTAACATATTTTAAGGTTCTGCCAAAAATACAAAGTATTTCTTAGAACCAGGCAGGGGTGATTCATAGTTTATAAAAAATCAGGAAAGTTTTGGAGAATTTTTGTTTGTAAAAGTTATGCTGGACAATTAACTACAATTTTTGTTACAAAAGATGCCAGAGGGGAGATAACTCATTATTCTGGTTATGTTAGAAAATATATCTCACATGACCAAAAAAAATGACAAAAACAATTTGGCCATTATCAATTGTCGTCTGCAATGAAATCATTGGGTTTTTTTTATCTACGATAAAACACCATTAAAATAAAGCCTGTCTGATTCTTACAAATACCTGTACTTATTTACCAAAATTAAATATTAATTGGTAAACTGATACACTAATATTAATTAATTATTTGTAAACACACATGAACAAATAGCTACAGGACTTTAAAACATAGTACTTTAAGGCGACTTATAATTTTATTGCTAATTTGAAACAAAAGTCTCTGGTTTTTAAAAAAATAATTCAATGAATGACAGACGAAAACCTTCATGTAAATTCAGGCAGTATAATTCAATATCACAGACATTTATTGGTTCTTGTTTTCAAATTTTGTTTTCAAGTTATGATGGATTTCATTGGTTAAATGTTTTTAGTCCCTATGCATATCGGGCCTTTTCATTGGCTAAAGCAAGTCTTCTGATGTTTCCTATACAACCAGCTGAAGCCTCTTGTAGCTCTTCATCTTGTGCACCAACCATTTTCATTAAAGGCTAAAAAATAAACAAAAACAAAATGGCCTTATTTTTAATCTAACCAACTGGTTTAACTGAATGATTCATACAGCTATCATTTCACTTTTTGTACAAATGTATTTCGATTACTAGTTTCATTTAAAAAAAAAGGTTTCAGTTGAATCCTTTAGATAGAAATATTTGCTAGTGTGATTCATGAGAAACATTAAAAAAAAATCTATTTATTTGTTATTTAAAAAAAAATTTTTAATGTAATTTTCATGGAGCCACAAGAAATACATTTCTAAAATATGACAATTAGTGGACTGTTGGTAACAAATTTCCTGTGGGATGCCAAGCAGTCATCACTTCATTTAAAACAAACAATTAGCTAAGTTAATTAATGAGTTGATAACGAGGTCATCTAGGCATAAGAGTCAAAATCGGGCACGAGCAAAAACTGTGAATTTGTTACCTCCTGATTGTGAATAGACATGCTTTCTATTATAAACATATGGAGAAAATGCAGCAGACCAATGACCACCAAAGACTTAAATTAATTTAACTGAAAAAAACTCACTTTAACAACACCAGCTTCATGCATAGTAATACAATTTTCTGGATTTTTAGACAACTGAAACAAAGCTCTCGCTGTTGATCTATGGACATCTTCATCAGCAGATTTTAAATATTTTACAAGGGGGGCTACTGCACCCTCTCTTCCAAAGGCTGTTCTGTTATTACCCCAGTTACAACATCTGGCTATGGCCTCTGCTAAATGTCTCCTCAGTTTGTCATCCGTCTGAAAACAGCAATAAAACAATGATTCACAATCATGATGAAAACTTCCATATTTTAAAATGTAGAAAAAAATTAACAGAGATAGTTATACAATAAAATTATTGTGATTTTAAATTTGCTTGTTTGCTTGCTTGACGACCCCTCTTCCAGTTTTTGTCCAAAAAAACAGCACATTAGAGGACATTGGTATTAAACACAAACTGACCATGACAAACCAGGATTTTGTTTACACATTCAAGCAGGCAGATGATGAAATTACCGGTAGTTGTTTTCCTATCATACACAGTGACAATCAAAAAGGAGGAAATGAAATAAACATTTTTAATACGACTGTAAGAGATGCATCATAGTACTTAATGACCGTACAAAGTACAAGTGTTAATTGTAGGGTCTGGTTCAAAGTGTTAATTGTAGGGTCTGGTTCAAAGTGTTAATTGTAGGGTCTGGTTCAAAGTTCTTCTTACTAACTGACTACTTCATCAACAACTGTCATTACTTTCCACAAATTATTTTGAGATCATGACAACATTCACAGGGCTATATAGCTACAGTGATAGGGCCGATATTAAAACTAATTTTACAAATATAGTATGAAGATGATGGTATTTTATTAAGAAATCAAAGTATAAACTGCCATATGAGTAGATATAAACAGCATGTTATTAATTTATCATCTCTTTAAAACCACAGATATATCCTCGAGTTAGTCATGTACTATATATCACTGGTGTGTCAACCATGAGGCTGTAAGTTGGAGCCGAGCTTTGGGGACTGTGTGCCTGAATCTGACTTGAATCGACAAATATTGCCATTTTTTGTGTGAAGAGTTTTCACTGGTACTCTAGCAGTATAAACTGGATGCAGTTGTATAGCCTTCAAAAATTGCTACAGTGGCAAAAGTCACAATTCATTTCGACAACCAATCGTTAATACTCTATTTTCAAGCAAACCATGGCATCTCAGTCCCACATTTAAAAACAATTGTAAAATACCTTACAATATCGAATAACTGCAAGCATGCATGATATAAATAGATATGGTAAAATTTTAGACCAAAAGACAAATGTATAACAACCAGAATACGACCATTTCCCTCCACATCGGCAATTATTTGAAATGTATACGATCAAGCCTTTAACAAACAAATAGGACCTGCATGTCGTAACTGATAAATTAATGATAAAATACATTCCTATGTAGACAAGATCAATAAACTTTAAACAATTTAAAACATATAAATTTACACTGTTGCTATAGTTAATTGTTATAATAACTATGAAACTGGTGACAAATCAATTTTGTACAGAAATTTAAAACAAATCGTCAAACGGATACTGCATAATTGATAACAAAAAAAATATACAATTTTCAAATTGAAGTACAAAATCAATTAAGAAAATTTGAAGTATAATTAATTTACAAATTAAGGTCATAAACTTACTATCATAAAATCAATAAATTGAGATACTATTTATTAGTTTTAGTCATTTCAATTTGTCTTAGTGTGAAGATTTGTCTAAATTTAGATCTCCGTTTATAGAAATAACAATATATGAGCCAGAAATAGTAACTAAGTCCAATACAGCAAAAATTCTGTGAAGCCAGCATCATCATAAATAATGAGTGGACAAGGCTTAGTAGTCATAGTAACAGTACAAAAAAGGACACATCCAAAAAGGATTGATTGATTGGATGTTTGCTTTACATCCAGCAAGCAGTGTTTCAGCTAATTCATGACGAGAACAAGTTAACAAACAATAAATCAAAAGGAAATAGGGGTGGGACATTGTGAACAAAATTTTGACAACCACTGGAAAAGTATGGAATATTGTTTAAGGTGGGGTGGGGGAGAATTTAGCCTTTTGTAGCAGCTACAATGAGCCTACTCTTTTTTCGAAATCTACAAAAGGGTTTTTATTGTGCATAGCATAGTACTCTCCAAACACATCACCTACAACAGCTGCAGCCAGGCTTTCTGTATTATGACCTGTCAACCTGCCCCCCCCCCCCCCCACCTCCCCCACTAGAGGGTCTCCACTATTTGCCACTTGGGGATGTCCTGGGCTGCTCTGAAGGTGGATCACTGGGAAAAATCCCAGTATGGTCCCAGCCAACATCCAAAAAAGATGGGGTAGGGGTAGGAAGGGGGAGAAGGTATACATTTGCTGAATGTTTATTCTTAACTTGCCCCCCCCTCCCCCCAATAAAAAAAAGAAAAAAGAAAAAAAGTAAGCACTCTTTGAAAATATTTTAAATACCATTTGAATCAGATTTGAAGGTTAACCATTAGTCCAGTAACCCCCTTTCATGGCAGGTCACCTACTGTCAGAAAGTCTAGGTCTGTCCCCTAATGTGAATGATAAGATTGGTACTTATACATGTAACATATTTGGTACACTCGAAATAAGGTATTATTACATTTCAGAACCCTTATGGTGCCCTCAATCAGAACGCATATACAAATATCAGGAAACAAATGTAAATAATTCTGGTCATTGTCTATGTCAATTACAAATCACTTTCAGATGACATAATGTTTGGAAATTCTCATTTGTATTGTTTATGCTTTTAAAACGAAGCAGTGGAATACAAATCGATGACATTTAATTTTGTTTTAATATGCATTAATTGCTCCCTAGTGAAGAGATTTGCTTGTCAAAAGTCTAATAACAAACAAATCTGTGTTCCACATAAATACAGAAATACAACAATGATATTGATTCTGTCAGTCTCTGGGATACATTATTACAAGTATAACCTTATTGTGTTACAGCATTACACACACATCAGACAGGACATAAATATATATATTATTGGTACTCGTTTTCCTGTACATGTACAAGATTCAAAATATCTCAGAGTATCCTCAAGATCACAAGACAAAAGATAATGCATAAATATTCCTAACTAAAATAAGCAATAAAAATATATGGTAACCAAAGCTTGCAAAGATGTTCTTGAATAAAAATTTGGTCAAAATTGTAAATTGCCAGTACTAAAGTTCCATTTGAGTAAACTCTACATTACAGTTGACTGACTCATTGAATATGCATAGAAAATGGAAAAAATTGATCAGTTATTCACAACCAAGAGACATTAAAATTTACATATGTAGTTACATCAAAAGAAAATAGATTTAAAATAAGCAATGAATATAAGTATCAACAATTTTTCTGCAAAGTATAAAAAATTCCTTAGAAAAAGTGTAATCATCAAAATATAACCTGTAAGGATAATGACAGCAAACCGGTGAGAAGGGTGGTGGGGCTGGGGGTGGGGTTGGGGGGGGGGGGGGGTAGGATATTAGATCATTTAAACATATAAAATGATTTTTCATTCACAGTTTAAATATTGAAACAAAATCCTGATTTCACCTGAATTCTTATTTACCTGATTTCACCTGAACTTTATTTACCTTTAAATTTTTATATCTATTATTATGAGGTATAATATCATATCTTGTGAATTTTGTCATATCCAAATTCTTCAAATTCTTTGTAATTGAACAAAAGTCAGTGATCCTGTCAAAATGCCCTGGAGTGTCCCTATATTTCTGTTGTGAATTTTAAAGAAAACTTTACATTGATTAAGGTCATGAGAGATATTAATATAATAAAATACAGTTCAATTACTGCCAGACAGGGGAGATAACTTATAAATACATGAAAAAATTGCAATAATTTAACCTCAAGAAAATATTTACAATTCTGTAATTCTTTGTTTGTTTGATTAACACCACTTTCAGCAATTTTTTCAGCCATCTCATTTTGTCCAGTTTTTATTGGGGGAGTCACAGCACCATGGAGAAAACCCCCCGATCTTAAGTAGAATTCTGTAATCATGTTTCTGGAATGTCAAGAAATCTGTTAATGCCCATACTAACAAGGAAATAAAGGTCATTATTCTCCTGAGCATAAACCAGGCAATACACAGTTTACATGGATTGCTACATATGTTACCATAAGGAATGTAATTATTATCTCTAGAGAATAGAATTACGGGTCAATAGAACGGATAACATATACAGATTACATAGGTTTACTGGAGACTGGTATTGAGTTATTCATCCTAACTAGTCAATACTCATATAATATATTTGCTATCAATACAATGTATTTTTTTTTGTGTTTTTTAGAGAGATGATGGATGAAGTGGGAAGAGTTTGCTAAAGGATAAAGTAATATGTATTGTTTTTGTTTGTTTGATAATGTTTTTCAGCTATATCATGGCGTCCAGTTTTTATTGGGGGAGGCAGACAGAGTACCCGGAGAAAACCACCGATCTGCGGTAGGAAAACTGGCAATCCTTGTCAATTAAGATTGGAGTCAAGTACACCCTGCCTGCAGTGAGAATCGAACCAACAATCTCAAATCAGTGTTGACAGACCACGTGATCAATAGTAGATGAACTACCTTGACCACGTGGCCACGGCGGCCCCCTAAAGTCATATGTAAAAAATGGATTTATTAGATAGGTCTCAAGTTAGTCATTCTAAATAAAAAGTCAATACTTTGACAAACACTGTTCTTGTTTTAAAGGAAAAGAGGGTGGTGTTGGCGAATAAAGAGTAGGTAGACATAAGTCAATACTTTGACAAACAATGTGCTTGTTTTAAAGGCATAAAAAAGGGTGGGGTTGACCAATATAGAGTAACAAAGAATAAGTAGGTAGACACAAGTCAATACTCTATATATAGATAAATCATGGAACATCCATACACACCAAATGATTTAAAGCTTCAGTAGTCCCTCCCTTCTAAGACTCCCCATAATACACTATCAATGTGGCTTATAAATCATGGAACATCCTTACACATCAAATGATTTAAAGCTTCAGTAGTCCCTCCCTTCTAAGACTCCCCATAATACACTATCAATGTGGCTTATAAATCATGGAACATCCTTACACACCAAATGATTTAAAGCTTCAGTAGTCCCTCCCTTCTAAGACTCCCCATAATACACTATCAATGTGGCTTATAAATCATGGAACATCCATACACACCAAATCATGGAACATCCTTACACACCAAATGATTTAAAGCTTCAGTAGTCCCTCCCTTCTAAGACTCCCCATAATACACTATCAATGTGGCTTATAAATCATGGAACATCCATACACACCAAATGATTTAAAGCTTCAGTAGTCCCTCCCTTCTAAGACTCCCTATAATACACTATCAATGTGGCTTATAAATCATGGAACATCCTTACACACCAAATGATTTAAAGCTTCAGTAGTCCCTCCCTTCTATGACTCCCTATAATACACTATCAATGTGGCTTATAAATCATGGAACATCCATACACACCAAATGATTTAAAGCTTCAGTAGTCCCTCCCTTCTAAGACTCCCTATAATACACTATCAATGTGGCTTATAAATCATGGAACATCCTTACACACCAAATGATTTAAAGCTTCAGTAGTCCCTCCCTTCTAAGACTCCCTATAATACACTATCAATGTGGCTTATAAATCATGGAACATCCATACACACCAAATGATTTAAAGCTTCAGTAGTCCCTCCCTTCTAAGACTCCCTATAATACACTATCAATGTGGCTTATAAATCATGGAACATCCATACACACCAAATGATTTAAAGCTTCAGTAGTCCCTCCCTTCTAAGACTCCCTATAATACACTATCAATGTGGCTTATAAATCATGGAACATCCATACACACCAAATGATTTAAAGCTTCAGTAGTCCCTCCCTTCTAAGACTCCCTATAATACACTATCAATGTGGCTTATAAATCATGGAACATCCATACACACCAAATGATTTAAAGCTTCAGTAGTCCCTCCCTTCTAAGACTCCCTATAATACACTATCAATGTGGCTTAAGAAAGAACTGGCCACTGGTCAGACTCAACCAAATGATTTAAAGCTTCAGTAGTCCCTCCCTTCTAAGACTCCCTATAATACACTATCAATGTGGCTTAAGAAAGAACTGGCCACTGGTCAGACTCAACCAAATGATTTAAAGCTTCAGTAGTCACTCCCTTCTAAGACTCCCCATAATACACTATCAATGTGGCTTATAAATCATGGAACATCCTTACACACCAAATGATTTAAAGCTTCAGTAGTCCCTCCCTTCTAAGACTCCCCATTATACACTATCAATGTGGCTTATAAATCATGGAACATCCTTACACACCAAATGATTTAAAGCTTCAGTAGTCCCTCCCTTCTATGACTCCCCATAATACACTATCAATGTGGCTTATAAATCATGAAACATCCTTACACACCAAATGATTTAAAGCTTCAGTAGTCCTTCCCTTCTATGACTCCCTATAATACACTATCAATGTGGCTTATAAATTATGGAACATCCTTACACACCAAATGATTTAAAGCTTCAGTAGTCCTTCCCTTCTATGACTCCCTATAATACACTATCAATGTGGCTTATAAATCATGGAACATCCATACACACCAAATGATTTAAAGCTTCAGTAGTCCTTCCCTTCTATGACTCCCTATAATACACTATCAATGTGGCTTATAAATCATGGAACATCCTTACACACCAAATGATTTAAAGCTTCAGTAGTCCCTCCCTTCTAAGACTCCCCATAATACACTATCAATGTGGCTTAAGAAAGAACTGGCCACTGGTCAGACTCAACCAAATGATTTAAAGCTTCAGTAGTCCCTCCCTTCTAAGACTCCCTATAATACACTATCAATGTGGCATATAAATCATGGAACATCCATACACACCAAATGATTTAAAGCTTCAGTAGTCCCTCCCTTCTAAGACTCCCTATAATACACTATCAATGTGGCTTATAAATCATGGAACATCCATACACACCAAATGATTTAAAGCTTCAGTAGTCCCTCCCTTCTAAGACTCCCTATAATACACTATCAATGTGGCTTATAAATCATGGAACATCCTTACACACCAAATGATTTAAAGCTTCAGTAGTCCCTCCCTTCTAAGACTCCCTATAATACACTATCAATGTGGCTTATAAATCATGGAACATCCATACACACCAAATGATTTAAAGCTTCAGTAGTCCCTCCCTTCTAAGACTCCCTATAATACACTATCAATGTGGCTTAAGAAAGAACTGGCCACTGGTCAGACTCAACCAAATGATTTAAAGCTTCAGTAGTCCCTCCCTTCTAAGACTCCCTATAATACACTATCAATGTGGCTTAAGAAAGAACTGGCCACTGGTCAGACTCAACCAAATGATTTAAAGCTTCAGTAGTCACTCCCTTCTAAGACTCCCCATAATACACTATCAATGTGGCTTATAAATCATGGAACATCCTTACACACCAAATGATTTAAAGCTTCAGTAGTCCCTCCCTTCTAAGACTCCCCATAATACACTATCAATGTGGCTTATAAATCATGGAACATCCTTACACACCAAATGATTTAAAGCTTCAGTAGTCCCTCCCTTCTATGACTCCCCATAATACACTATCAATGTGGCTTATAAATCATGAAACATCCTTACACACCAAATGATTTAAAGCTTCAGTAGTCCTTCCCTTCTATGACTCCCTATAATACACTATCAATTTGGCTTATAAATCATGGAACATCCTTACACACCAAATGATTTAAAGCTTCAGTAGTCCTTCCCTTCTATGACTCCCTATAATACACTATCAATGTGGCTTATAAATCATGGAACATCCATACACACCAAATGATTTAAAGCTTCAGTAGTCCTTCCCTTCTATGACTCCCTATAATACACTATCAATGTGGCTTATAAATCATGGAACATCCTTACACACCAAATGATTTAAAGCTTCAGTAGTCCCTCCCTTCTAAGACTCCCCATAATACACTATCAATGTGGCTTAAGAAAGAACTGGCCACTGGTCAGACTCAACCAAATGATTTAAAGCTTCAGTAGTCCCTCCCTTCTAAGACTCCCTATAATACACTATCAATGTGGCATATAAATCATGGAACATCCATACACACCAAATGATTTAAAGCTTCAGTAGTCCCTCCCTTCTAAGACTCCCTATAATACACTATCAATGTGGCTTATAAATCATGGAACATCCATACACACCAAATGATTTAAAGCTTCAGTAGTCCCTCCCTTCTAAGACTCCCTATAATACACTATCAATGTGGCTTATAAATCATGGAACATCCTTACACACCAAATGATTTAAAGCTTCAGTAGTCCCTCCCTTCTAAGACTCCCTATAATACACTATCAATGTGGCTTAGAAATCATGGAACATCCTTACACACCAAATGATTTAAAGCTTCAGTAGTCCCTCCCTTCTAAGACTCCCTATAATACACTATCAATGTGGCTTATAAATCATGGAACATCCATACACACCAAATGATTTAAAGCTTCAGTAGTCCCTCCCTTCTATGACTCCCTATAATACACTATCAATGTGGCTTATAAATCATGGAACATCCATACACACCAAATGATTTAAAGCTTCAGTAGTCCCTCCCTTCTAAGACTCCCCATAATACACTATCAATGTGGCTTAAGAAAGAACTGGCCACTGGTCAGACTCAGAGGGGCTTTATATGAGGTTTACTGTAGTATTATTGCATATTTTCTAACCTTTTATAACATTTGACAGGAAAGGAAATGATCAATGGTTTATTATTATTATAACTGCCGTCATGAATGAAAATGCAATTAAATCAGGGATTAAGATGGTGAATCTGATCTGCAATGCTCAAGGCTACAATATATTGTAAGTGTCTTTCACATCTTACAAGCAAAAGTAATTTAATTAATAGGGTTTCAGTTTACTGTATGTCCAGACAATAAGTTGAAGCTTTTAAACCTTAAAAAGGTTAATTTACTATTTAACCCTAAGAAGAAAACATTGACCAGCAGTCCAAATAGAATTACAGGACACAAAATATGATAACATATAATTATTAAGTTCATAAAGGAATTCACAGGAAATGCACTGACAATTTTAGGTTATATTTTCCATTCAAATTATACAATTTGACCTTTGTACTAAAATCTGACAATAACACACTTATAAATACAACATTCAAATGATACGCTCTTTGTACCCTGAATAAATAGCAATGTCTAAAACAAAACCTGCAAGAAATAAGCCAAACTAGATATCAATTTGATGGTATCCATTTCTGTGGGCCCTGCCAACCTTGAGGTCAAGGTAAAAGGTCATCAACCATGAATGACCATGCAACCATGCAACACATCACCTTGATATTACCTACCCACATACCAAATATCAAAAGCCTACCTCAAAAGATAAAAAAGTTATAGATCAGACAAGATTAGTTTTGAAAGGAAGGACAGATTGATCACTACAGGGCGGGGCCCTAATTAAAGTAAAGATTCAATAAAAACCAAACTATTCAAATAGCTTATAAATGTACACAACTGGCCAGCTTTTGCTAGGAATAATTCTGGTGAAAAATTCCCCTGCACATTATTTGGATGTATTTGCAGACAAAATCTCCACTTCAGAGGATTTCTTCTCCAATTTTCTAGACCTTTTATTTTCTTTAACTATTCTTGTTTATGAATAATTTAAAACATCATCTACCCCATATAATATAATTGAAAATATTCATATCAAATTTTTCTTGATGAAATACACTAAAACATCCATTTCCCTTCTACGAAAAGTAAAACCACCTTCCCTACATGCACCATAATTAGCTACAGTCTTACTTTTGCTTTTCTCCAAAGATTTTGTGGATACTCTATAAACTCCTCAACCTATTAAAGCAGTAGTTAAACAAAGAAATAACTTTTACATTTAAAATACATGTCTTGTTTAAAATTTCTATTGGGTTCTCTACTCAATTGAAAAAATACTTCACTTCTCAAAGGGAAGTAACTCTACTACTTTGTGCAAATTATCTCCATTGAAGTATATATAATCATGACCTTTCTGATTTTTTTACTTCTGAAGCATTTTGAAAATGTTTTGTTCTAACCTTAGATGCTATTTAACGCAGTTCATCAAACAGCTGAGCATGACTTAATGAATGATATTTAAAAAACAAAAAAAATCCAACAGAGCAATCTGCAGCATTAAAATATGAGCCTGATTTCAAATCTGATATTTAACTAAATTTATTGAATTTTAGTTGAAAAAAGTTGAAATTTGTATCCACCATACACTGTCACCATGCTGATTATAATAAAAATTTTCTTGACATATTTTACACAAAATGCCTTTTTATTGTCTAGATTCAAGAGGCTTTCAATGGCAATTGCATAAAATACACCCAATAAAATATGTTATTCATGGTAATTATTGGTTTTATGTAGTTTATCCCATGTATAAAGACATCAATTTAGAAATGATTTCATAATTACATTTTAATGATGGAATGTGTTCAATTTTTTAGGCACTTTACTAATATGGTTTTTTTTAAGTAAAGAAAAATCCTATCTGATGTTACCATGTTCTTATGATTAACTCAAAATACTGGACAGAATCAATAATCTGGGCAGAAATTTCTTCATTTACAATTTAGGTTTAAAAAACTAGCTGGTAATAAAATAACCGATCTCTTAAAATTTGGTCTTGAAATAAAAAAACAAAACAAAATGGATTTTTCAAATGCAAATGAAAATATATTTTTTTATGAAAGAGACATGAGTTGCCACTCTCCAAATTACAAACTGTTTGACATGACCATTACCATTACTCTAAAGCCTTTCCACGAATACTGAAATAGTTAAAATAATACAACTTATTTTCAGTAATTAACTGTTCACCTAAAAGATCCACAGCTTAACCTGTTATTTTTCTTTGTAATTGAGGTCTATAAACTCTTAAAGTTTTGTCAGTATAAAAAAGACTGGATTGACCAGAGATATTAATAGTCCCTTTTTTAATATGACAAGAGACTGTAAAGCTTGTATAAAAAAAGTTAAAGCCGTTTAAAATTAATACCAATTTTTGGTCAAAACAAAAAAGAATCAAGAAACTTGCAATACAAAACCAAAAACTTCAGAATCTCTAGATAAGAACTGGTATTAAAGAAAAAAACATAGGTAAAAAATTCTGAATCCCAAATATAATTTTAAATATACTTACAGTATTGGTTAATCTTGCCAGCATTGGAACAACACCATGATCTGTTATAACTGCTAAATTTTCTTCATCTTTTGCTATATTTGCTATCGCTGCACAAACACTTGCTAGAACTTCTTTATGTTCTGACTTTAATAAACTGACTATTAGTTCTAAACCACCGACAAAGGAACGGACCATTTCACCGGCATCCTGAAAAAAGAGGTTAATTGTTGTCACCAAGCTGCTTTATCAATATAAATTAATACTAATATATAAATAGGTGATAAACCAAACAAAAACCTCACCAGAAGGGGAGATAACCAAACACAAACCTCAATAGTCATTAATTAGACAACATTAATTAGACAAAGGGAGATAAATCAAACACAAACCTCAATAGTCATTAAATTAGACAAAGGGAGATAAACCAAACACAACCATCAGAATTCAATTTATCACTAAAAGACAGAATAACACATTAGCAAAAATTGATGAACAATTGGACTGTGAGGTAATTCTCCCTAGTGATACCCCTGTTTTTTTCCCAAAAAATTTGCATGTATGTCAACTATGTGTAAAAATCTAAGTATTTGGGAAACAGGAAGTAGATGACCAAAGAGAATGAAATCTATATACACCATATGGTACTATAGGATAAAGCAATATGCAAAATATCAGGCTTCTGCATGCTAAATATTGTTAAGAAAACAGCAATGGAAATTTGTGTTATGGATGGACGGACAGATGAATGCACGAACAGACAAAAAAACAAGGGTAAAACAGTATACTCCCCCTCTTCTTCTTACCTTTGCATTTTCTATACAAGGACATATTGCCCAGGCTGCACTTGCTTGAACATCTGGATTCTGTTTACCACTTACCTTTGTATTTTCTATACAAGGACATATTGCCCAGGCTGCACTTGCTTGGACATCTGGATTCTGTTTACCACTTACCTTTGTATTTTCTATACAAGGACATATTGCCCAGGCTGCACTTGCTTGAACATCTGGATTCTGTTTACCACTTACCTTTGTATTTTCTATACAAGGACATATTGCCCAGGCTGCACTTGCTTGGACATCTGGATTCTGTTTACCACTTACCTTTGTATTTTCTATACAAGGACATATTGCCCAGGCTGCACTTGCTTGGACATCTGGATTCTGTTTACCACTTACCTTTGTATTTTCTATACAAGGACATATTGCCCAGGCTGCACTTGCTTGGACATCTGGATTCTGTTTACCACTTACCTTTGTATTTTCTATACAAGGACATATTGCCCAGGCTGCACTTGCTTGAACATCTGGATTCTGTTTACCACTTACCTTTGTATTTTCTATACAAGGACATATTGCCCAGGCTGCACTTGCTTGAACATCTGGATTCTGTTTACCACTTACCTTTGTATTTTCTATACAAGGACATATTGCCCAGGCTGCACTTGCTTGAACATCTGGATTCTGTTTACCACTTACCTTTGTATTTTCTATACAAGGACATATTGCCCAGGCTGCACTTGCTTGAACATCTGGATTCTGTTTACCACTTACCTTTGTATTTTCTATACAAGGACATATTGCCCAGGCTGCACTTGCTTGGACATCTGGATTCTGTTTACCACTTACCTTTGCATTTTCTATACAAGGACATATTGCCCAGGCTGCACTTGCTTGAACATCTGGATTCTGGTTTTTAAGAAGGGACCACAATAATCTCACACCATCTAGTTTGTCTATAATACTGAAAATAAATAAGTATCTTTAAGTTTTGGAATTACATTAAAACAAAAACTAGAACTAGAAACATGTTTTTACTACCAGTTTATTCCAGATTTTCATAATATCTTCTTAACTACTTGTTTGAGATGTTTCTTAAATACCATAATATAATTTACTTTGTAATCTGAAATTTGAAATCTGATGGTTATAGAACATATCCTTTTTCCTTAGACAAGTGAAGAATTTTGGTAATTTTATACCTACTATGAAATCTGATGGTTATAGAACATACCCTTTTTCCTTAGACAAGTGAAGAATTTTGGTAATTTTATACCTACTATTACTGTTGAGAAAGCAAAACTACACAAGACTGTTTTATTGTACAACTAAGTAGGAGACAAATACATATCTATAAATGAAGTTTTGAATAAACACTTGTAGCTATATCTTTAATTTATATTAATGTCTTTAATGATGTGTGCTGTAGGCAAGAAGAGAAGAGTTAACTTTATTAGATTAGGCACCAGCTCATACTGATTTCTTAAAAGTATAAAAGTCAATTTTGTTGAATGTTTGGGGTTTTCTGTACTTTAGCTTGTCGATTCTGGCGAATGTCTGGATTGTCTACGAGTACTTTGGCTTATACAAAACTGAACATCATATAACTTAACAAGTGCCAAATTGCCACAAAATAATCCCACCAACAATTTTTGTATAAATAAAGGGCCGTAACTCTGAAGTGGCTGAAGCAATTTAGTTGGTTATCAATCTTGGTCGAGATATTATGCCCATAAACATTTTCCCCAAGTTTCATGAAGATCTGACAACAACTGTTTGAGTAAGAAAGCGTATATTGTGAATTTGCAATTTTATTAATAAATAAAGGGCCATAACTCTGAAGCAGCTGAAGCGATTTGGCTGGTTTTCGAACTTGGCCGAGATATTATACCCATAAACATTTCACCCTAGTTTCACTGTGGATGCTGCCCGCTTATCACCCACCATGGGTGTTCCCATAATACTAACCGTCTTCAACGGCTGTATAAAAATAGAGTAAAGTAACCTAAAGACTCAAAACAAATATAAAATTAAACAATATTCTGCTTACGCCATATTTTCTTGTTCTTCGGCACACTGCCCAACAGCTGTTGTCACATTTACAAGTAAAGCTTGATTAGTTCCAGTTAGTAGATTAACCAGAGGGGATATTCCACCGGCCTTTCTTATTTGTGCCCTGTTTGGTGGGTCTTTAGCTAATTCTCCGATTGCTCCAACAACATTTACCAGTACCTAAAAACAAGAAAAAAAAGAAAAATGTTAAATCTTTAGAAGGGGAGAGAAATAATTGACTACATTGAACATTTAGAAGTAAAAAAAGCAGGTTTAATCTTCGTGCCATCTCATTAACATCAGCCACTATGTTAGCTTGGTGTACTATATTCTAGTACACAGTAAACAGAGTCAATACAGATCCTGATTTTAATCTGATTGATTATTTGTGGTAATTAATCAGGGCCCAGCGCCATAAACATTTTCTTTGCTGAGAACTTTTTTATTCTCAATTTCATCCAATCAAATCTTTCCTTTTCCCTTGTTGTCATGGAAATTGAGAAAATTCTCAGGCTGAGCAAAATATTTTTACTCAGAAAGGTTTTATGGCGCCCAGGCCAGATTTTTTAAATTGTGTATCTTTCACTTTTATGTTTGTTTTGTAATGTAAATATAGTAATGTAGAACTGACTAATGCCTGAATGAATGAGTTTAAGGTTAAATTAAAGAGGTGGGTTGTGTGATATGGGTACAGGATGGAAACTGAAATCCACAATTATTTAATGAAAATTGTATTAAATTCTAATATGACGTGCTTAAAACGCTTTGAGACCACACCAGTTGTAAAACAAGTATATATTACTAATCAACATCATAAACGATCAACACTCTTTATGGCGGCGTCATAGTAATATTTTAAAAATATTTTAATGATGTCACAATCAATTTGTGTCCTAAATGGCAGACAAGTCCTGCAACTCAAAGGTTACGTTGTTAAAAAAGTTAATATATATGTCCTATTAGAATCGAAATAATTCATTGGGGGCAAGAATTTATACAGATTTGCCCTTTATGTCCATATATTAAAATATTGAACATAAAGGGCCAATATGTGGTAAATATATATGTATTTGCTCCCAAATGACTTATTTCTTAATTTAAGCCAACAGTTTTACCTTCCAAATGCAGTTTAAACATCTCCTCCATTAAAAGAGTAAATGAGAAATTTGAAGAAACTTTTACTGAAATGTTTCAGGTTGTCATGGTTGTATTAAAGAAAGTATGACCACATAGTTCCCTCATTGTTATACATCTATTGTCTGCGGTCGTTTAGAATACATGGATTTGAATAATGCCTTAATAAATTATACTAAATAATGATTTTTCAGGAACCTGCCACTAATATGGCAATTTTAATAACCATTAAGTAAATTCTGTTACTTGGTTATAGTTAATTTTGGTTTTCTGTGGTGCTTCCAACAAAAGAGCCAATATTAAACATGAAAATTGACTTCATCAATATCTGTCAATTTATACATGTAATAATATCAAATTGAGAAAGTTCACACATTTTTGTCTCTCAAATAATTCAATCAAAAACAAACCAACCACAAAGAGATGTAGTTTAACAATACTTGCAGAACTCAACAATGACAGAGATGTATTTTTCAGCTATATCATGGCGTCCAATTTTTATTGGGGGAGAAAGCCAGAGTACCCAGAGAAAACCCCAGACCTTCGGTAGACCATGTTGTAACATGTGAGTCTAATACAAGACAGAATACAGGGTTAGGTCATTACCTCTTCTGGCTGATTATTGAGTAAAGCCACCAATCTGTCTACAGCCTTGACAGAATACAGGGTTAATTAATTACCTCTTCTGGCTGATTATTGAGTAAAGCCACCAATCTGTCTACAGCCTTGACAGAATACAGGGTTAATTAATTACCTCTTCTGGCTGATTATTGAGTAAAGCCACCAATCTGTCTACAGCCTTGACAGAATACAGGGTTAATTAATTACCTCTTCTGGCTGATTATTGAGTAAAGCCACCAATCTGTCTACAGCCTTGACAGAATACAGGGTTAATTAATTACCTCTTCTGGCTGATTATTGAGTAAAGCCACCAATCTGTCTACAGCCTTGACAGAATACAGGGTTAATTAATTACCTCTTCTGGCTGATTATTGAGTAAAGCCACCAATCTGTCTACAGCCTTGACAGAATACAGGGTTAATTAATTACCTCTTCTGGCTGATTATTGAGTAAAGCCACCAATCTATCTACAGCCTTCAGTTCCTGAAATCTTTGGACATTTTCTGCACTAATAGCACATTTCCAGATAGCACCTGTAGCCGCTGCTAATAAGTCTTTGTTTTCTGTTTTTTCTAATAATTTAACAAGTGGATCTAACCCACCATATTGTCGTACCAAGTCTCTTGTTTGTTTTTCTTCTGCACACTGCAATGTAAAACAACTACCATTATTGAATTATTTTATTTGGGATTATTTGTTGGATTGTAGAAAATTTAAACTGTTGGCTGAGAATTGTTAATGGTCACACATACTATTCCCACCAGTTTGTGGGTAAAAAGTCTAGCTTGCATATCCTGCCCACTGTTTCTATTGGACATGACATTTTTTGGTATTGTCATAAGATTTGAACATATAATCCATTAAAACAAGCAGCTAAGCATTCATTTTCATTATTTTACATTTAAAGGTAGAGTAGACATGGGTGTCTGCCCCCTGTGGGCAGATGGAAGGTGGAGTAGACGTCGGTGTCTGCCCCCTGTGGGCAGATGAAAGGTAGAGTAGACGTCGGTGTCTGCCCCTGTGGGCAGATGGAAGGTAGAGTAGATGTCTGTGTCTGCCCCCTGTGGACAGATGAAAGGTAGAGTAGACGTCGGTGTCTGCCCCTGTGGGCAGATGGAAGGTAGAGTAGACGTCGGTGTCAGCCCCCTGTGGGCAAATGGAAGGTAGAGTAGACGTCGGTGTCTGCCCACTGTGGGCAGATGGAAGGTAGAGTAGATGTCCATGTCTGCCCCCCTGTGGGCAGATGGAAGGTAGAGTAGATGTCCGTGTCTGCCCCATGTGGGCAGATGGAAGGTAGCGTAGACGTTGGTGTCAGCCCCCTGTGGGCAAATGGAAGGTAAAGTAGACGTCGGTGTCTGCCCACTGTGGGCAGATGGAAGGTAGAGTAGACGTCGGTGTCTGCCCCTTGTGGGCAGATGGAAGGTAGAGTAGACATCGGTGTCTGCCCCTTGTGGGCAGATGGAAGGTAGAGTAGACGTCGGTGTCTGCACCCTGTGGGAAGATGGAAGGTAGAGTAGACGTCGGTGTCTGCCCCATGGGCAGATGGAAGGTAGAGTAGACGTCGGTGTCTGCCCCATGGGCAGATGGAAGGTAGAGTAGACGTCAGTGTCTGCCCCCTGTGGGCAGGTGGAAGGTACAGTAGACATAGGTGTCTGCCCACCGTGGACAGGTGAAACAATCCACTCAACCAGTAGTGGTTACAATCAGGTTGTTAATTAGAAAACTCCATCCATGTTTTCAGAATTAAGCAATGCTACCCTAGTTAGTATGTAGGTTTAATAAGTCTGTTGTTTGTTGATATTTAACCATGATCTCAGAAATATTTAGCTAAAACATGGCATTAATGGGGCAGCCAAGAACACCCAGTGAGACACAGACTGTCTGTGGATAAACTGGATATAACTGTTAACCCCTTGTAGTGGTTACCAGTTTTAGTACTGGTTCCTGGTAGAATCATTAATGTAGAGCAAGTATACAAGGTCATATTAAGTTGTGAATACAATTATACCTACTTTAAAAATAGCTGAGGCACAATGCATCTGTAGCTCGTCTGTATTACTAACGAGATTCTTGACCAAGTCTTGGACCATTCCTTCTGAGCGTATCGCTAATCTATAACTTTGCTAAAACCAAAATTGGTACATAGTTAATACATAACCCACTGTGTGGGTAAATGGCCTTAAACTCAAGATTTATACAAATCAGTATAAAAAATATGTAAGAGAGTAATTGAAATAATGGAAAGAAATGTTTTCTTGAGATAGGTGCAATGTAAACCATAAGAAGTCAAGAAAAATCCAAAACTGAAATGTTCGTAGTGGCATTAAATACCAAGTTTTCCAGCTGATTGAGATATAAAAACAAACAAAAAAAAAAAACTGAACAGTAGAAGCCTATTTACAATTTTCTAGTTCCTCCAAAAAGCTGAAAAAATAGTTCTTCCTCATTGTATAAACAAGTGTATCTGTGAGCTAATGCTAACTAGTAATACCTCTGCCAAAAAGTATTCTGTTAACAAGAAGTAGATGACAACATATGGCACTATAGTATAAAGCAAAATGCAGAATACCCCTCTTCTTCCATGCAGGGTATAAATATGACAAGTGTACAGACAGATAATTTTATGGTTTACACAAATTTTTTATTTTTGTTTTTACCTCTGAGGCACATTCTTGTAATGTACCGACAACAGGAATCAACATTTCTTCGTGTGTAGATTTCAGTAATTTTGCTAGTAAAGGAATTGCCCCTGCTTTCCTCATGGCTTCTTTATTCTTTCGACTCTTGCTACAGCTCCATAATGCCAAGGCTCCACATCGGGCTACTTCAATGTCTCTATCTGTCTCTGGATTTGTTGGGCCGTTCACGTTACCACAGTCCAACAAACTGACCTATATATGAATGACATTTATTTAAAACTTGATTCATGAATGAAATTAAATATTTTGGTTGTAATTTTATAATAAAAGCTATTTGGTCTTTTCAGGATTCAGGTCACCTGCTTATAACCTTATTATAGTATTTACAGTGCAAATATCAACATCAATATCAAGTAACATCTCTTAAAAAGATGATTGATTAAATGATTGATTGATTGATTAATTGATTGATTGATTGATTGAGGACCAGAAAGCTTGACAAAGTGTAAATAAGTATAAATGATTCTTACTTCGTCACCACTGCACTACCATATACAGATTTCAAAATAAGATAAGTCACAAACAATATTCTAAATCCATGCCACCCCCTCATATGATTTATACTTATAAGGAACAACAGAACACATTTTAAATAACACACATATTCCTCAAGCTTCATCCCATAAGTAGATTGAGACCAAGCCATTTATGTTAATTTTTTTTTTTCCGATGACTCTTTTTTAGCAAATGTCATATACATTTATAAAATTGACTTTTAAAGCCTAGCTTCTAATTCTTTGAATTTAAAGTATTCTCTCAAGCTAGTTCTCATCCAAACACATAACATACCAATTTTTTTATTCCTCCATGCTGTCTGACAGTTCGTCTCGCTCTTCTGAATTTAGCAACATTGGCGATTGTCTCTGCTGCTAGACATTTCAATTCTTTGTCGTGTTCTTTTAATATTTTCACCATTGTCTGAAGTCCTCCTAGATCTGCTATGGCACGTCTTATTTGTGTATTACGAGAAATTTCTTTCAGAATTTTCAAAGCTCCAATCTAAACAAAATAAAAACGGCTTGTTTGTAAAAATAAATTGATTCAACATATTAGAAGTTTATAACCAATTGAATTAATTATTTTACAACTGACAACAATTATTTTATTTTGTTAACATTTGGTATTCTTTGCTTAAGAATTTTCACATGTTTTACAAACCAAAACACAACAGTCCCTAACACTTATATATTTATAGAAATAATTTTTCAGCTCAATATTTTTTGTTTTTTTCTTTAAGCACAGATAGATATGGCATTTATGACGTTATTGTGAAACAGAACAAGTACTTGTAGCCCTCTGTTGTTTCTTTAAGCACAGATAGATCTGGCATTTATGACGTTATTGTGAAACAGAACAAGTACTTGTAGCCCTCTGTTGTTTCTTTAAGCACAGATAGATATAGCATTTATGACGTTATTGTGAAACAGAACAAGTACTTGTAGCCCTCTGTTGTTTCTTTAAGCACAGATAGATATAGCATTTATGACGTTATTGTGAAACAGAACAAGTACTTGTAGCCCTCTGTTGTTTCTTTAAGCACAGACAGATATAGCATTTATGACGTTATTATGAAACAGAACAAGTACTTGTAGCCCTCTTTTTTTTCTTACATAAACTTACAATGAATCTTCACAATTATTTAAAAAATCTTGTTCTTGTTTAATGCCCCACTGCCTCTCATATATGTTTTATATATATAATTTTCAGTCTAATAGTACATAGAGTACTAATTAAAAAGTTTTTCTTCATCAAAAACCTTCTTAAAAATCAAAACTATCATTTTTACAACCCTTTTTTTGTAATGATTCTCCCCAATATATTTTTTGAAGAGCATTGACCCATTGTTGCATCAATGCTTTTAAAATATTGTTCATTTACTTCAAAATAAACACTTATAAGACCAAGAATTATAATTATAATAACAACAATACAATTTATAAAAGAAAAAGTACTTTGCATTTTATTTCCTCTGTATCAAGCAGATTAATTAGAACTTCTAGACCTCCAACATCTCTGATAGCCAACTGACAGGTCTCCTGTGACAAATTAAAGTCTCTCATGGAGCACAGTGCAATGATGGTTGCTGTCTGATTGCCTCCCTGAAGAAAAAAGTAAAATAATTATTGCAACAATGTAAAATTTGAAGCATGGCAAAGTCTGTATAAAGAATCAGGCAAAACTTCTAAAAAAAATTAAAGATTTGCACCAACTTTTTTTTTTACAAATTCTAGATGACCTGCAAAAAGTTTTCCCTAGTTCCTCCTAAATATGTCATTTTCCTACCCCATGGCTTCCAATAAAATATAAGAACCACCACTTTTAAGATCTTTTCCAGATATTGAACCAACCATCCTATACAAGAATTTTTCTGGATTTACCTTGAGATATTTAACCAGTTTCTGTATTTGCCAGTATTCTGATGGTAAATCAGCTTTAGTTCCACTTACCTTGAGATATGCAACCAGTTTCTGTATTTGCCAGTATTCCGATGGTAAATCAGCGTTAGTTCCACTTACCTTGAGATATGTAACCAGTTTCTGTATTTGCCAGTATTCTGATGGTAAATAAGCGTTAGTTTCACTTATCTTGAGATATTTAACCAGTTTCTGTATTTGCCAGTATTCCGATGGTAAATCAGCGTTAGTTCCACTTACCTTGAGATATGTAACCAGTTTCTGTATTTGCCAGTATTCCGATGGTAAATCAGCGTTAGTTTCACTTAACTTGAGATATTTAACCAGTTTCTGTATTTGCCAGTATTCCGATGGTAAATCAGCGTTAGTTCCACTTAACTTGAGATATGTAACCAGTTTCTGTATTTGCCAGTATTCCGATGGTAAATCAGCGTTAGTTTCACTTACCTTGAGATATTTAACCAGTTTCTGTATTTGCCAGTATTCCGATGGTAAATCAGCGTAAGTTTCACTTACCTTGAGATATTTAACCAGTTTCTGTATTTGCCAGTATTCCGATGGTAAATCAGCGTTAGTTTCACTTAACTTGAGATATTTAACCAGTTTCTGTATTTGCCAGTATTCCGATGGTAAATCAGCGTTAGTTTCATTTACCTTGAGATATTTAACCAGTTTCTGTATTTGCCAGTATTTCGATGGTAAATCAGCGTTAGTTTCACTTACCTTGAGATATTTAACCAGTTTCTGTATTTGCCAGTATTCCGATGGTAAATCAGCGTTAGTTTCACTTCTACGTTCTACATTTTCTTCCTCCTCCTCACTCTCAGTGGAACTCTCGCTGAATGATTCATCTGCATCAATTGGAGTCCTCGATTTTATTCTGAAGTACACACAAAATGTATGTAAAATGTTTGTGAAAATTAATAATAACATCATAAGATATTAAAACAAATGTGTGAGCTGTATTGCTAGTTCTTTATAACAGAAAATTAGTTTGACAATTTTACAGAATTGGAACAAACATTATTCACTTTCACAAAGATAAAAATAAATTTGAATTCTGTTTTGACAGTTTTGATCCCACCAGGAAACTTTTCCTGAAAAGTTCTTTTGCATACAAAGATGTCTACCTTTGTGATGTTTTCTTTTTCTTTAGCCTCTTCTCTCTATCCATTTTTTCTACATTGTATTCCTCCATGCCAAGGGCCCTCCATTTCAGAGATGGTTCTAATTTCTTTTTCTTCTGTTGTTTTTGTTTTGACTTTTCTTTGTCTTGGTCGTCGCCTTGTTTCTGTTTGCCTCCTTTGTGTGCGTCTGATCGGTATGTTACTTCAGCATCATCGTCATCCTGTTGTTCCATCTTTACATCATGCACGTACTTGTCGTCATGATCCTGACCTTTTAATGCAAAGTCCTAAAAAATAAACAATAGAACATTTAAAAAACTTTCTATGCATTTGCCTTCACGCTCAAATTAATATAAAAAATCGAAGAATGTGTCCATGGGACACAGATGCCCCCGCTAAATGAAGCCCCAAACAGGAAAAAGTTGTCCAACAGGTCTGAAAGTCGCTAAGGATGTACAACTTGTGATACTGAACCACCCTGCCAAATTTCAAATTGTTCTCATCTACGGTTTCTGAGAAAAGTTTGATGGAAATTCGTACGGATGGACGGACATGATTGAGTAAAACTTAATGCCTCCTGACATGTCATCGCAGGGGCATAAAAATCAATGTAAAAACATAAAAATAATCCAAATATCTGCATCATTTTATATAAAGAACATGGTAAATTATAGTATTTTTTTGGCATGTTGATGTTTTTTCCACCATTAAGAACATGGTAAATTATTATATTTCTTTGGTATGTTGTTATTTTTTCCACCATTAAGAACATGGTAAATTATAATATTTTCAGTGTGTCTATATTTTGCCGCTATGAAAGATGGTAAATTATAATATTTTCGGTTAATATTTTTCCCACCAATAACAACACAGTAGATTATAATATTTTCTTGTTCTCGATATCTTTTCCACCAATAAGAATATGGCAAATAATATTTTCAGTGTGTTGGTATTTTTCCCACCAATTCATTATTTAAATTATATATGCTAATCATTCTTTTACAATATTGTAAAAATCAAAATAAGCAAACTGGTAAAAAAAATGTTGCTGAATTTCTGATCAGCAAATACTTAATATTCAATAAATATATTCAATTGCACTACAATATACCTATAATCAAAGGGACATAACTCTCTGGCATTGCTAAGGTTACTTACTTGTTTGTCAATATTTTCTGAAAACTTTGGACTTTTATCTTTCAGCAGTGTAACAAGTTCTCTATATGAATCACCTTCCTTTTCATAATTCATGTCTCCTTGGCTATCTGGACCCTTCAATACAATAATAAGGGATAAATAAACAAGACAAATAAATAAATGTCAAAAACTATAAACAAAATGATAATTTAGTATAATCAATTTACCATCATTGCATGTCAGTGCAGAGCTTCAGATAACTGTTTAAGTTGATGTGGTATTTATTCCCCTACTTTAATGCTCTAAGATACACTCTTAACATTTATATGTTAATATTTATATATTTATATCTTAATACTTTTGGTGTTTATGTGTGTGTTTGTTTGTGGAGGGGGGTTCCAGTGTTTTTCATGAATTCTTGGCACAGTGTGTTATTTTCTAGGCATTCAATGGTGTTTAGTTTGGATGAGTTCCTTAGTTTTAGGTGTAGAGTGTTTTTCAAATGAATTCTTTGTATGGTTCTGAGGAATTCCTCTGTATAAGGTTGGTCAGCACAGACAGATCCTGTGAGTACAGTTCCTTGGTATTGGGGAGGGGGGGGGCAGCACAGACAGATCCTGTGAGTACAGTTCCTTGGTATTGGGAGGGGGGGGGCAGCACAGACAGACCCTGTGTGTACAGTTCCTTGGTATTGGGGTGGGGGGGCAACACAGACAGACCGTGTGTACAGTTCCTTGGTATTGGGGTGGGGGGGCAACACAGACAGACCGTGTGTACAGTTCCTTGGTATTGGGGTGGGGGGGCAACACAGACAGACCGTGTGTACAGTTCCTTGGTATTGGAGGGGGGGCAGCACAGACAGACCCTGTGTGTACAGTTCCTTGGTATTGGGGAGGGGGGGCAGCACAGACAGACCATGTGTGTACAGTTCCTTGGTATTGGGAGGGGGCAGCACAGACAGATCCTGTGAGTACAGTTCCTTGGTATTGGGGGGGGGCAGCACAGACAGACCATGTGTGTACAGTTCCTTGGTATTGGGAGGGGGCAGCACAGACAGACCGTGTGTACAGTTCCTTGGTATTGGAGGGGGGGCAGCACAGACAGACCCTGTGTGTACAGTTCCTTGGTATTGGGGAGGGGGGCAGCACAGACAGACCCTGTGTGTACAGTTCCTTGGTATTGGGGGGGCAGCACAGACAGACCCTGTGTGTACAGTTCCTTGGTATTGGGGAGGGGGGGCAGCACAGACAGACCCTGTGTGTACAGTTCCTTGGTATTGGGGAGGGGGGGCAGCACAGACAGACCCTGTGTGTACAGTTCCTTGGTATTGGGAGGGGGCAGCACAGACAGACCGTGTGTACAGTTCCTTGGTATTGGGGGGGGCAGCACAGACAGATCCTGTGAGTACAGTTCCTTGGTATTGGGAGGGGGGGCAGCACAGACAGACCCTGTGTGTACAGTTCCTTGGTATTGGGGTGGGGGGGCAACACAGACAGACCGTGTGTACAGTTCCTTGGTATTGGAGGGGGGCAGCACAGACAGACCCTGTGTGTACAGTTCCTTGGTATTGGGGGGGGGGCAGCACAGACAGACCCTGTGTGTACAGTTCCTTGGTATTGGGGGGGGGAGCACAGACAGATCCTGTGAGTACAGTTACTTGGTTTGATGGGGTTCAGCACAGACACACCCTGTGTGTACAGTTCCTTGGTATTGGGAGGGGGGCAGCACAGACAGACCATGTGTGTACAGTTCCTTGGTATTGGGAGGGGGGGGCAACACAGACAGACCGTGTGTACAGTTCCTTGGTATTGGGGTGGGGGGGCAACACAGACAGACCCTGTGTGTACAGTTCCTTGGTATTGGGGTGGGGGGGCAACACAGACAGACCGTGTGTACAGTTCCTTGGTATTGGGGTGGGGGGGCAGCACAGACAGACCCTGTGTGTACAGTTCCTTGGTATTGGGGTGGGGGGGCAACACAGACAGACCGTGTGTACAGTTCCTTGGTATTGGAGGGGGGGCAGCACAGACAGACCCTGTGTGTACAGTTCCTTGGTATTGGGGGGGGGGGGCAGCACAGACAGACCCTGTGTGTACAGTTCCTTGGTATTGGGGGGGGCAGCACAGACAGACCCTGTGTGTACAGTTCCTTGGTATTGGGGTGGGGGGGCAACACAGACAGACCGTGTGTACAGTTCCTTGGTATTGGAGGGGGGGCAGCACAGACAGACCCTGTGTGTACAGTTCCTTGGTATTGGGGGGGGGGGCAGCACAGACAGACCCTGTGTGTACAGTTCCTTGGTATTGGGGGGGGGGGGGCAGCACAGACAGATCATGTGTGTACAGTTCCTTGGTATTGGGGGGGGCAGCACAGACAGACCCTGTGTGTACAGTTCCTTGGTATTGGGGGGGGGCAGCACAGACAGACCCTGTGTGTACAGTTCCTTGGTATTTGGGGTGGGGGGGCAGCACAGACAGACCCTGTGTGTACAGTTCCTTGGTATTGGAGGGGGGGCAGCACAGACAGACCCTGTGTGTACAGTTCCTTGGTATTGGGAGGGGGGGCAGCACAGACAGACCCTGTGTGTACAGTTCCTTGGTATTGGAGGGGGGGCAGCACAGACAGACCCTGTGTGTACAGTTCCTTGGTATTGGGGTGGGGGGGCAGCACAGACAGACCCTGTGTGTACAGTTCCTTGGTATTGGGGTGGGGGGGCAACACAGACAGACCCTGTGTGTACAGTTCCTTGGTATTGGGGTGGGGGGGCAGCACAGACAGACCCTGTGTGTACAGTTCCTTGGTATTGGAGGGGGGGCAGCACAGAGGGACCCTGTGTGTACAGTTCCTTGGTATTGGGGGGGGGGCAGCACAGACAGACCCTGTGTGTACAGTTCCTTGGTATTGGAGGGGGGGGGGCAGCACAGACAGACCATATGTGTACAGTTCCTTGGTATTGGGGGGGGGGGGCACAGACAGACCCTGTGTGTACAGTTCCTTGGTTTGATGGGGTTCAGTACAGACACACCCTGTGTGTACAGTTCCTTGGTATTGGGGGGGGGGGGGGGGGCAGCACAGACAGACCCTGTGTGTACAGTTCCTTGGTTTGATGGGGTCCAGCACAGACACACCCTGTGTGTACAGTTCCTTGGTATTTGGGGGGGGGCAGCACAGACAGATCCTGTGAGTACAGTTCCTTGGTATGAAAGGGGGGGGCAGCAGCACAGACAGATCCTGTGAGTACAATTTATGTCTGCATTTCTGATTTCTGACCTTGTTACAGTAATAACCACTGGTGTTGGCTGTGACATAGAAAACTTCACCATCATGAGGCTTCACTTCCAAGTAACAAATATCACCATGAAGTTGTCTCTTTGGTTGAGCCCTGCAGCCATTTTTGAAAACGTAGTTATCACCTACAAGTGAAAAATAAGATTTAATTTCAATTAAAAATAAAAAGTTTAAATTATAAATTATTTTAAAAAGTGTAAAAAAAATTATTATAAAATGTCAAAAAATTAATTTAAGCCTATAACAGCAAAACATTGGATAACATCATTTTTTCAATTAAAAGAACGAGTGATAGACGAATAATTTTTAGAAAAAAGCTCCAGTTTTTGTATCATCATATTACATGCTTTATCACTGCAGCTGTTATAGAACTACCCAATAAACTCTCACATCGGTAAGGACAGTAAATAAAGGTTAATACAAGTCAATGTAATTTTCAACTTTTTTCTTTGTTTTTAAGTAGAAAGGAAGATACAACAAGGGAAACAACAATGTTTAAGTAGATCTGTAGGTAATGCTCCTAAGAAGTGGATACCTGAAGGTATGCAGAGTCACCGTAGTATAAGAATAACCAGCAGAAGAGTGACGTTGTAGTTGACCAATAAAAATTGTAAACTTAAGCATCCTATGAAGTGTTATTGTCACTCTTCTACTAGTCTTTATTTTTTTTAAAGAAAAGTTTTTGAGAGTACTTATATGTTTACAGCAAGCTTGAATGGAATTAACCCTTTTCAACAGAGAAAATCAGTTGTCAAAATAAACGCTATGTAAACTTGTTTGTTGGAGATGAAACAGCTACTGTAAGATAAATTCACAGTTCATTTTGTTATTTCTGCCTATTTATAAAAACACTTTTTTTTACCAACCCCAGAATTCTAATCTTTCTAAAACAGAACAATCTTCATTATTTCCGCAGAGTTCACGTAAGATACTGACTTCACCATCAACCGTTACTGGCGTTAGTCTGACTTCTCTGTAATGTAATATTAATAATATTTTAAATATTTTTCTTAAGTATTTTAATTTAAGATAATATTCTTTAGTTACTGGTTTCAATTAAATTGTACTCTATAGAACAATAAGTTGAAGATTACTTATCTTTTAAAGTGTTACAAATTTGCTAGAAATATCTGCAAATCAAAAACCTTATATTAAGTTATGATTTCCCAAAGTAATGCTGCCCCAAAATCAAAATATTACAGTGAGTTAATGCTTCCTGATAACATCTCCACTTTTATAACTTCATAGAAGTCTATAAATGAATCCCACAAATAGCATGATCATACAAAATTGACAATATTTCAGTTTTGTACTGGTATTTTTCATCATTGCTGAGAAAAATGTGATGAAAAATGGTCACAGACAGACATACATAGACAAACACACTAACAGTTTACCGTCCATCTCCTATGGGGAGCAGGAGTATAAAAAATAATTAAAAAAATATAAACAAAATAATCAAGAAAACAGTAGTCTTACTTGGATATAATGGTAATACTCTGGTCCATCAATTGTTGGTCCAGTCTCTGTAGACAAAGTCTCAATTTTAATACACTTTTCATTTCTTCAATTTCTGCTACTCTGTCTTCGTTTTTTTCTTCTGCACTCTGTTTAGCAAGCATTTCTTGCTCTTTTGCAATCTCTTCCATGTAACGGAATATGGAGTTGTCATCTCCTTCAACGGTGGCAAATCTGTCACCAAGCATATTTGCTACTGGATCCCTGTTGGCTGGAAAATATTACATCATATCTAAAAATAACCACTGTAATTGACTATGCATAATACAAGCCAATGTTCTTACAAGTTTGGACTTCGACATTTATCATATTAAGGTATCCCGACCACAACTGACCACATGATCTTATTTGTTGTCCCCGGATGTCCATTGTGTTTCAATGGAGCAGACCTCGGTAATGTTCGGCAAACATCGGAAATACTATTCGAGTAACTAACTTTCTTGATCAAATCTGTTAACATTGAATCAAAGCAAAACAATATATTTAAAATGTAACATTAATTAGCAATACATTGATTTAATAAAGCTGTATTTCTTGGTCGAAAAATAAAATTGAACGGTGACTTGAATTATCGTTCAGATACCTTAACTACAGTACAAACAATAATAAAAATGGGAAAGTTATATGTAATTTCCATCAATTTTTTGTAATAAAAAAAACATACCTTATAACATTAATGTCAGTATTTACTTTCTCATTGTAAAATTAAATATACATTTGATTTATGAAAGGACATAATTTAACCAAAATCTATTTAATGTCTTCCAAAATGGCAAACAGCTGTCACCACTAGCAAAAATTTGGAGTATCAGTGAATTAAAAGGTACATCTTAAATTTCTTTTTTCTTTTGTTTGAAGTTTTCAGCTAGGATGAGGCAGGGGAACCTGATGAGAAGTCATGACCTTCAGCACAATAAGGAGTGAAGTTTTCAGCTAGGACAATGCTGGGGAACCTGATGAGAAGTCATGACCTTCAGCACAATAAGGAGTGAAGTTTTCAGCTAGGACAAGGCTGGGGAACCTGATGAGAAGTCATGACCTTCAGCACAATAAGGAGTGAAGTTTTCAGCTAGGACAATGCTGGGGAACCTGATGAGAAGTCATGACCTTCAGCACAATAAGGAGTGAAGTTTTCAGCTAGGACAATGCTGGGGAACCTGATGAGAAGTCATGAGCTTCAGCACAATAAGGAGTGAAGTTTTCAGCTAGGACAATGCTGGGGAACCTGATGAGAAGTCATGACCTTCAGCACAATAAGGAGTGAAGTTTTCAGCTAGGACAAGGCTGGGGAACCTGATGAGAAGTCATGACCTTCAGCACAATAAGGAGTGAAGTTTTCAGCTAGGACAATGCTGGGGAACCTGATGAGAAGTCATGACCTTTAGCAGAGTATGGGTAATCTTTGTAAATTAAGCATACCAAACCTGAAGTCACACTCAAACTCACAACTGTTAATGTAAAATATGCCATGATAGTACTACACAGCCTACTCAGCCACTGGGAAGTGCTATACAGAACTCATTTATACTAACCTTCTAAGCACAGCCTACTCAGCCACTGGGAAGTGCTATACAGAACTCATTTATACTAACCTTCTAAGCACAGCCTACTCAGCCACTGGGAAGTGCTGTACAGAACTCATTTATACTAACCTTCTAAGCACAGCCTACTCAGCCACTGGGAAGTGCTATACAGAACTCATTTATACTAACCTTCTAAGCACAGCCTACTCAGCCACTGGGAAGTGCTATACAGAACTCATTTATACTAACCTTCTAAGCACAGCCTACTCAGCCACTGGGAAGTGCTATACAGAACTCATTTATACTAACCTTCTAAGCACAGCCTACTCAGCCACTGGGAAGTGCTATACAAAACTCATTTATACTAACCTTCTAAGCACAGCCTACTCAGCCACTGGGAAGTGCTATACAAAACTCATTTATACTAACCTTCTAAGCAAGCTCTAACTTCATGCATTTTCTTTTCACCGGCAGCACGCAAGACATCTTCAGCATAGTGCATAGTCATTACGCCAACATCATATGTCATCTGGTCATGTTTCTTCAGACAGAACAATGGCTGATCCTTTCCTGCTGTAGCTTCTGACATCAAATCTTCTCCCCTGTCAAACGATAAAAAAATATTTATATTAATATGTCAATTTGAAACCAAAAAAGGCATACACATCATACAGTGAGACCATCTAAGAAACTCTCGAACTTTACTTAACTGTAGAATTTGATGGCTTTTTTTGTTTTGTTTGTTTGAATGTTTTCCGTAAATTTCAGCAATTTCTCATCTAGAGATACATGTACCAAAGACCTTTATTTTCAGTTTCAATTACTGAATGATACATGTCTTATCTTTGAATGAATTGTTTTTAAAACAATCCGATTTGTGTAAGTTCGTTGGCAAAGCATTTCATTTTGTCTTTTTTTTTATGACCTTGTTTTATGTATTTCTGGTGACATCCTGCATGTGCACAACAAATTAATACAGGAATGAATTAAGAAAAGATTTATATATATAACAATTGAACGTTTAACAGTAATGAAACAGCTAAATTTTTATAATGAAAGAAATCTAACAGTCATTGATATACTCCAGATTGATTGATGTTTTAAAGATCTAGTCTCACAGATTATATTTAAAGAAGCAAATGTTTACAAAATTACGATGCAAAATTAAAACTGTCTAAAAATGGAATAAGAAGAACACAAGAAGTCCATAAAAGGTTAAAATAAATATTTTTTTTAAAACTAATTACTGAAAGTGAAAAATATGTAACATGAACGAATAAAACTGGATGCACAAAATGTAAAACAATTAATAATTGTTTGCGTATGCAGTCATAGATCTCCATGTGCAACACTCCCACTAACTGAACCTGAACCAGATCTTAATTTTGTTTGGCCTCTTCATATGAAGGTCAGGTCTAGTAAATTCTACAGCTATCTAGCCAACTGGTCGAGTAGTAAATAAAGTTAATGTCAAACCCAGGTTAGTTAGTTTCAAAGGGGAATATTTAGTCTGTAGTGAGCTGGCTATAAAGGTTTCAATGTAGACATAACCATTGTTAACATTACCTGTCAACCATTCCATGTCCTTTTATCTGATTGGGTTTCAATGATGATGGCCATGTCAGTGGTTTTTTAAACACAAGTTTACTTTCATCTGGGTATTTAGCACTGAATCCTTCAACAAAGTGTATAATGCTGTTTAAAAGTTCTTCATTGATTTTTGTGTATTCCAATTTTCCACCTGATCCCCCTTTAGCTGATGTCCATTGTGCTGCTCTTGTCAGAGCTTGTCCCATGGTGACTATGTATGGCTGTGATGAATTAAATCTACAAAATTAAACAACAGTTACAAAAAAATTATTCAGTTTCTCTTGCTTAGCCTATAAAAATATTCACCTTCCCTCGTGTATTACAAATTATTATACATTTTTAAATTAAAAAAAATAACATCATTTATAAAATATTATCAATAAAAGTATCAATGCACAACATAATTATATTATATTACAACCAAAGGAGAATCAAGCTGGTTAAGTCCATTTCTAAGCTCATTTCCATCAATACCCTTAAATTACGACCTTTCATAATTTTGAACAAAAAGTCATGTAACAACAATGTGACTTAAATCCAGTGCTTAAGTCAGCTTGATTGAAGGTTAAATGATTATATTCACAGAGAAAAATATCTCAAGAAGCGAATTATACATAGTTTAACTTGACAAAAATGTTTTATAACATCTGGGCCCAGCGCCATAAACATTTTCTGTGCTGAGAACTTTTTTATTCTCAATTTCATCCAATCAAATCTATCCTTTTCCCTTGTTGTCATGGTAGTTGAGTAAATTTTCATGCTGAGCAAACATTTTTTACTCAAGTAGGTTTTATGGCGCTGGGCCCTGGACAGGATGAAATAAGACAACTAAGACTTGAGTCGCAAAATCAGCTGTTTCCTCAGACGTTCCACACAAAAATATGCTTTGGTTGGCAGAGGATTCTCTGACGAGATGGCAGAGGGTAATCTGACTAAATATTAAATTGACTGCCACAACTAGTGTTGTTAGTTGAACCAAAATTTTGATATGTTATTGTTAACATTTAATGTTTATATAATTTATGTAATTTTACATTTGAATAGAAACAATTTAATCTGCAACTAAGAAAATGTATAAATATTCTAAACAGAATTATCATATTTTAATTATATTATTCATATATATGGGTCTCAGTTGTCCTATTTTCTACGGGCGAGTGGCGCTAACTACAGTACGAGTTGTCCACGGTCCCAGTTTTGCTGTTACCAACTATCTATGCTGGGTTCCTCCACAGGGCTTTTTCAGGGGGTTCTATGGGGCCATTATTCTGCCCCATTCCCAATGGGAAAAATCTTTTTTTCCCAAATCAGCAAAGAAAACTCCCAATCAATGCGAGTTTTCAAGATCGGTAAAATCAAGAAGATGTAATCCCTATGGGAAATTCACCTTGTTCAGCTTCCTCTAACAGTATAAAAGCTTCTGAGAGCTTATTTTTATTGTTATGTATGTGCTACCTGACTTAAATATTACTTGCTTATTCACATACTTTAAACAGTCTTACTCCTAATCCTGCTAATAGTAGTATTGAAACCCTTGACCAAGCACCTGCAGACTGCATCTTAGAGTTGTAAAGCCACTACATTGTCAATGAGACAACAAAATCATGTCATTTTAACTTGGGCAGTGTGTTCTTTAGTTCGTGTTATTACTTTTTTGTTCCTTTGTTATTATGTATATATGTGCCAACTCTAAATAAAAATTACTTACTTACTTAATTTGTTTAGATAATCATTAATAACTTTACATTTCGGTCTTAGAGGTTTCAAAAGGCTTTTGATGATTTTCATAGAAAATGAAACATCGATAAAATTTCCCAATTCAGCATAAATGGCATTTCCCCAATGGGCCAGAAAAAGCCATGCTCTATTTAGACATTCTGACTTTTCTTAAAATAGTTACTGTAGTCTGTAGTGTATAGTATTAAAATTTGTAACACATGACTACGCTATTCGATTTCAAAATATGAAGATAGGAAATAACGACTTGAGTCCCTCTAATAGCATTTTCACTAACAAAGTTGTTCTGCAAACCAGCTACACATGTATAATACGGCTGATATTAATTATTATTCCGGCGATGTGCATGTACATTTTCGATTTTGTTATAGAGTGTTGTTTATAATACATTGATTTTGAATGCGTTCGCATTTTATGAGAATATTGCTTATATTTTTAATATAACATAAGCAATTGTAAATTATGCACAGCGACCTACTTACTAAAGCTTGTGTTGTTCTTGTGGTGCAGACAATAATAATCTTCCGGAAGCAACAATAGTGATTAGGTTGCTATGGTCATTGCGCACCCGCAACCGGATATGTAAACAAGGGAAATAATTCATTGTCAAATTTTAAATCAATCTCCGGAGCCGAGGTCATATCCGCTCCGTAACACTACGCTAAGGATATCACCTCTGCCATACAAACTTGAGCTTTCCCAGTAGCTCCGCCCACTAATCGCGTATGAATCCATTTAGAAACAGGAAATATGTGATAAGGTTAAATAAATGGAAATGGCAACATACAGTCAATATCTTCCTATGCTGAACCTTCCAACGGGATTTTCCCTTAGGAAAGAACAAATTAACATATTAGATTTCATTACCGTAAAAGCTACTGGTCAGAGAGTAGTTCTCGCCATTAAAATGACAGAAGCAATTCTCGCCATTTCGGCGACTGTGCCGTTATTTTTCCTTTAAAATTGATGGAAAAGGCTTCACTTTATAGATTAAACTATTTTCCATCCAAAACAAATTACGTTTATCACTTTTGAAATGCCAATTTTTCACAAAAACTGTCACAAGATGGGGTGGCGAGAATTACTTGCCGGCGAGAACTACTCCGTGACCAGTAATGATGTTGTTGGTATTTTGCCAACTGGGTATGGCAAAAGTTTAATTTATCAGCTATTGCCATTTGTTCTAAAGGGAACGGTCTTGGTTTTTTCACCATTGACCTCCATTCAGCAAGACCAGTTATTACACTTGAGAAATACCCAGATTAACTGTTGTATTTTGAATACTAAGGTAATTTGGTATCTGGAAATTTGTCTTGCAAGAACTTATTTTACGTACGAGTTGTCCCACATGTAACGTAACTTCTATCAACTTACAAACTCGCAACAATGGCATTCAATGGGTTGGTTCATTGACATCGTTACCAGTCATTTCGTACCATAACCATTTTGTACCACAGCCATTTCGTACCATATGGGGAATTGTATTAAGACAATTTCGTACCATATGGGATAGTGTAATATGATGATTTCGTATCATATGGGGAAGTGTATCAGGGATCACCACAGCTCAAAATCCAAGGGTGAGGCAAGTCGGACGATGATCTATTTCCTTACTCATAAAAATTTTAGAGTGACATTTATTTATTCGTAATAGTGTTATCAGTCTTTGTTTTTGTTTTCCCACTTGTGGTTTTGCTACCAGTTACAATGTACATGTATTTTTGTATTTAAAAACTTCATTGTTTTCGGAATAAAGTAAAACTTTAGTATGGAGCTCAAAATTCAAGGGTGGAGGAAACAAATTCAAGAGTGGAGGAGCACCGCCCTTGAATAGCCTGTGGTGAACCCTGGTGTATTAAAGAAAACCTGTATGCAATTTCAGCATAATATTGCTCTTTTGATCAAAGTGGTAAATAGAAATAAAATTAACTATTTTTATTTTTAACGTAATGACACAGATAAAAAAATAAAAAAAATATCTTTTAAAGCTTAGCAACTATTTTAACATGAGCTACTATTTTCAATATTGTCACAATCAATTGTCTTTCATAACAGCACTGGGAAACAAACTTTTTGCGGAAAGTCATTATTGCTTTCATATCTTATTAATGAATAATAAAGCCATATTTGTTTACACAACAATTATTTCAAATAACCTTTTTTTTGAATTAATAATTTTGAAAATATCTTCTTTAGATTAATTTAAAAGATTTTTTTACAAATATTTGTTTATGTTATACATTAAAGTATTTAAATTTTTTGCATTCTACGACATTGTTTACATATGGTACGATATTATTTCCATATGGTACGAAATGGTAATAAGTTATGGTACGATATGGCATTTTGATGGTACGATTTGGTAATTTTGGGTATGAAATGGCAATGGTACGATTTGGTTATGGTACGAAATGACTGTAATTCATTGACATTATTGTAGCATCAGCCATCACTGCCATCAGCTTGATCAGTAACCTTTAGTATGCTTTAACCTATGAATACGAAAGTTTTTTTTTAGATTCGGTGCATTTTTACAACAATAATAATAAACATAAGCTCTACTGAGCTTTTAACCTAATACACAAACAAGTGACATGCAAAGCATAAAAGACAGACCGCATATAAAACAAGAGCATGTGCTAGTAATTACAAAAGACATCACATATTAAGACAATAAAAACATAGCATACAAGACAAGATAAGCACATACTATGACAATAAAACAAGGCAGACAGCACATACTAGAAATATATAGCAACTAAATTAGAAAACAGTAACATGTAATCATACAAGGCAAGATAGATATGCACTTACTGACAGTAAGACAGCTCTAGCTAAAATTACTACTAAAAAGGAGAAAGAATGCTCATTTTAAAACAATAAAAGTATGTAGCATACATTTAGAAGTGGACTTAACATGTACATGTGGTGTATTATAAAAAGAGTAGTATGCATGTATAGAGAATATATAAAGTAATTTCATAGTTCTAATATAACACTTAAGTATGAAAACTTCCAGCACTATGTTTATATTAAACAGTTACCTAACAGAGACACCTACATACTTTAAATTATTGAAAGAGAAATAACAAAAATATAAGCTATTTACATGCAGCGCAGCAGCATTCATAACCATTCCAGGACTTAATTGGGCTTTTAAATTGAGAAAAGCTATTTTCAGTCCTGAAATGGTCTGGAAGGCTGTTCCAGAGAGTGGCCGCAGCAAAGCAAAAGGTTTTCTTACCATGTGTCACTGTGCTGGTTTTAATCTGTGGTATTTCAAATACATTATTATACCTGAAAGTATATTTATGAGATTTTAAAACAACAAGATCTTTTGGACAAACAGGAGCTAAACTAGTTAGTAATGTAAAAGTTTCCACTGCCATAGTTCTTTGGTGTCTTATATGCAGGGAGGGAATCTTAGTAAGTTCCAAAAGTTCTTCGTGTGAGCTAGACAAATCATCATACATGTACATATTACAGCAATGTAATAATTTTTATCTAAAGCTGCCCATCAATGTTCTAGTAGTCTTAGTAGTGTGATCTGACAATAATAGGTTTACGAAAAGCAATTGCTAGTAAATATAGATGAAATATAGCATCAAAATACTAATTTATTTAAGTTTCTCAGAATTTTTCATATACTTTTGAAATATATATAAAACACTAACAGGCCTACATGTATAATTATACTTATCCAAAGGGCTACTTTTCTTAAACAAAAGAGTGACTTGTGTCTGCTTTAACCTATCTGGAAAAAATCCAGTTTCAATAGAAATATTTATGAGTGAAGTAAAATGAGGCTAAAAACCAATTGGCAATTAGTTATACTAGTCCCAGGTCACATAAAATATTCAATGTTTTTTCCTTTTTTTATTGGCATTGATGCTACCCCGGTTTATTGTATGTTGAACTTGGGTGTGCGGGCTTAGAAAAAAGAAAATCTGTTTTGTTAAATACTATGCTCGTCAGTTTTCAATACAGATCACTGAAAATTTACAGAAAAATTGCACCTAGTTTTATTGAATCCTTCATTCGACTTCAAGAAATTTTCTTCCTAATTTTACCGACTTTCTTTTAGGATATATGCAGTAGACAGTTCCTATGTACCTGTAATGAACTTCTACATTTTTCAACCCAGATCTCTTAAACTTCACATAAGGATTCTCCATTTATTGAAGTTGTGCACCTCTTCAAGAAATTTTTTTCCCTTTTCCAGACATAGGAACAGGTGTAATTTTTAAGCATTCATGGTTCTGTTTTTTGTGTAAAAAAGCCCTGCATTATTTGATACATACTAAAAACCTTCCAACAAATAGTAAACCAATCCCCATTTATTAAGACACTTGTGTAGCAACCTGTCCATTTCACACTTTGGTGATTTTTATATAGGAATGATCCTGTCTGTCTGTCGGTCTATCTACATCCCTTGTAAGCGCAACTACTAAACCGCTTGATGAAATTTGATGAAACTTAGCATAAAGGAAGTACATTATATTTAGATGTACATGAATTTTTTTTTATTTGCATCAGATATCATTAAGGGGAAATAATTGGACTTGAAAGCTAGTGGATTGGGGGGAGGGGGGGGAATCCCTTTGTGAGCATGCTCACAGTCCACACTTGTTTATTCAATATTGGCAGAATGGTTCATTTTAGAATTAATGTATTAATATTTTTTTTTAAAACAATGCACAGCTTCCATCACTTGTTTTTATACTTTTACTTTTATTTATAGTGGATTGGTGGTATACTGTTTTCAGTCTGTGTGCATGGGTGAGCGTATTGTCTGGGCAATTATAAATAATACTATACTAACATTTTATCAATATCTTTGTATGATCATGCCATATTATGGAATTTAGTTTTCAGTAATAAAGCAATGGTATCATCAAGGAGCAGATGCTCACAGTAATACTTTTGTTTTTATAGGGCAGGGTTTTAAAGGCTTCAGACCTTCCTGATGCAGAGGAGCAAATGGATTTAGATTGCAGTGTACCTCTGCATTCCATTGCAGAGTGCAACCTTGTCTTTGCCCATCCAGAGGCTTTGTTTTGTACCTCTGAAGGGAGAAAACTAATGGATTCGGACAGGTAGTGGTACTGGTATTTTTTTATAGAACAGAGGCATTTGTTCTGTTTTAGATAAGCTCTAGTGTATTTTAAAGAGGAGTCCTGTAAATTTTCATAAATTTCCTTCAATTATAAACATAAATTTTAATGGGTGTTGGGCACAGTGGCCTAGTGATTAAGTAGTTTCTCTACTGTTGATCCTGTGGTCTGTAAACACTGAGATTGCAGGTTGGTGTCTCAGTGCGGGCAGGGTGCACTTGACTCCAATGTCAATTGAAACGGATTGCCAGTTGACCTTCCTTAAGTCTGTGATTTTCTTCCTGTACTTCGGCTTCCTCCCCTAATAATACTGGACACAATTATATAGCTGAAAATTTTTTGGAAGTACCATTAAACAACATTTAAACAAACAAACGTATATGTCAAGCTCAATGTGACTTTTATTTTGATTTTAATATAATTTTTACAATAGTCTACATGTAAGCTTATGAATATTTCAAACAAGTATGATTTATTGTCATCTTTTTTTTTTTGCAGTTTATCATACTTCATAAATAACTTTTTAAAGTTGGATTATAATGGCTTGCATTTGTTGTGGGACTTTAGAATATTGTTACTCCATTATAATAGATAGTGTTCCAATCAAAATATTGATATATAATTACCTGAATGGTAATCAACGATAACTATTGACTTTTGTTGGTCAAAATATACATTATAAAATATTAATTTATAGTAGTTTAAAAAGATACATTAATATTTTTTATCTATTTTAACTAGTTTCAGATCACTTGTAAAAGCTATTGTCATAGATGAATGTCACAAGGTTAATGACTGGTATGTAATTATGCTGTGTTAAAATGTGTTTATTTCAGATTTGTTTAAATTTAGACAGTAGCAAAATGTCTCTGGGAATGCTTCATATATTAAAACAGTAAGGCATTTCATTGGTATTTTGCTGTTGTCACCCAATTTACATCTTAATTGCATGGTTCAACATGGAATGTGGCTTGATTTCCTTTTACGAGCCTTTCATTTGTTCTTGACATTTCTGAAGTTGTTACAGAATGCTGGGTCATGTAAGCTGCAAGAGTATGTCAAAATTATAGTAAGGTATGTATTGCATGAAAGTCCTTTACATTAAGCAATTGCCCCTACCAATAAATTTTACTTGGGTCTGGCTGGAATCAAACCTTGACCTGTGTAGTAGATTTTGACTACAGTGTGAGGATTTTTGACTACAGTGTGAGGATGCCCTTGTCATTAAATGTTTTGTGGAACTGGTGATTTGATGTTCTGATAGCCAGTAAACAAATATTTCCGACCATCAAATCATCAATTGATGCTGGCACATCAATCTTATAAATAGCGACACACGCTATAATTACCTGTTGGAATATATTGTGTGTTACATTGACGCCACAGCCAGTTTGAGACAGAAATAATGTTTTCTATAGGTACTTTAATATCATAAATGAACTGTTTTTTTTTTAGAATAAAAAAAAATCACTGTCACCTGGTATAAAATAATGCGAAATAAATGGTCACCCTGTTGTAAAACAAGGATAAACCACAGTCTCCATAAATTATCTCTTAAATTTTCTATACTTAATATAACATTCAGATGTATGATGTGAGTTATTGTTATGTTGTTTTTATTTTCTGTTTTGTCATTAATTAATGGTTAAAAATGAAAGTTTTAAGTCCTTAGAAATATTATATGCAAACAATTTAATCTTGTTTTGTTCATTATAGTTTTGTTGCTGTTTTTGAAATGTTACTTCAAATATATGTTGTATGAAAATGGATAAGACATAAATCTGTACCTGTACAGTGTAACTTGTTCAAGTGAAGTCAAGTTATTTAAGGAATACTTCAAATTTCTGAACACATTATACGATATAATATGGTTTGGGTCTGTTTACGCCTAATAAACCGTGAAGTGGTTTATTAATGGTGTAAACAGACCCAAACCATATTATATCGTATAATCTGTTCAGAAATTTGAAAAATTCCTTATAATTTAATTTTAACTATAAATCTTATCAATTTTTGCTGTAAAAGCGTCGATGACGTCGTGGAACTATTTAAATTTTAACGGCGTTAGAGTAGGTCATAGGTCACGCAAGTTATTTCTTATAATATGGGTTGCCCAAATTGAATTGACCAATCAGATTTCAGCTTACAAAGCAAATTAAATTATATTCATTTATAAGTCTATGCACATGTAACAGTAAACATAACCTATATATAGCATACTTAAGCATTTAACCTGTCTGCTTAATTAGATTTACTTGTTCACATCTTAAATTAATTTCACTCAAAATTACTATGTTCAATGTAGTTGTGATTTTGAAATTTTAAGTGATGAATTGCATTGCAACTTTCAGGCTCTTGATAAATCTTTGCCTTATCAAATGATAATAATCCATATGTTTCAACAAAGAATTTATTTTGGGTTTCTAAAAATATATATATTGCTAAAAATTCCTACCAGATGGACATTTGTTTGTTCATTACAGGGGAACATCTTTTAGAAAGGCCTTCAGATATCTGAAGGATCTTCCTGCCTTTTTCCCTCATGTTCCAAGATTAGCTCTGAGTGCAACCATTACCATGGAACAAGAGAAAGACATTTTAAATGCAATGGGAATGAGTGATGCCATTAAAATTAAATGCAGCCCAGACCGAGAAAATATTTTTCTCAGTATATTCCATAAAGAATCCTCTATGGATGTGTACGAAAGTTACGAAAAAATTTATCAGCCACTATGCGATCAACTGTTGAAAGATGGTTACAAATTTCCTGTTACTTTGCTGTATATGCCGTTACAACACTTAGGCAGTGCAAGTGCATATTGCAGATATATTTTTGGCAACCCAACATTAGATCAATGCACGTATGGAATACTATGTAGTGGACAGAACACTGAAGTGAAAAATACCATTCTCATGGATTTAAGAAAGTCAAATCCTAGAATAAGACTGGTATTTTGCACTTCAGTGGTAGGGATGGGTTTTAATTCTCCATCTATAGACAGAGTAATTCATGCAAGACCTCCTAGGAATCTTGCAGATTATGTGCAGGAATTTGGCCGTGCAGGACGGTCTGGCCAACCAGCAGAGGCTGTGCTGTACTTTTGTAAAAAGGATATAGCTGCCAATGTAAAAGACATGAATACTGATATAATTGGTTATTGCCATGAAGAGCAGTGTCTCAGAAAATATATTTTGAGACAATTTGGTTTTGGCAAATCTGCTGACATGCCTATGCATAAGTGCTGTTTGTTGTGTAAAAATAATTGTGATTGCTTTGAATGTGAAATTTTAAGAATAGAACTGTAGTATAAAAAGACACAAAAATTAATTAAGGAATCATAACCTGTTGAGAAATTTGAAATATTCCTTATAATTTAATTTAAACTATAAATCTTAACAATTTTTATGGTAAAAATGTTGTTGACGTCATGGAAATATTTAAATTTTAATGGGGTCATAGGTCATAGGTCACGCAAGTTTTAAATTAACCAATTAGATTTCAGGTTACAAATCAAATTAAATTATTTTTCATTGAATTTTCTACAGACATAATGAGTTCTACATAGTGCATTCTTTATACAAGTATTAGAGTTTTAATAATTAAAATTTGGATAGAGCTTATTTAGGTTAACAACACATATTGCAATACAGTCAATTATAGATCAAAACATTTTTGTACAATTAAATACATACATGATAAACATAAAATACAACAGTATTATACTAAAACAAAGATTTGGTCAATTAATGGCACAGCCCAAAAATTTAAAAGACCACAAAAATGTATTAAGGTGTAATAAACGTATGAGATGATGTAATACAAAAAACATCACAGGCTCTTAGAAACTATTTTGATATGTTCTTGCATAAAAGGATTTTAGCAAACATGCCAAATAGGTAATCATGAACCTGACCCACTGTAAAACATTTATATGAAACATGTTGACAGAAAATGATTCGGTAAAAATATATCACAGTTCAAACAACAAACAATGGGAAAAAATTAATAAATTGAAACAATTTGGTTTACAAATAGTTGTAGTCAAAACTACAAACAATAGAAAAGTAATAAATGGAAATAATTTGGTTAACAAATATCACAGTTAAAACTACAAACAATAGAAAAGTCATAAATGGAAGCAATTTGGTTAACAAATATCACAGTTAAAACTACAAGCAATAGAAAAGTCATAAATGGGAACAATTTGGTCAACAAATATCACAGTTAAAACTACAAACAAATCAAAAGCAATAAATTTCAAATAGTAATGGACATCTGCGTACAATTGCTTCAGCATCGATTGACAAAATACAAAATATAAACTGAATTAGCAATTTAAATAAAGTCTGAAAACCTTTTTCTTTATACCGTCAAGCAAATCATTTCGCTGTACAATAGTGTTGGGGTTTTTATAAATGTTTGCAAATGTTTCAAATTTTCTCCCTTTTACATAATCAAATGGTCGAACTTCTCTCAATGTTTTTGTAAGTAGTTCCAAGTCTTTTGATGAACTTTTTTTGGTGTGGTTTCCTGACAGTTTTGAAATTCCCAGGCATACATCTATATTCCTACCAGCTCTTATGCATATATCTGCTGCAGAGCAAGCTCTTGTCACTGCCTTTTCTGTTTTATTAGCTCCTTAAAAAAAATTAAAGGAAATTTAGAGAAATGCAACATGCTATATTTTATATATAAACAATATTTTGTTTTGTACTGGATCATCAGGTACATTTTAAGTCAATTTATTTACATATTTATTTTATTATTTTCCACTCTTTGTTTTTTGTAAGTAGGATTTTGTGTTGAAAGTTATTTTTTTAATTGCATGGGTATGTTTTTTGATTTATATAGTTATTGGTCTCTTCTGAATATAACAACAATATAATATTTATTTTTCCTGTTAGTGGTCTTAAATGTTTAATTTCAGCATACCTAAGCTTCTAATTAAATCCTTTTTGTTCCTAACACTGTGTTCTTGCATCAGATCAGCTTCCTTATTGTGTCCAGCCCCACCTTTAGTGTTTATGAAAAAACCCTCTAAGACCCTTATTTTCATCTCAGGAGAGAGCCTAAATTCTGTTAAAAATATCAAGTTCACCATTTCAGTAAAATACTTGCTCAGTCTGGAGTGGCAAAAAAATAGAGGAATGCTCTCTTTAGCGTTTAGGATTACTCTTTCTAAATCCCCTTCTTTGGCTGTGTCATTCATATTTAGAATCAGCAGTCCCCATGTTGTCAGATTTACAAAGTAATTGAGGACTGCATCTTCTGATCCATATTCTTCACCTAAAATTATCAAGTAGAAATGTTTTGGATGTTTTCTTGAAATAGCCATTCTTTATGCACACTAAACTGTACATTTCAACAAAATCGTGAACATAATCTAATATTTTCTCACTTGTAATGTTTGCTTGGTGGTTATTTGTTAACAGCCAGTTGGTGAACAGAAAATTACTAAGTACAACAAAATTGGGGTTCGTTGACAGAACATTTAATTTGCATTGACAAAACAGTATTTTATCACTATTTAAACAGATGTGTTGGCATGTTATTTTAATTAACAATGGAGGAAATTGTTTATTCTGTACTGAAGACATTAAAATATTTTAGGGTCGTCCATAATTGTCAACCATTTTCATAAGTGTGCATCCAGTTTTATATGTTCAAAGGCATTCTCAGGATCTTTCTGCATGCTGAAATAAAAACATGAATTCTGGAAATGTTCATCAAAATCAACAATAACTTATAGTGAAATACATGCAGTCAATGACATTTCATCCCCTGTTCCATTACTGGTGCTCATTTGTCAGTTTTTCATGAAAATTAACATGCAATTGATGATATTTTTTTGTCACAGACCTTTGTTACTATCCAACATGTTAAAGTATGCATTGATTAAATATTGTTCCACTATCAATATAATAATTGCTGTTATAACAAAACTTGTTTACTTTTTTAACATAAAAATATTTCAATTATGTGTATAATGTTACAATGTTGTGTTTATGGTAATATTGCCTTTACACTTCTAGGTATAATTTTGCAATAAAGTTATGCAATATATAAGTTTTGTCTATATATGGTTACTAAGCCTTTAGGATGAACAACTAAACTAAGAATAACTGTCAGTGATTGCTGTTAAATTTAAAAATTAAATGTACATAATATACGAAATGAAATCAATTTAACATGATTAACCATTAAAATGTAGGACTTTAGGGGTTTAGGATATACTTAGTATATACATACATGTCTTTTTATTTAAGATATCCATAATGAGAATCCTTTTCTTATACTTGTACACTGCATTTATATATACTTGAATTTCAGAATTTATGTTTGTAGGTTTCTTAGGAAAATGTTTGTCAACATGTTTCAAATTGATTGAATCCATAACAGTTACATGTAATGGAAAGCTTAATTTCTCCCAGTTAAAAATTAGAAAAGAAAAAACACAAAATACAAAGTAGATATGGCTAAAATTTCACATCCATACCCACCGCTCCACCCTTTTCATGTTGTAGTCAAATTGTCTGTGTATCAGTCCATCCATTAATTTTCCACATCAAATTTATTGTACACATGTAGCTGAAATACTGCATGCGAGGCTTTAAGCAGTCACTTAATCAATAGTATGACAGAAATATATATCTGGTACCAACAAATCAAACTGATAAGAATTAGGATATAAGAATTAGGATTAGTTGTTTATTACTATTAAAAAAAAAACATTAGTAAATTTAAACATTTTTCAATTTTAATAGCCCTTTATTGTAATTATACATTTTATGGCATTACATCAGAAAAAAATAATAATAAAAATGTGCTACATACTCCAAATGGGGATCTACCTTGATTGTGTTTCCTGATTATTTCAATTCTGAACAAACTGACTGATTAACAAATCTAAATGAAACTGATTGACAAAAACAATTTATGTACACTTTATAATGTCAACAATATCAATTTTAGCTATCACTATCAGTATTAAACATAAGAAAAATTATTCCTCAGCCTGTTTGAAAATCTCATACAAATAAATTTGACATTTCATGATTTAATCTTGTTTCTCTAATTTTGACGTAATATTTCAACCGCTTGACCGGTGTGGAAAAAATATTTCTCGTCACTATAGTGAATTTGTTGTTCTCAGCAGTTGATTGGTTAAAAATAATAACGTCACAATAAGAACTCATGACGTCATAAACAAAACACCTTCCATTTACCGCGTATTCAAGTCATGAACGTAAAATTGGGGTTGGGAGAATTTGAACTTCGTTTCGCAAATTTACTACTTTTTAAAATTAGAGAAACAGAATCTTACATTAGTACTCTTGGATTATCGGATTTCTCCAATCTCGATAGTTAAATTATGGAATTTTAAATCCTCGCCAAGGCTCGGACTTAAAATTCCATAATTTAACTATCTCGATTGGAGAAATCCGATAATCCACTCGTACCAATGTAAGATCCTATATTTAATTCTGTTTACTTACCCAACCCTTTTTGTATTTGTGCCCTTCTTCTATACAAGAAAATAGAAAAAGTTAAAAGGTGGGTGTGGAATTAATTAGATTGTGCGCCAAATACTGGAGCAGGAATCTCCCAGTAAACCAACTTCATTTGGAAAAACTTGAGTTTTAAGTGGTCTTTTTCAAATTAACGATTTCACACAATAATTCATCATATACCACTGTTGTGTACCACACTGAACTTAAATTTATGATATACAAAGTGAAATGTTTAATTATAGTGACCTTCCGCAATCATGACTACACTGTCAACTTCGTAGTATTTACTAAGGAACCCTGTTGTATCGTTCTACTTAATTTTAACATGGCCGAAAAAATTTGATTTTTAAAAACATTATAACAATATCAGTGGATATAACAAAGAATGAAACCGATTAATTTTGTTTATTATGTAGAGACGTAAATACAAAGTGCAGATAACTCCCGATAAGTATGTTCGCGCATGACTGAACTTTATCACTGCTTGGGTGGTGTTGCTTTACGGCCTTCAGTTGGAAGGAAAACAATAGGAGAGTATCAAATGTAGTTTATGAATATTCATAAGGGATTACATCACATTTACCGTATATCTGCTACAGTTTGTGTCCGTGATTAGGTTGGAAAAACTAGAATTCAAAATTTTGTTGATCGTTTAAAGTTAGTTATTTGCACAGTAAATTAATGAAACTTCTACAGAACAATATTTTATACATCTTTTAAAAGATTTTCTAATAAAAATAAATTAAAACCACCGTGTTCATATTTTAAAAAAGTTATAAATGTCCTACCCCATTGTGTCATGACGCAGTTACCTCCCATGTAATACATGATCAAAGACGGTAAATCACTCTTCAATGTGAAGACACAAAAAGACTGCTTTTGTATGTGACAATCTTGCAGACAGATTGAGACAATATTTTTGTCAAACTACTTGCTATTAAAGCATTTTGAGTTAATATTTATGTAGGTTAAGTTCATTTTAATCAAGCCAAATATTAATTTCAATTTATATTACAATTTTAGAATTTTTTATATATAATTGTTTTGTGGAAACAGTTTTGTGTCAAGATCGAATTTTTTGAAAAGAATAAAATGTAAATTTCTTTTACATACAAATAGATATTTTAAAAATTAAACTGTTTTTCAAAGTGTCACGAATTCCACTTTAAAATGATGTGTTGTATTTAAATTTTGCAAGACTTTTAAAATTTTATTTTGCGTCCCTATATTATGCTAATATGGTTGACAAAAATGACAGTAAACAGTATGGGAGTATAACGCGTCGTCGTTGTCAAATCACAGTGGCTAAACAAAAGCCAGCGTCGCAGGTAGGAAACATTAATGACCATATTAATTACCTTTCATTTTGACTATCATTTCCATTCAAGTCTTTCAATTTGTTTACAAACTGCAAGGTCCTCGATATCACTCCATAGCAGGAATTGCACAAAGTGTTATAGCTATTACTGTCAGCAGCGCGATTAACAAAAAGACAAAAGAACGAAATAAAAAAATCATTCATGTTTCGATTCAAATTATGGAAATACCAAGAAGATTCGGTCTTGCATGCTGCACACTTTCTAGCCATATTTTCAATTGTAAACAAAGGTTGGATTGTTTTTCAGGAAATGGCAGACGACAATAATCTCGAATTGAACATTATAACGATTACCTTTGTTAATTCTTTAGTTAATATATATCAGTGTATTAAATAACAATAAAATATTATTTTAAAAGTTCACATTCAATTGATCAATTAATTTTTTGTTTTAATTGTTTTTTTGGAGATTACAAAAATAGTTCTAATTTACATAATGTAGGCGGAGCTAAAATTCCTTGTATGGCAGAGGTGAATTCTGACGTAGGAAGATATGTAGCCTCTGTTTCGGAGATTGATTTTAAATATTACTTTAATTTTTTGTTCTCTACGACGTAAAAGATTTGTGCATAATTTAAATTTAAAAAATAACCAAACTAATGTCCTGATGTTATTTCAAGCTTAACTGTTACACAATTGTAACACACGATATCTTTATACCGACTACTAGTCAGAGGAAAATCTTGGAACATATATTAACAAGTAACATAAGGCAACATTTTAGATAACCTTAACATTCTGCATGACAGCCAACACGGGTTTCGTAGTAAACGCTCATGTGAGACACAATTAATTATAAGTATTCAAGACTTAGCTAAATCCTTGGCAAATGGTGACCAAATTGATATTATATTATAGATTTTTCTAAAGCTTTTGATAAAGTTCCGCATCAAAGATTAATTCATAAATTAGATTATTATGGCATTAGAAATCAAAACTTAAAATGGATTACAGATTTTTTGGCAGATAGGCAACAACAGGTTCTTTTGACGTCAACAGCGTCATTGGATGCATTTCACAATCTTGCATCCAAAACAAGTTACCCTTATCATATTTAAAATGCCAATATTTTGCAAAAGTCGTCTAAAGATCAGGGGCGATAATTACTTGCCCAGGAGAACTAGACAACTCTGTGACAAGTATAGAATAACTGACTTATTAGCTTTTTATACTTACAACTCAGTTGAATTATTTTGTTTGGATATTTTAATGTGTTTTCAGTGTCAAATACCTTATTTTGGTTGTCAAAATTAGAGTGCGGTCGGTTAAAGTTCGTCAACAACAACAATTTGGTTTTTTATTTATTCTATTATATATGGATTTAAGTAGGACGATAATTCTCCGTATTGGTCCCACGCAAAATAAGCGTTGACGGCAGAGGATTCTCGGACATATTATTGTATTGCCGAAGGTAGAACTGAGCTGAGAGGTTTCAGCAGTGGAATCTATAGTAGCGCTAGAAAGGTGAATTAGCTGTTAGGGAATGTAGGTAGTGCTTACAAACTATTTCAGCAGTGGTCATGTGTTAACTTGCTGAGAAGTGTTGATTATGTTAACGCAGCGCTGCATGAGAGTATATTTCAGCAAAAGTCATTGCATTGTATTCAGAGATAAAAATTGGTGCTAGGGAAAGCGGCATCGCTTAGAATCGTTGTCAATCAACCTAAGGTGGTTTGCAATACCTTCTGACGTTCTAGTTTAATCTGCTACCATTTCTGACAGCATTGGAATCCGGACATCAGCTCTGGTACGATCCCATATTATAGTGACGTTTGGGTTGCACGTTACATAAGTTGATTTATAGGTTCCTCGCCTCAGGGACCGGTCAATATTAATTGGGGGAAGGGGGTGGGACCGGTGCATTTCAATTATAATGTTTAAAAAAGGCTTTGTCCTATATCCTTAAAATAGGAAAAAAGTTTTCTGTCCTACATCAGATGTGTTATAAAAAATTGGGTGCATTCTGTATTTATGTTTGTTAAACAAATTATGCGATTAAAGTGTGTTGATTCTGAAGTAAAAGTCAGAAAAAAATGTTTCATTCATAATATTCTTATGAACAAAATTCTTATCCTATCAGCGCTTGAAATAACAAAACTTGTAGTTCCATGTATATGCTAGCATAAAAAAGTATATCCTATTGCATTTTGCACCGGTCCCAACACCCGAATAAATATTGATCAGTCCCTTAAACGGAGTTTCATGCAATATTTTTCATTTACGCAAGCTTCACTTTTAAAATAAAACCCCAGGTCACCGTCGGTGGGTCTACTACCCAGTTTGATTGGTTGTTTTTAAAAAAACGCCACGTTGTCCTTTTCGCGCGTTTTGTTGGTCGGAAATGTCTGTCAGAGTACTATTTAAATAAAGTAGCTACATATTTCTTGTTTTCCGGCTTTCGAGTTAAACTGACCATTTCTTGTAGAGTTGTTTCCAAAAACGAGAAATCTATATTTAAGCATTCTTTTGATAAATTGTTTGTTTTATTTCATGATTGGAATTTGCTGCCTTTGACTTCTGGATGCCGGAAGTAACGTCATAGTGCTTTGTATCGGAATTACGTCAGTTACATTTAAAATTCACTTAAATTTTAAGGTATCCGGACCATAATTGACCATGTGATCATATTTGGTGTCCCGGATGTCCATTGTTTTTCAAGAGCAGACGTCGGTAATGTTCGGTAAACATCGGAAATACTACTTGAGTAACTAACCTTTTTTGCTCAAAACTGTACACATTGACTGAAAGTAAGAAAATTTTTATATCATTAATTAGCAATACATTGATTTAATAAAGCTGTATTTCTTGGTCGAAAAAGAATATTAAACGGTGACTTCAATTATGGGTCGGATACCTTAAGGTATTCCGATGTTTGCAAACCGGTCAAAAATTTGACCCGATTTCATTCCGGTTGACATGACACTCTCCGGCACAGAGAACATTACTGGTTCCCAGATTAATGCTTTAAATTGCGCGGTGATCAAGCTCCACATAAAGGACTCTTAATTGGTATCCTACGTGAACCACAATTATCTCTGCCACACATTGGTTGCCGCCATGAGATATCTATTATAGCGGATAAGCTTCGCGTACAAACCCAGTAATTTTGAAACTGTATGAAAAGGGTATAAATAGATTGATTGATTGATTGATTGATTAATGGTATTTAACGCCCGAGCAGCAATATTTCAGCTATATTCAGGCGATGAACATGAAATGGATGATAAAATGAACATGAAATGAAGGTATAAATAGACAATATACAAATAAATAAGATCTCGTGTATTATTGTGAGGTGCCGGAGAGTGATTGGTGACTTGACTATATATTCGAACACTTAGGGACCGGTCAAAATTTAGTGCAACATAGGACCGGTGCAAAAAAAATAATGGCTAAAAAATAAATAATAACCCTATGGGTATAAAACTGAAAAAAAGTGCTGTCCTATGAAACTTTGGTTAAAAAAATATAGGTGTCCTATTGTAAATTTCATGTATTTCAATACTAATAAAAAAGCAGCTCAAAGATGTAATATACTTTTATAATGACAATAAGCACATATATCTCAAATATCATTGAATGGCACTGTGTTAGTTTTATGTTTTCTTTTGTTATTAAAGTGAATAAAAAAAATATTCCAAAGATTTTTCATTAAAAAAAACCCATGTCCTATGCTGATCTTAGTTTAAAAAAGTGGTGTCCCAACAAAAAAAATACAAGAAAAAAATGTATGTCTACTATGTTTTGCACTGGTCCTATGTTGCACTAAATTTTGACCGGTCCCTTAAGTCCGCATACGGTATTAAGAAGACTAACGGTTGCTAAGCTATCTGAAGAAAATATTAAAGAGCGCTATAATAAATTTAAAAGTATGTATACAAAAATCATTTTGACAGCGATAAAAATTAAAGTGTCGGACATATTTTTGCAACCTCTGAAACGCTGTGGTTTAAGGTGACAAGTTGACAATTTTGTGACGTCACCAACACATTAGAGAAAGACGTACGTCATCAATGGAATGTAGCCCAAGCATTCTTTGAGCATTGTTAGGGTGCTCTGAAGTAACGTCATGAACAATGTGCGATGCTTGTAATGTTTATGCTAAATGTTTCTTAAATTAGTAATTTTATTTCAATCTTATTACTGATAATAAATCAATATATATATTTGGGAAACATCATGCATACAAGAGAAAAAATGTATTATTGATTTTTGGAAATTGTTATATTAAATAATACATATAATAAATACACAAAACGCATAAATGTCGTGAATTCTTTTCACTTTGCTAAAACATACAGTAGTACGGCATCGACATTAATATTCAATGCATTTTATTCATAAAGCTCATAGTAAACTTCTGGTATATTCAGGCGAGATTCCTTGGCGAGTGCATTTTTAGCATGGATTCTAGATTTGTTTGTTAGACGAACTTTGACAATGTTCTAAAGCCGTAGATCTGTACTTCTGATTATTTTATTCACCAAAATCTGTACTAACAGCTAGTCGAGCTGACTGTGGACATAGATGACGAAAAGATATCACTGTAGGCTGGCGGCAAGTCAGAACCATAGCTATCAGAATATTTGTTGTAATTATGTGAAGGTAACTTGACCTTATTCCTGGACACTGCAGGTGAAAAGATATCCGTGTAGTCTGGTGGAAAGTCATAACCATGGCAATATTTGTTCTTGTTGTAATCAGGAGGAGGCAAGGTGACTAAATCTTCAATGTGAAGGTCGCGGTCGTCATGGAAATCGGAACGTTCTTTTGCCAAGTTTATCCGTGGGATTCCGAACATGGTAAACGATTTTACTCCAAGCACTGACGTTGAGAATTCTGCAGATCTTGTTGTTTTATAAATATTAAGAATAACCTCGTTTTCGATCGGATGTGTAGTAAAGTCGGCAGCACGGTCCAGTCCTGAATAGTCTTCGTCAGTTATTGTTGTCAACATATGCAAATTAGCCTTCCGGCGCCAATTGGTCCACATGTGTATATTTCGCATGTCAAATCTGTTACTGCCCGGTAATTTATTCACGTTACCTGGCGGAGTGTAAAAATTGTAGCTCTTTTGGCGTCTGATGTGAGCTGGGATGTTTGTTCTAGAACGTTCGGGATTTCTTTCAAAAGATCGTGCTTCTCTTAAATTGCTGACGTTGGTGTGTTGTGATGTTCCATTCAGTTTTATTGTCAGTAAAATATTTAATCTTCCTGAAACGGAATCCTCTAGGTTTATCGTAACATTCTTAGTGGATGAATTATGACTTAAGACACTATTATTCTCACTCATCTTCTCCATTTTAATATATCAGGAGAAGCCCAATCGTTGGTTCCTTTTTATTGGCTGAAAAACAAAAGAAACATTTTGTTTAAGCATGCACAGTATTGTACTTGTTTTAAACCTAAGACGATAATGTTTGACAATTTTAAGTTTTATTCGAGTACCTTTTGAAGTAAGCTTTGTTTAGAAATCAGTATTGCGTGTAGTATAAAATCATTATATGTATTATCATTTGTTTGTAAACACAATTTTGAAGTAATTAATAAATGTGTGTTGAAAAATGTAAAGTTCATGGTAAGTTATAAGTTTTATGTCCCAGATATAACATGTTGCAGGATTCTATTTATATTCAGCCATATTTGTCTTTTCAAAATTTATATAACAATTTAATAAAAAAAATACTGCTGACAGGGTGTGCTCGACTCTAACCTTAATTGACACAGATTGCCAGTTTTTGATCCGAAGGTCCGGGTTTTTCACCGGGTTCTCCAGATTCCCCAATAAAGAACTGGACCAGATGATAAAGCCCGAAAGTTTCATTCCACAACAATACAAATGAAATTATTCTTTAATCTATTCAAAAGTCCTGTGGTATTTTTGTTCCGAACATTAATAAATAAAAGTCTTGAATCTGTTTCCTAGTATGAAATATTTATATCGCTTCTCCGTTTATAGTCTCGATCATCCAGAAGCTTAATTACTTTTAGTCTCGATCATCCAGACGCTTAATTACATTTGTGCGTCTGGATTCAGCTCTATATTAAACTCGTTATCATTACGCCCAAAACTGGGCGTAATTTTTGATTGGATGATATTTTTATTGTCTAAAAAATTACTTCCGTTCATATCAAGAAGTGTACAACAAATTGTACCAAAGTTTACATTTGAATATTTTTATAAAATATTACTTTATCAATTAATTAAACAAATATTATTGTTATGCATAATCAAGAGTGAATCTTACTGTGACGTCATATTATAAGTATAGATATGTTTGCATGGTTTTCCTGGTTTAAGAATAGGGCGCTAAAAATAGAATCATTGTTTGTCTCCACCTATTGGTAGCGAAATTAAAATAAGGTGATCCCAGACGCTATTATATATGCGTCTGGGTGATCGAGACTAAATTACTTTTGCTATTATATATGCGTCTGGGTGATCGAGACTTCTCCGTTTATAGTCTCGATCATCCAGACGCTTAATTACATTTGTGCGTCTGGATTCCAATCTCCACGCAAAGGATTCTGGGTATCCTACGTCAACCACAATCACCTCTGCCATACCATTGGTTGACATTGTGAGAGATATCACTCATGACGGATAAGCTACATAGTAATTTCAATGTAAAAATGTATCAAAAGTGTTTAAAAAGACTATATAAAAATAAATAAGATCTCGTGTGTTATTTTACAAACATCGTTCTTGGTTTACCACGGGCAGACGACAAATGTAGTCCCGCAGTAAATGGAGGATGACGTGTTGCAGAGGTTATATCTGGGAACCAGTTATTTTCTCTGTGCCGGAGAGTGTCTGGATTCATCTCTTTATTGAACTCGTTATTATTACTGGGCGTAATTTTTGATTGGATATTTTTATTGTCTAAAAAATTACTTCCGTTCATATCAGAAGTGTATAGAAAATTTGTAGCAAAGTTTACATTTGAATATTTTTATAAATATTACTTTATCAATTAATAAAACAAATATTATTGTTATGCACAATCAAGAGAGAATCTTACTGTGACGTCATTTTACAAGTATAGACATGTTTGCATGGTTTTCCTGACCTAAAAATAGTGTCCTAAAAATAGAATAATTGTTTTGTCTCCACCTATTGATAGCGAAATTATAACAAGGTGATCCCAGACGCTATTATATATGCGTCTGGGTGATCGATACTACTCCGTTTACAGTATAAAAATTTGTTAAACAGGGTCCCACTATTTACCGACAAGAAGGTAGAATTACAAAAATTACAAATAAATCACAAAAATTATTTTTTTCCGACGCAGTCGGTATTATATTCACTTTTTACCCTTTGACCTCATGACACTTCACCTCTCGAAAAGCAAGTAACGTGATTCTCTAATTCTGTTTCTTGATTAGTCAAAAACCAATTTGGACGGGGGTTCGAAACAGGGTAATGAATTGGACAGGGGTTCGGAACAGGATGGTAAATTGGCAATTCTCCTTCCAAATTGCGTACTATTATTATTAGATTTTGCCGTCTGTTTGTTTATAGAATTATTTCATAGTGTAATTTAAGTATTAAGAACGATCGAGATGAGCTGCAGTTTGTAAAATTTTATATTAAACGACTTGTACAAAAATGTTAAATATTTTTTATTTGAAGTACAGCGCAAATTGAAACGCATATTTACACCGTGGATTTTTCCGGGGTTTTATGGAGTGTAAAAGAAACGAAGAGAAGAAATTTTAATTAATTTCTTTAAAAAAATACAAATTAACAATCATTTTATATTCATGTTGATAGTAAATCAAATGTGTCATTATTGTTCTTGGGCGTCCGTCGTAGTACACACAAAGATAGAGAGCTTTGGCTCTAATTGTAAAGTATACTTTGCTTAATCAGTAAATTTTAAACTATAAACATTTTATTAAACAATTCTTACATTCAATTTGTTGACATAATTGGATAAGTGCTTTTGGTGCTCGCAGAAAAACTTCATTTCTATATCTTAGGCAGTGGGTTTCAATACATAATAGAAATAAACGTTCTGGAATACATGTACATGTACAACAAAGTATTTGTATGTAAATTATCAATTTTGAGTTAACTGTATGCTTGGTAAATCTGTTAATATTGAAAACACGTAAAAAAGGGGGGGGGGGGGGGCGAACACATGTATAAATTAATAATTTCCAACTCGCTTCTAAAGGGACTAATATTAATTTATAGGTTCATGATTTCTTTCACGTAGTAATAATTGTCCGTCAGTACTTCCCCCAAAAAATGTCCAAACATTTCTGGTCTATTGAAACGGGGAATTTTATGACAATAATGACGATCCGTAGTTTAATGCATAACTCAATTTATATCTTTACTGCGTCGGTTATCTTTTTTATAGATAGTACTTGTTTAAATTTCTTTTCATAATAATAACGATAATTAATCATATTTCGTTTTTACGTATTACTATTTTACCCTTGGCTTATAGTTACATGTAATTATTATGTCTCAGGTTTTACTTAGTTCTTTAATATTTAATTTAAAATATAAATACCACTTACCTCATTTTTTATATATATTTTATAGTTCCTTTAGTATGTTGAATACTTCATCTAAAACTAAAAGATTAATTCAACATTGTTTGAATTTACCTATTTATTGATACTCATACACATCTACTCAAATATTATTCTTAATTATGTAATTATTTTTAAAATGACCTGTGCATGCGCTTAATTATATGGATTTTTTTAATGACCTGCGCGTGAGCATATAAACACAAACTTGTCGGTTTTACTCTTGTCCTTAAGTTGAAGCTGGGACTAGTATACCTAACTAGTTTTTAATTATTTATAAGTTCCTGGTGGAAGTTGTCAAAACTTTAGTAAATTATGAAACTTTAAACTAAACAGTTAATGTTAATGTCTACTGTTTATTTTAAACATTAAACATTGTCGGTTAAAGAGCTCTTCAGAGCTCATGTTCCTTTGTTATTATGTATATATATGCCGACTTTATATAAAAATTACTTACTTACTACTTAACATTATTTATATACGCAAAAAACAGTATATTATAATTTTCATGTTGAGAGAAAAACGAGGTTTTTGTTCAAGCTTTACTCGCGTGTATCGCGGCGAGCGGAAATAAACGTTAGGTTCAAGTAAAAAATTATGACAGCTATGATATTCAGCTTAAAAATATTTAATGAAAAAAGAAATAGCAGAACTTACTATAATATGAGCCAGTAGAGTGAAGTAAAATAAGCTTCCATTATACGAATTTAATTTCGTTTCGTCACTGTATGATTTACGTTATTTACAGCAAAGTCCTTATTATCTAATAATCTCATTTACCATCTATTTTGGTAATTATTACAGACATGTAAATAACAGGGACTAATTAACAATGTCCATGTATGTAATTATATGTCTCTGGTCATTACGTAACAATAATAATAGTAAATTATTAATCTGTTCATAATTATTTTTTATTATTATAGTTAATTCTTAATGCATTTAACTGCTTATCTGGTTTTTGTGTTGATAATTTCTTTTGATCTTCTGCTAAAGTTGGGGATTAAGACAAACAAGTTTAAATTTCTTTTGATCAGTCAAAAGTCGGTCAAAAGCTCCAGAGCTTATGTTGTTTTGTTGATTTAGCAAGCCGACGTTAAATAAAGCTTATTATTTTCTTATTATTACCAGAGACATATAATTACATGTTTTATTGATTTATAACATTGTATAAATTGTTTATAAAATATGATTTTTCATGTTTCTGCCCAGGGTAAAATGTCTTTTCGTTTCCTATATCGGTCTGATTTATCAACCTTGTAGTTGTTTGTATTAACTTCTTATACCTCGCCACCCTCCCTATGAATATGAGTGTCCGTGCCTTGGGGTTTCCAGATGAAAACTTGAAATCGCGTCAACAGATTTTATTTAAACTTTGCACGGCTATTAATTACCATAAAATGAAGACCAAATTCGATTTTCAGCACAATCCAATTTGAAGTTTTCGACTTAGGCCAATTTAAGGATTTTTTAGTCAACAATTGGCGGTTTCCATATGATACATTGCAAACGCGCCAAGAGATATTTTGAACTTTGCACAGCTGTTTGAATTTTCAGCACAATCCCATTTGTAGTTTTTGAGTTGTGCCAATTTGAAATAATTTGTATAGGTTTAGGGTCAAGGTAAAAATGGTCTTTGGTAATGGACTCTTATCATGCTCAGCTGTTTCTGTGGACTGATATGTAATTCATAAAATGTGTTCATGAATATTAAAAACAATGCAACCTGGCGGGGTATCATTAAATGTCCCATTAAATGCACTATTTTTTATTTTGCGTTTTAAAAATTAATTTAACTTTCTAAAAGAACTTATATAATTTAAAAATTTATATCTAAAACTTTTATCTAATAACAGTACATTTTTTTATAAAGTATTAAAAATATCTACACGTACCAGATTATATGTTAATTCTAACCGTTCTTGTTCGTATGTTGAACACTTCTATAATATTCTTCGTGATTCAATTGGGAACACATTTATACGATGTGTAAAGCTCTTACTAAGCTACTCAAAATCTCACTTTGAATTAACTTTTAAATTTGTGTTGTTTTTAATTATCTACTTTATATTATACACACAAAATACTCATTCAAATCGTATACCTCAATATATTATCCAAACATGTCAGTGCCGGGATTAAGAACCCATAAAACCCAGTAAAACAAACAAATTATATTTTTAAACAGGTGTGTTCCCAAAACGTCTACTTGCAAAATAAACATCATATTAAGAAATTGTCATTAGGAGGCCCGTTGAAGGACATTACAACTTACAACTTATTAGAAAAAAAAGTTTTAATTGACACGTAAACTATAGAGGAAATAGTCAATTTGATAGTTGTAAATGTTCTGAATTGTTAATTCAATCGTTCTAATCTAAAGTGTCGATTTCATTAATTTATAACAAAAAAATATCGAATTTTAAATGGATAATTTTAAGAGATATTTTAAAACAAATTTCATATAATCATTATATATTACTTTGCTTTTACCAATGTAATGTAAGTTAATTAATAATCAGGTCATTATATTTATTTGAAATTCCAATTATTATTGTTCGGCAATATAACAATTAGAATTGATTACAGATAGTTAAAACTAAAACTGATAAAATTTGTTTAACTGAAAACACAAGCTGATGTTCTGAATTCAAAGAGTAACTGGAGTAAAATCCAAGCCGAAACACATAGATCAAAGAAATCCATGTTTAACTTTAATTTTTAAAAATGTAATAGTTGCTTTGTTATAAATCTAGTGCCTGATCAGAGACATATAAACATGTAATTATATGTCCATGAATAAATGAACTAAATTATAGGTCTATCTATTGTTTATGTTATTATTTAAATAATTACGTATATACAAAGATCTTCATGAAACTAATTTCATGAAATCCATATATTAACAAACAACAGCTCCGACAAAACATTATGTTTTTGAAAATCTTTAATAACATATAGTTTAACTTTTGATTTTCGGCAATATGGGATTCGGGAGTGTTGGACAAAATCCCCCCGGACAAAATCCCTTCCGTGTAATTAAGCATAGGCGGACAAAATCCCCCTCGTTTAATTTACAAGGCGGACAAAATTCCCCCTGTAAAATTTTCAAGGCGGACAAAATCCCTCCCGTATATGATTTTTTAAAATGCATGTTTTTTAAATGTTCACACCGTACAGTCTCATACATATACAGATAAACCTTAAAAAAATGACCTTATATTTTACTCAAAAACCCCAGATTTTTAATTACTTAATAATAATAATTGTTTGTCTCATTTGCAGTGATTAATTGGTGGCTTGTTAATTAATATGTTTATGATCAAACGAATACCGCTTACTTGAGCAAAACATTCCCTATATCTTATAGAAAATTGAAACAGGTATGGCTTTTACTAATAAGTTAAAATTTAGTAAAATAATGGTATAATTTAGTTCAATAACTTGAATTGTTTTTTCGGTAAATAATAATGAAAGGGATCAAATGGCGCGGTTCCTTTATAAACACATGTCGTACAACACAAACCATACCGACTCGATGCGTTTCAGTAAAAAAAATAATAACCATGTTTTAACATTTGTCTCATTCATCATTTCAAGTACCAAGTAAAAAAATATAAAACACGATGCATAATACTTATCGATGTTATCATAATCTGATTCGGGAGGGATTTTGTCCTCCTTGAAAAATTTTGCAGGGGGGATTTTGTCCGCCTTGTAAATTTAATGAGGGGGATTTTGTCCGCCTATGCTAAATTATACGAAAGGGATTTTGTAATTATATGTTTCTGTTTACGTGTAAAAATGAAATTTTGGAAGTCGTCGTTTTGGGAATAATAGTCCATGTGACTAAAAATGTATTTTAACTTTTAAGACGTTTATTAACATCAAAATATACATTCATAGTATATAAAAAAACCCATTCAATTTTATCGATTTTTTCACCTTTTAGCTGTAAGATTTCAGTCATTTAACATTATGTTACCAATTATTTCAGCTTTGTCGAGGGTCTTCACGACAAAGCTGAAATAATTGTTGTCAGCTTCACATTTTCTTGTCGTAGATTAATGGTTTTAACAATATTGCTGAAAGGTTGTTGTCGACTTCACATTTTCTTTCAGTAGATCGAGGGTTTTTATGATACTGCCGAAAGATTGTTGTCAACCTCATTTTCTTTCAGTAGATTAAGGATTTTTATGATACAGCCGAAAGATTGTTGTCAACCTCATTTTCTTTCTGTAGATTGAGGATTTTTATGATACTGCCGAAAGATTGTTGTCAACCTCATTTTCTTTCAATAGATTGAGGATTGTTATGATTCTGCCGAAAGATTGTTGTCAACCTCATTTTCTTTCTGTAGATTAAGGATTTTTATGATACTGCCGAAAGATTGTTGTGAACCATATTTATTTCTGTAGATTGAGGATTTTTATGATACTGCCGAAAGATTGTTGTCGACCTCATTTTCTTTCAATAGATTAAGGATTTTATGATACAGCCGAAAGATTGTTGTCAACCACATTTTCTTTCAGTAGATTAAGGATTTTTATGATTCTGCCGAAAGATTGTTGTCAACCTCATTTTCTTTCAGTAGATTGAGGATTTTTATGATACTGCCGATAGATTGTTGTCAACCTCATTTTCTTTCAGTAGATTAAGGATTTTTATGATACTGCCGATAGATTGTTGTCAACCACATTTTCTTTCAGTAGATTGAGGATTGTTATGATACTGCCGAAAGATTGTTGTCAACCTCATTTTCTTTCAGTAGATTGAGGATTTTTATGATAATGCCGAAAGATTGTTGTCAACCTCATTTTCTTTCAGTAGATTAAGGATTTTATGATACTGCCGAAAGATTGTTGTCAACCACATTTTCTTTCAGTAGATTAAGGATTTTTATGATACTGCCGAAAGATTGTTGTCAACCACATTTTCGTCAGTAGATTGAGGATTTTTTGCCGAAAGATTGTTGTCAACCTCATTTTCTTTCTGTAGATTGAAGATTGTTATGATACTGCCTAAAGATTTTTGTCAACCTCATTTTCTTTCAGTAGATTGAGGATTTTTATGATAATGCCGAAAGATTGTTGTCAACCTCATTTTCTTTCAGTAGATTAAGGATTTTTATGATACTGCCTAAAGATTGTTGTCAACCACATTTTCTTTCTGTAGATTGAAGATTGTTATGATACAGCCGAAAGATTGTAGTCAACCTCATTTTCTATCAGTAGATTGATGATTTTATGATACTGCCGAAAGATTGTTGTCAACCACATTTTCTTTCTGTAGATTGAGGATTTTTATGATACTGCCGAAAGATTGTTGTCAACCACATTTTCTTTCAGTAGATTGAGGATTGTTATGATACTGCCGAAAGATTGTTGTCAACCTCATTTTCTTTCAGTAGATTGAGGATTGTTATGATACAGCCGAACGATTGTTGTCAACCACATTTTCTTTCAGTAGATTGAGGATTGTTATGATACTGCCGAAAGATTGTTGTCAACCTCATTTTCTCTCAGTAGATTAAGGATTGTTATGATAGTGCCGAAAGATTGTTGTCAACCTCATTTTCTTTCAGTAGATTGAGGATTTTTATGATACTGCCGGACGATTGTTGTCAATCTCATTTTCTTTCTGTAGATTGAGGATTTTTATGATACTGCCGAAAGATTGTTGTCAACTACATTTTCTTTCAGTAGATTAAGGATTTTATGATACTGCCGAAAGATTGTTGTCAACCTCACTTTCTTTCAGTAGATTGAGGATTTTTATGATACTGCCGAAAGATTGTTGTCAACCTCATTTTCTTTCTGTAGATTGAGGATTTTATGATACTGCCGATAGATTGTTGTCAACCTCATTTTCTTTCTGTAGATTGAGGATTTTATGATACAGCCGAAAGATTGTTGTCAACCTCATTTTCTTTCTGTAGATTGAGGATTTTATGATACAGCCGAAAGATTGTTGTCAACCTCATTTTCTTTCAGTAGATTGAGGATTTTATGATACTGCCGAAAGATTGTTGTCAACCTCATTTTCTTTCAGTAGATTGAGGATTTTTATGATACTGCCGGACGATTGTTGTCAATCTCATTTTCTTTCTGTAGATTGAGGATTTTTATGATACTGCCGAAAGATTGTTGTCAACCTCATTTTCTTTCAGTAGATTGAGGATTTTATGATACTGCCGAAAGATTGTTGTCAACCACATTTTCTTTCAGTAGATTAAGGATTTTATGATAATGCCGAAAGATTGTTGTCAACCTCATTTTCTTTCAGTAGATTAAGGATTTTATGATACTGCCGAAAGATTGTTGTCAACTTCATTTTCTTTCTGTAGATTGAAGATTGTTATGATACTGCCTAAAGATTGTTGTCAACCTCATTTTCTTTCAGTAGATTAAGGATTGTTATGATACTGCCGAAAGATTGTTGTCAACTACATTTTCTTTCTGTAGATTGAAGATTGTTATGATACAGCCGAAAGATTGTTGTCAACCTCATTTTCTTTCAGTAGATTAAGGATTTTATGATACTGCCTAAAGATTGTTGTCAACCTCATTTTCTTTCAGTAGATTGAGGATTGTTATGATACTGCCGAAAGATTGTTGTCAACTACATTTTCTTTCAGTAGATTAAGGATTTTTATGATATTGCCGAAATATTGTTGTCAACCTAATTTTTTTCAGTAGATTGAGGATTTTATGATACTGCCGGAAAATTGTTGTCAACCTCATTTTCTTTCTGTAGATCGAGGATTTTTATGATATTGCCGAAAGATTGTTGTCAACCTCATTTTCTTTCAGTAGATTGAGGATTGTTATGATACAGCCGAAAGATTGTTGTCAACCACATTTTCTTTCAGTAGATTGAGGATTTTTATGATACTGCCGAAAGATTGTTGTCAACCTCATTTTCTCTCAGTAGATTAAGGATTTTTATGATTCTGCCGGACGATTGTTGTCAATCTCATTTTCTTTCTGTAGATTGAGGATTTTTATGATACTGCCGAAAGATTGTTGTCAACCACATTTTCTTTCAGTAGATTGAGGATTTTATGATACTGCCGAAAGATTGTTGTCAACCACATTTTCTTTCAGTAGATTGAGGATTGTTATGATACTGCCGAAAGATTGTTGTCAACCACATTTTCTTTCAGTAGATTAAGGATTTTATGATACTGCCTAAAGATTGTTGTCAACCTCATTTTCTTTCAGTAGATTGAGGATTGTTATGATACTGCCGATAGATTGTTGTCAACCTCATTTTCTTTCAGTAGATTAAGGATTTTATGATACTGCCTAAAGATTGTTGTCAACCTCATTTTCTTTCAGTAGATTAAGGATTTTTATGATACTGCCGAAAGATTGTTGTCAACCTCATTTTCTTTCTGTAGATTAAGGATTGTTATGATACTGCCGAAAGATTGTTGTCAACCTCATTTTCTTTCTGTAGATTGAGGATTGTTATGATACTGCCGAAAGATTGTTGTCAACCTCATTTTCTTTCAGTAGATTGAGGATTGTTATGATACAGCCGAAAGATTGTTGTCAACCACATTTTCTTTCAGTAGATTGAGGATTTTTATGATACTGCCGCACGATTGTTGTCAATCTCATTTTCTTTCAGTAGATTGAGGATTTTTATGATACAGCCGAAAGATTGTTGTCAACCTCATTTTCTTTCTGTAGATTGAGGATTTTTATGATACTGCCGATAGATTGTTGTCAACCTCATTTTCTTTCAGTAGATTGAGGATTTTTATGATATTGCCGAAAGATTGTTGTCAGCCTCATTTTCTTTCAGTAGATTAAGGATTTTTATGATACTGCCGATAGATTGTTGTCAACCTCATTTTCTTTCTGTAGATTGAGGATTGTTATGATACTGCCGAAAGATTGTTGTCAACCTCATTTTCTTTCAGTAGATTGAGGATTGTTATGATACAGCCGAAAGATTGTTGTCAACCACATTTTCTTTCAGTAGATTGAGGATTTTTATGATACTGCCGGACGATTGTTGTAAATCTCATTTTCTTTCAGTAGATTGAGGATTTTTATGATACAGCCGAAAGATTGTTGTCAACCTCATTTTCTTTCTGTAGATTGAGGATTTTTATGATACTGCCGAAAGATTGTTGTCAACCTCATTTTCTTTCTGTAGATTGAGGATTTTTATGATACAGCCGAAAGATTGTTGTCAACCTCATTTTCTTTCAGTAGATTAAGGATTTTTATGATACAGCCGAAAGATTGTTGTCAACCTCATTTTCTTTCTGTAGATTAAGGATTTTTATGATACAGCCGAAAGATTGTTGTCAACCTCATTTTCTTTCTGTAGATTAAGGATTTTTATGATACTGCCGAAAGATTGTTGTGAACCATATTTATTTCTGTAGATTGAGGATTTTATGATACTGCCGAAAGATTGTTGTCAACCTCATTTTCTCTCAGTAGATTGAGGATTTTATGATACAGCCGAAAGATTGTCAACCTCATTTTCTTTCTGTAGATTAAGGAGTTTTATGATACTGCCGAAAGATTGTTGTGAACCATATTTATTTCTGTAGATTGAGGATTGTTATGATACTGCCGAAAGATTGTTGTCGACCTCATTTTCTTTCAATAGATTGAGGATTTTATGATACTGCCGGAAGATTGTTGTCAATCTCATTTTCTTTCTGTAGATCGAGGATTTTTATGATATTGCCGAAAGATTGTTGTCAACCTCATTTTCTTTCTGTAGATTGAGGATTTTTATGATACTGCCGATAGATTGTTGTCAACCTCATTTTCTTTCAGTAGATTGAGGATTTTTATGATACTGCCGGAAGATTGTTGTCAACCTCATTTTCTTTCAGTAGATTAAGGAGTTTTATGATACTGCCGAAAGATTGTTGTCAACCACATTTTCTTTCAGTAGATTAAGGATTTTTATGATACTGCCGAAAGATTGTTGTCAACCTCATTTTCTTTCAGTAGATTAAGGATTTTTATGATACAGCCGAAAGATTGTTGTCAACCTCATTTTCTTTCAGTAGATTAAGGATTTTTATGATACTGCCGAAAGATTGTTGTGAACCATATTTATTTCTGTAGATTGAGGATTTTTATGATATTGCCGATAGATTGTTGTCAACCTCATTTTCTTTCTGTAGATTGAGGATTTTTATGATACAGCCGAAAGATTGTTGTCAACTTCATTTTCTTTCAGTAGATTGAGGATTTTATGATACTGCCGAAAGATTGTTGTCAACCTCATTTTCTTTCTATAGATTGAGGATTTTTATGATACTGCCGATAGATTGTTGTCAACCTCATTTTCTTTCTGTAGATTGAGGATTTTTATGATACAGCCGAAAGATTGTTGTCAACTTCATTTTCTTTCAGTAGATTGAGGATTTTATGATACTGCCGAAAGATTGTTGTCAACCACATTTTCTCTCAGTAGATTAAGGATTTTTATGATACTGCCGAAAGATTGTTGTCAACCTCATTTTCTTTCAGTAGATTGGGGATTTTTATGATACTGCCGATAGATTGTTGTCAACCTCATTTTCTTTCTGTAGATTGAGGATTTTTATGATACTGCCGATAGATTGTTGTCAACCTCATTTTCTTTCTATAGATTGAGGATTTTTATGATACAGCCGAAAGATTGTTGTCAACCACATTTTCTTTCTGTAGATTAAGGATTTTTATGATACTGCCGATAGATTGTTGTCAACCTCATTTTCTTTCTATAGATTGAGGATTTTTATGATACTGCCGGACGATTGTTGTGAACCATATTTATTTCTGTAGATTGAGGATTTTATGATACTGCCGAAAGATTGTTGTCAACCTCATTTTCTCTCAGTAGATTGAGGATTTTTATGATACAGCCGAAAGATTGTTGTCAACCTCATTTTCTCTCAGTAGATTGAGGATTTTTATGATACAGCCGAAAGATTGTTGTCAACCACATTTTCTTTCAGTTGATTGAGGATTTTATGATACTGCCGAAAGATTGTTGTCAACCTCATTTTCTTTCAGTAGATTGAGGATTTTTATGAGACTGCCGATAGATTGTTGTCAACCTCATTTTCTTTCTGTAGATTGAGGATTTTTATGATACTGCCTAAAGATTGTTGTCAACCACATTTTCTTTCTGTAGATTGAGGATTTTTATGATACTGCCGATAGATTGTTGTCAACCACATTTTCTTTCTGTAGATTAAGGATTTTTATGATACAGCCGATAGATTGTTGTCAACCTCATTTTCTTTCTGTAGATTGAGGATTTTTATGATACTGCCTAAAGATTGTTGTCAACCACATTTTCTTTCTGTAGATTGAGGATTTTTATGATACTGCCGATAGATTGTTGTCAACCTCATTTTCTTTCTGTAGATTGAGGATTTTTATGATACAGCCGAAAGATTGTTGTCAACCTCATTTTCTTTCAGTAGATTGAGGATTTTTATGATACTGCCGAAAGATTGTTGTCAACCTCATTTTCTCTCAGTAGATTGAGGATTTTTATGATACAGCCGAAAGATTGTTGTCAACCTCATTTTCTTTCTGTAGATTGAGGATTTTTATGATACTGCCGAAAGATTGTTGTGAACCATATTTATTTCTGTAGATTGAGGATTTTATGATACTGCCGAAAGATTGTTGTCAACCTCATTTTCTCTCAGTAGATTGAGGATTTTTATGATACAGCCGAAAGATTGTTGTCAACCTCATTTTCTTTCTGTAGATTGAGGATTTTTATGATACTGCCGAAAGATTGTTGTGAACCATATTTATTTCTGTAGATTGAGGATTTTATGATACAGCCGAAAGATTGTTGTCAACCTCATTTTCTCTCAGTAGATTGAGGATTTTTATGATACAGCCGAAAGATTGTTGTCAACCTCATTTTCTTTCTGTAGATTGAGGATTTTTATGATACTGCCGAAAGATTGTTGTGAACCATATTTATTTCTGTAGATTGAGGATTTTATGATACTGCCGAAAGATTGTTGTCAACCTCATTTTCTCTCAGTAGATTGAGGATTTTTATGATACAGCCGAAAGATTGTTGTCAACCTCATTTTCTCTCAGTAGATTGAGGATTTTTATGATACAGCCGAAAGATTGTTGTCAACCACATTTTCTTTCAGTTGATTGAGGATTTTATGATACTGCCGAAAGATTGTTGTCAACCTCATTTTCTTTCAGTAGATTGAGGATTTTTATGATACAGCCGAAAGATTGTTGTCAACCTCATTTTCTTTCAATAGATTAAGGATTTTTATGATACAGCCGAAAGATTGTTGTCAACCTCATTTTCTCTCAGTAGATTGAGGATTTTATGATACTGCCGAAAGATTGTTGTCAACCTCATTTTCTTTCAGTAGATTAAGGAGTTTTATGATACTGCCGAAAGATTGTTGTGAACCATATTTATTTCTGTAGATTGAGGATTTTTATGATACTGCCGAAAGATTGTTGTCGACCTCATTTTCTTTCAATAGATTAAGGATTTTATGATACAGCCGAAAGATTGTTGTCAACCACATTTTCTTTCAGTAGATTAAGGATTTTTATGATTCTGCCGAAAGATTGTTGTCAACCTCATTTTCTTTCAGTAGATTGAGGATTTTTATGATAATGCCGAAAGATTGTTGTCAACCTCATTTTCTTTTAGTAGATTGAGGATTTTTATGATAATGCCGAAAGATTGTTGTCAACCTCATTTTCTTTCAGTAGATTAAGGATTTTATGATACTGCCGAAAGATTGTTGTCAACCTCATTTTCTTTCTGTAGATTGAAGATTGTTATGATACGGCCTAAAGATTGTTGTCAACCACATTTTCTTTCTGTAGATTGAGGATTTTATTATACAGCCGAAAGATTGTTGTCAACCTCATTTTCTTTCAGTAGATTGAGGATTTTTATGATTCTGCCGAAAGATTGTTGTCAGCCTCATTTTCTCTCAGTAGATTAAGGATTTTTATGATACTGCCGAAAGATTGTTGTCAACTTCATTTTCTTTCTGTAGATTGAGGATTGTTATGATACAGCCGAAAGATTGTTGTCAGCCTCATTTTCTCTCAGTAGATTGAGGATTGTTATGATACTGCCGGAAGATTGTTGTCAGCCTCATTTTCTCTCAGTAGATTAAGGATTTTTATGATACTGCCGAAAGATTGTTGTCAACCTCATTTTCTTTCAGTAGATTGAGGATTTTTATGATTCTGCCGAAAGATTGTTGTCAGCCTCATTTTCTCTCAGTAGATTAAGGATTTTTATGATACTGCCGAAAGATTGTTTTCAACTTCATTTTCTTTCTGTAGATTGAGGATTGTTATGATACTGCCGAAAGATTGTTGTCAACCTCATTTTCATTCAGTAGATTTAGGATTGTTATGACACTGCCGAAAGATTGTTGTCAACCTCATTTTCTTTCAGTAGATTGAGGATTGTTATGATACAGCCGAAAGATTGTTGTCAGCCTCATTTTCTCTCAGTAGATTAAGGATTTTTATGATACTGCCGAAAGATTGTTGTCAACTTCATTTTCTTTCTGTAGATTCAGGATTTTATGATACTGCCGATAGATTTTTGTCAACCTCATTTTCTCTCAGTAGATTGAGGATTGTTATGATACAGCCGAAAGATTGTTGTCAACCTCATTTTCTTTCTGTAGATTGAGGATTTTATGATACTGCCGAAAGATTGTTGTCAACTTCATTTTCTTTCAGTAGATTGAAGATTGTTATGATACGGCCTAAAGATTGTTGTCAACCACATTTTCTTTCTGTAGATTGAGGATTTTATTATACAGCCGAAAGATTGTTGTCAACCTCATTTTCTTTCAGTAGATTGAGGATTGTTATGATACAGCCGAAAGATTGTTGTCAGCCTCATTTTCTCTCAGTAGATTAAGGATTTTTATGATACTGCCGAAAGATTGTTGTCAACTTCATTTTCTTTCTGTAGATTCAGGATTTTATGATACTGCCGATAGATTTTTGTCAACCTCATTTTCTCTCAGTAGATTGAGGATTGTTATGAAACAGCCGAAAGATTGTTGTCAACCTCATTTTCTTTCAGTAGATTGAGGATTTTTATGATACTGCCGAAAGATTGTTGTCAACCTCATTTTCTTTCTGTAGATTGAGGATTTTATGATACTGCCGAAAGATTGTTGTCAATCTCATTTTCTTTCTGTAGATTGAGGATTTTATGATACTGCCGAAAGATTGTTGTCAACCTCATTTTCTTTCAGTAGATTGAGGATTGTTATGATACAGCCGAAAGATTGTTGTCAACCACATTTTCTTTCAGTAGATTGAGGATTGTTATGATACAGCCGAAAGATTGTTGTCAACCACATTTTCTTTCAGTAGATTGAGGATTGTTATGATACAGCCGAAAGATTGTTGTCAACCTCATTTTCTCTCAGTAGATTGAGGATTTTATGATACTGCCGAAAGATTGTTGTCAACCTCATTTTCTTTCTGTAGATTAAGGATTTTATGATACTGCCGAAAGATTGTTGTGAACCATATTTATTTCTGTAGATTGAGGATTTTTATGATACTGCCGAAAGATTGTTGTCAACCTCATTTTCTTTCAGTAGATTGAGGATTTTTATGATACTGCCGAAAGATTGTTGTCAACCTCATTTTCTTTCAGTAGATTGAGGATTTTTATGATACTGCCGAAAGATTGTTGTCAACCTCATTTTCTTTCAGTAGATTAAGGATTTTATGATACTGCCGAAAGATTGTTGTTGTCAACCTCATTTTCTTTCAGTAGATTAAGGATTTTTATGATACTGCCGAAAGATTGTTGTCAACCTCATTTTCTTTCAGTAGATTAAGGATTTTTATGATACTGCCGGAAGATTGTTGTCAACCTCATTTTCTTTCTGTAGATTAAGGATTTTATGATACTGCCGAAAGATTGTTGTGAACCATATTTATTTCTGTAGATTGAGGATTTTTATGATACTGCCGAAAGATTGTTGTCAACCTCATTTTCTTTCAGTAGATTGAGGATTTTTATGATACTGCCGAAAGATTGTTGTCAACCTCATTTTCTTTCAGTAGATTGAGGATTTTTATGATACTGCCGAAAGATTGTTGTCAACCTCATTTTCTTTCAGTAGATTAAGGATTTTATGATACTGCCGAAAGATTGTTGTTGTCAACCTCATTTTCTTTCAGTAGATTAAGGATTTTTATGATACTGCCGAAAGATTGTTGTCAACCTCATTTTCTTTCAGTAGATTGAGGATTTTTATGATACTGCCGGAAGATTGTTGTCAATCTCATTTTCTTTCAGTAGATTGAGGATTTTTATGATACAGCCGAAAGATTGTTGTCAACCTCATTTTCTTTCAGTAGATTGAGGATTTTTATGATACTTCCGAAAGATTGTTGTCAACCACATTTTCTTTCTGTAGATTGAGGATTTTTATGATACTGCCGGAAGATTGTTGTCAATCTCATTTTCTTTCAGTAGATTGAGGATTTTTATGATACAGCCGAAAGATTGTTGTCAACCTCATTTTCTTTCAGTAGATTGAGGATTTTTATGATACTTCCGAAAGATTGTTGTCAACCACATTTTCTTTCAGTAGATTGAGGATTGTTATGATACTGCCGAAAGATTGTTGTCAACCTCATTTTCTCTCAGTAGATTGAGGATTTTTATGATACAGCCGAAAGATTGTTGTCAACCACATTTTCTTTCAGTAGATTGAGGATTGTTATGATACTGCCGATAGATTGTTGTCAACCTCATTTTCTTTCAGTAGATTGAGGATTGTTATTATACTGCCGAAAGATTGTTTTCAACCTCATTTTCTTTCAGTGTATTGAGGATTTTTATGATGCTGCCGAAAGATTGTTGTCAACCACATTTTCTTTCAGTAGATTAAGGATTTTTATGATACTGCCGAAAGATTGTTGTCAACCGCATTTTCTTTCAGTAGATTAAGGATTTTTATGATACTGCCGAAAGATTGTTGTCAACCACATTTTCTTTCAGTAGATTAAGGATTTTTATGATACTGCCGAAAGATTGTTGTCAACCACATTTTCTTTCAGTAGATTAAGGATTTTTATGATACTGCCGAAAGATTGTTGTCAACCTCATTTTCTTTCAGTAGATTAAGGATTTTTATGATACTGCCGAAAGATTGTTGTCAACCTCATTTTCTTTCTGTAGATTAAGGATTTTTATGATACTGCCGAAAGATTGTTGTCAACCTCATTTTCTTTCAGTAGATTGAGGATTTTATGATACTGCCGAAAGATTGTTGTCAACCTCATTTTCTTTCAGTAGATTGAGGATTTTTATGATACAGCCGAAAGATTGTTGTCAACCTCATTTTCTTTCAGTAGATTGGGGATTTTTATGATACTGCCGAAAGATTGTTGTCAACCACATTTTGTTTATGCATAATGTCGTACAGTTTTATGTACAGATTGTTTATTTATTATCATTATATTTTCTGCATCCTCCCAAGTCAGAGGTTCCTTCCGCGTTAGCTCCATCGAACGGGACTCAGAATCCCAAGTCAGAGGTTCCTTCCGCATTAGCTCAATCGAACGGGACTCAAAAATAAGTCAGGGGTTCCTTCCGCATTAGCTCAATCGAACGGGACTCAGAATCCCAAGTCAAGGGTTCCTTCCGCATTAGCTCAATCGAACGGGACTCAGAATCCCAAGTCAGAGGTTCTTTCTGCATTAGCTCAATCGAACGGGACTCAGAATCCCAAGTCAGAGGTTCCTTCCTCATTAGCTCAATCGAACGGGACTCATAATCCCAATTCAGAGGTTCCTTCCGCATTAGCTCAATCGAACGGTACTCAGAATTCCAAGTCAGGGGTTCCTTCCGCGTTAGCTCCTTCGAACGGGAGTCAGAACCCCTGACTTAGGAGTAGTATTTTCCTTTGAAGATAAGTTTGATAATTAATTGTGACGGAACAATCAAGTTAATCTTGTTATTACTTGCAACAGAGTTTTTAAAAAAAAAAGAATTATTTTACTGGTAAATACAGGAAGATAAATAAAATGCGTACCCTTCACGGGCCTCCAAATCCCTATTTCTCTACTATATGTTTATTTTGCCAGGAGACGTTTAGGGATTGGTGTCTTCTGGCTATTCCAACATGCTTAGAACAAAAGAGATGTTGTTACTATGTAATGTGTTATTTTAGTAATTAACCTTCATTACTTGTCAAGGTAGTTTACCTGGGTTTAATTTGGCAGGTATTTTTTTGTTTTGTGTTAAAAATATTTGAAATAAAATATAATTTTTGATGAAAGATGGAAGAAACTTTTACATATTAATAAAATATAAAAATTTATTACCAAATGATTTTTAAGATGTATTCTTCTGATGTATTTGAATGTGTATAAGGTATACGTTTATAAATAATTTATACATGTATATATAAACAAGTATTTTTGTGAGCGAATGCTCTCTGATACCCCACTCTATAATTTTATATACAAAACACAGAGAGAAAACAGTATACCCCTTAAGATATATATGTAACGGAAAATGGTTACGGACGACTGAAAATTAACGGTAAACAGGACACACACATTAAATTGATTGATTGATTGATTAATGGTGTTTAACGCCCGAGCAGCAATATTTCAGCTATATTCAGGCGATGAACATGAAATGGATGATAAAATGAACATGAAATGATGATGAATGAAAATGGGATGGGACACAAGGAAAAATAGGGGCAACGGATTTTAGATTGCCACTGGCAAATGGGAGGATGGATAGGGTCGGGCAATTTAGCCTCCTGTAGCGGGATCGAAATCACTACTCATAGCGAATACTACAGCAGCGTTCTTTGACGTGCGAGGAACGTGGCATTTTTCCGAACACGGTGCACTAATATGGTTTGCGGTCAGGTTTTCCGTATTATGGCCTGACAACCCCAGCTTGCCAGGGGTACCCCATTCAACCACCTGGGGCACACATCCCAGTCGGTCTTTAGGCAAACCGACCTGACACGCCGGTCAGGGTACTGGGCGCTATTTAGTCGCCTTTTACGACAAGCTAGCGCGACTGCGGTCTATTCTTTTAGCCACCCGGATCCCGCACGGGGCCACACACATTAAAGACCTATACAACAAGAGACACACAAAACTACTAGCACTACCAAGGTGAAACAACGAGTGCATATCAGTTTGCCGATTCCCAATTTGCCGATTCCCAAATTGCCGCGTCCAATTTGCCGATTCCCTATTATTCGGCCAATTAATAACAAGCAACAGGGTGTATACAAGAATTTCATTGTGAGTTAGTTGTGAGAATTATGTAAATTAATTATATTGATTAAATAATTCAATTAATTTAATTGACATAAAAAGTGAAATAAAAAGAATTTAAATTGATACTTAAAAATTATCAGCTTGGGACGTTATTTGAGAAGCCGAAAATTTTCAATCAAGTGAATTACATTCACTGAATTTTACCGAAAATTATGGATGCTTTGGAAAAAATTAATCAAATTAATCACAAACTTTCACAATCTTTCACAATTATAAATTATCAGCTTGTTTTGAATTAATATGAAAAGGTATTAATTATTGATTGAGAAAAAATAATTTATATAATAAAGAAAATTTCAAAAAGAATTGCAAGTAAGTGAACTTTACCAACCAATTTCACATCGTTCCCATCAATATTACGCAGAATGAATACGTAAACCTACAATCATTCATGTATATACTTGTAGATTGTTCTTAAATGGTCAAATAGTAAATCCGCAAACTGGGAATCGGCAAACTGGAAATCGGCAAACTGGAAATCGGCAAACTGGGAATCGGCAAACTGGAAATCGGCAAACTGTTTCTTAACCGAAACAACTACTAAGCAACTTTTCCTTCTAGCAGATAACAAATACTGCAGTAGATGTCATCTACTGAAGATGCCACTTTATGGACGACACTACAGAATCATGAGCTGACAGACGTATAGTATGCCGATGCCGCACGTATAGTATGCCGATGCCGTATGCTAATGTCGCAAGTATAGTACTAAGTATGCTGATGCCGCAAGTATAGAACCTATAATATGTTGAAAGCTTTAAACTGGCAACGCACACAACACACAACAGCCCAACACAAAACAGCTTGAATCAGATCCTCAGAAAACACTAATAACAGCTTGAAACACGCCCACACAAAACAGCTTGAAACAGGCCCACGCACAACACTTACAACAGCTTGAATCAGGGCACACACAACAGTTTGAAACAGACACACACACAACAGCTTAGAACAGACCCACACACAACCCAAACAACAGCTTGAATCAGGCCCACACACAAAACTCACAACAGCTTAAATTAGGCCCACACACAACATTCACTACAGCTTGACTCAGACTCACACACAACACCTTGAATCAGGCCCACACACACGACACTCACAACAGCTTGAATCAGGCCCACACACAACATTCACAACAGCTTAAAACAGACCCACACACAATTAACCAAACAACAGCTTGAATGAGGCCCACACAAAACAAACAAAAAAACTGAATCTGGTCCATGCACATTACAAACAACAGATTGAAACAGCAACACGCAAAACAGCTAATCAGGCCCACACACAACAAGCAGTTACTTGATTCACCGTTCAATTTATACCAAAGAGTTACTTGATTCTTTCTATTGATACCAGAAAGTTACTTGATTTACCGTTCTATTTATATCAAACAGTTACTTGATTCGTTCTATTTATACCAAACAGTTACTTGATTCGTTCTATTTATATCAAACAGGTCATTGTAAGCTGGAAACATTATGCATTACAATAAACAAATATTGTATTACTGATTTTTTTTATTGCGACATATAATGTAATGAAAACTAAACATTTTTAATGATAAAACGCTTGTAGTAAACTTCCGGTATATTCAGGCGAGATCGCTTGTCCAGTACATCTTTTGTTGCTTGAATTCAAGATTTGTATGTTGGACGATTTTTGTCAATGTTTTTTTAAGCCATCGAGCTGTACTTCTGATTAATTTATTCACCAAAATCTGTACTAACAGCTTGTTGAGCTGACTGTGGACATAGATGACGAAAAGATATCACTGTAGGCTGGCGGCAAGTTAGAATCATAGCTATAAGAACCGTTGGTGTAATTTACAGAACGTAACTTGATCTTATTCCTGGACTCTAAAGATGACACGATGTCACTGTAAGCTGGTGGAAAGTCATAACCATGGCAATAAGAGTGCTTGTTGTAATCAGGAGGAGGCAAGGTGGCTAAATCTTCAATGTGAAGGTCGCGGTCGTCATGGAATTTGGAATTTTCTTTTGTCAAGTTTATCCGTGGGATTCCGAACATGGTAAACGATTTTACTCCTAGCACTGACGTTGAGAATTCTGCAGATCTTGTTGTTTTATAAATATTAAGAATAACCTCGTTTTCGATCGGATGAGTAGTAAAGTCTGCAGCACGGTCCAGTCCTGAATAGTCAGTTATTGTTGTCAACATATGCAAATTAGCCTTTCGGCGCCAATTGGTCCACAAGTGTAAATTACGCATATCAAATCGGTTACTGCCTGGTAATTTGTTCATGTTACTTGGCGGTGTATAAAAATTATAGCTCTTTTGGCGTCTGATGTGAGCTGGGATGTTTGTTCTAGAGCTTTCTGCATTTCTTATTGGTACAAAAGAACGTGCGTTTCTGTTGCTGATGTTGGTGTGTTGTGATGTTCCATTCAGATTGACTTTCAGTAAAAGTCTTTTTGACAAGGAATCCTCGAGGCTTATCGTAGCATTCTTAGAGGATGAAATATTATTGAAGGCACCAATATTCTCACTCATCTCCGTTGATATTCGTATCTTTTAATGTCTGAAAAACAAAGAAATATCCTGTTTAAGCATGCACAATATTGTACTTCTGTAAAATTTTTTGACATCTTTTGCTTTTAAGCAATTTTGAAGTAATATAAAAAGGCGTCTAACTACACGTATTAGCGAGCATAGCGGATAACATTTTGATATCAGCCCGCTTTGCCAATCTGGTAAAATATCAAATGTGTGGCCGTTTATTCCTTTTATCGTACAGTAAAAAATACAAGTTATTTAGAATACAAATATGATAATATCAGATTATTACATGACATTTTTGATATTATATGTTTTATTAGCCTAAGTATTGATATTGGACCAAGAGCCGCAGGCTAATAATACATATGATATCAAAAATGTCATGTAATGGTCTTTTTAGCATATGCTTCAGCAGGGGAAAATGAAATAGACTTGGATATATCAAAATCTTATCGAGTTTTGGTACGCTATTCCTCCGAATTAGTTTCAAGTTATTTAGATAATATTTTCTGATCACTCACGGTTTGTTTCTTTTTGTTTGTAAGTTTTCATTGATTCAAAATAATCCAAATTTAGGCATAGGAACAGAGAAAAAACACAATATACAATATTTGTATAATGCCAGAAAATATGAAATTTATTTGTACGAACTTTGATTAGTTTAACTAAAGTAAACTTAATTAATAAGTTCCTGAAGAACTTTTAATTAGAAACAGGTTGAAATAGAATGAAGCATGAAAAAGTCCATTTCTAGGCGATTTCTGACTAAAATTTTCAGCGCATGTTTACATGAAAGCCTGACATCACAAACATCTTTTGTTACAATGTACGAATATTGTTTTATCATGCAAACAAAAAATGCATTTTTATTGATGAAAAAGTTCACTTCTAGCCGATATCTGACCTTAAATTTTCGGCGCGTGTTCAATTTAATAGCCTGACGTCAAAAAAAAAAAATAAAAACATTTAGTACAATATTGTAAATACAATCAGAAAGATGATGGCGGAGAAAATGAAAAGACAATCCTTGTCATTTATTATTTTAATAAAGTGTACTATTTTTTGTTCGTATGCATTTCTTCTTTACTTAGTATTTTATGTTTAATTAAAAATGTAAGTACCACGTACCCCCATTTTTGACAGTTACCTTTGTTCTTGTTCAACTTTGTTTATTGATACTCGTACACATCTACTCAAAATATCGTTTTAATACACGTAATTTTAACCATCTGTCGGTTTTGAACGATCTGCGCATGCATAAACACACACGTGTCGTCAGTTTTACTCTTTCCGTTAAGTTAAAGTTGTCAAAAGAAGTTTATGTTACTTTCGACTGTTTATTTCAAATATTACTTACGTGCAAAAATAAGAGAAAAAAATATATAATATATTTATAACAGCATGTTTACAAATACGACTTTTGCTCAAGATTTTTTCGCTGTTTCGAGTCGAGTGGAAAAAAAAATTCATTTCAATTCCTTGCCTCATTGAAAAAAGTGCGACAATTATGGTGTTAAAAACTTAAAATATAATAGTAAAATCTATTATGTGCGGTTACACTTATTGTAATCTGGGACGCTAACGGGACCTGTTTATACCTAATCTATATAATAGTCTTGTATAATATTTTCTGTGTCACGGCTAAAATTGATCGTTTCGGATTCAAGTCAATCGCCACACGCAAAAAGCGGCCATTTCAATAACGCTCCCACTTTTTGCAAAATTGCCACCCACCCAAACCGTAAAATTATATTTATCAATATGTTTTTCTAAACTTATAGTTGTTTGTATTGTCTTTTATATTTTGTGTTTTAAAAAGAGTTCTTTTAAAATTAAAAAAATATATATTTTCAATCTATGTGAAGCAAAAATATAAAGTATTACAATATTAACACATACCACAATTGGTGAAATCTAACAGTTCTTGCTCGTATACTAAACACTTCTTAAATATTTTAAGTAATTCAATGTTGATCAATTTATACAATTTATGAAGCTCATACCAAGCTACTCAAAATCTCATTTTTAATTATTTTTGCACGTTGTGTTTTAATTATCTACTTATAAAGATATATACACAACTAATCATTAAAATCGTGTCGGCAATTTTACTTTGGTTGTCCAAACATTATTATTAATGAAGCAGTTAAACATCAATTAAAGAAAACACATATTTCTCAAACGTCAACTGTTGAATTCACAACATTACTCCTTTAAAATACACAGCAGTAAGTGAAACCGTATACTAACCACACATCAGATTGAAAAAGGCACAAACACAACAGATTGAAACAGACAAACACATATAAGTTTGAAATGGGCCTACACACATCAGTTTGAAACAAGTCCACACACAACAGCTTAAAACAGGTCACACACAACAACCTGAAACGGGTCCAAACACAACACAACAGCTTAAAAAGTCCCACACACAACAACTATAAACTGGCCCACACACAACAACCTGAAACGGGTCCACATACAACACACACAAGCTTAAAACAGGCCAAAAAACAAAAGCTTACAACAGGCCCACACACAACAGAATAAAACCGGCCCACACACAACAACTATAAACAGGTCCCCACACAATAACCTGAAACAGGTCCACACACAACACACACACGAGCTTAAAACGGCCCACACGCAACAGCTTACATCAGGCCCAACACACAACAGCTTAAAAAGACACACACACACAACAGCTAAAAACAGGCCCCTCACACAACAACCTGAAACAGGTCCACACACAAAACACACACGAGCTTTAAACAGGTCCACACACAGCAGCTTACAACAGGCCCACACAACAGCTTACAACAGGCCCACACACAACAGCTTTCAACAGGCCCACACACAAGATCTTGATACAGACCAACACACATCAGTTTGAAACAGGCTCACACACATCAGTTTGAAACAGGCCCACACACATCAGTTTGAAACAGGCCCACACACATCAGTTTGAAACAGGCCCACACACATCAGTTTGAAACAGGCCCACACACATCAGTTTGAAACAGGCCCACACGCATCAGCTTGAAACCGGAATACCCATAACAGCCTGAAGCAGCCACACGTCAGGACACACAACATATTAAACGATGCCCACAAACAGCAGGATGAGAGAGTTCCCCACGCAACAGCTTGAATCCAGAGCGACAGAAAGAAACGTGAAACAGTCCAAAGAATAAATTAACAGGTACCTATACACAACAGTTGGTATCGCTTTTCATTTTGTCGGATGCCCACACAATTCAGTTTAGAATGCACAGAAGGTCACAGAAATAAATAGTTTACTTAACCTCTGAAAATTTTATGAAATTAAACTAATACTTCAATATGTTTCATGTATCAGAGTGGTCAAAACAAGAGTCCGAATAATGTTGACCTCAACCAAACATTTACAAAATACATGAAAAATGTAGAGCAAGCCGTGTTGACCTCTACCGAAATATGAAAAATAGCGGAAGCCATTTCGTATATCAGAATAATTTTGAAAAAATGATTCGGGAGGAATTATGTCCGCCTTGAAAATTTTACAAGGGGGATTTTGTCCGCTTTGTAAATTTTTACAAGTGGATTTTGTCCGCCTATGCAAAATTACAAAGAAGTGATTTTTTCCGAGGGGGGGGGGGAGGGAGATTTTGTCCGTCCCGTAACCAGTGTTGCTTTTTTTCTTAAGAAGAACGAACACTGATTGCTTATCTACAAAAGCAAGAGATATATAATCAGGTAGGTCATTGTTTTAAAAATGATTAACACAACGATATGCATCTATAAATTAATGTATGCATAACAAAGTGTGTTTTACTCGAGCAATTCTTGGATATCAATAAAGACAATAGCTATTGAAATGTTATTAAAGCTGAGTACTCTGAGCAAAACATATCACACACACACACATACACACATTCTTTTGTGTACTTTAATTAATTTATGTTCCATCCCAAAACTATTGAAATGTTATTAAAGCTGAGTACTCTGAGCAAAACAGACACACACACACACACACCCTCACACGTACACACGCACGCACGCACACACGAAGGCATCCCTCACAAGATATAAATATGACGGATAAAAAATGATAACTTTACGATAATTAGGATGAATAGATAATCAAAGATACACGACGTTTAAGGTTACAATGTACTAATACGAAACGCTATGGTTATTTTATGAGCGCAATGTATAGCGTGAAAAAACGGTCAAGTTAAACGTGATTGGTCAGTAATGATTGTTGTAAAAAATATGTTTTGGAAAGAAATGCAATCTCTGGTACGAAAATACACAATAAAAACGTTTTTAATGCATTTAAGAGGAAGAAATCGAATTTTGAATACGTACGGGCACCTTGGGAAATTTGAAAAAATAAGACTCTCTTATTTTACCCCCATTTTTCAGTCAGAAAAGCAACGTGAACCTATATTTTTGATAACACCAAACGAACAACCTATTATTTAACAAAGGTATTCTGTCTTAATTTAATTTTAACTTTCAACGAAATAACAATTGAATAGGGGTACCCAATATGGAACATAACATTGAAAGGCCAATGGTTCTTTGTATTCTTAATAGATTATCAAGATACAGACGTTTAATTTCCTACCTGCGGTAAATAAGATTTGCAGAGTTATCTGTTCATTAGAGAAGTTATTTTGTAGTACCTGCTGTAAGGAAAATGATTACGGACGGCTGAAAATTGGCGGGAAACAAAACACACACATTAAAGTCCAGCTATACAACAAAAGACACAAGACATTACCACAAAAGACACAAGACATTACAACAAAAGACACAAGACATTACAACAAAAGACACAAGACATTACAACAAAAGACACAAGACATTACAACAAAAGACACAAGACATTACCACAAAAGACACAAGACATTACCACAACAGACACAAGACATTACAACAAAAGACACAAGACATTACAACAAAAGACACAAGACATTACAACAAAAGACACAAGACATTACAACAAAAGACACAAGACATTACCACAAAAGACACAAGACATTACAACAAAAGACACAAGACATTACAACAAAAGACACAAGACATTACAACAAAAGACACAAGACATTACAACAAAAGACACAAGACATTACAACAAAAGACACAAAACATTACCACAAAAGACACAAGACATTACCACAAAAGACACAAGACATTACCACAAAAGACACAAGACATTACAACAAAAGACACAAGACATTACAACAAAAGACACAAGACATTACAACAAAAGACACAAGACATTACAACAAAAGACACAAGACATTACCACAAAAGACACAAGACATTACAACAAAAGACACAAGACATTACCACAAAAGACACAAGACATTACCACAACAGACACAAGACATTACAACAAAAGACACAAGACATTACAACAAAAGACACCAGACATTACAACAAAAGACACAAGACATTACAACAAAAGACACAAGACATTACAACAAAAGACACAAGACATTACCACAAAAGACACAAGACATTACCACAAAAGACACAAGACATTACCACAAAAGACACAAGACATTACAACAAAAGACACAAGACATTACAACAAAAGACACAAAACATTACCACAAAAGACACAAGACATTACCACAAAAGACACAAGACATTACCACAAAAGACACAAGACATTACAACAAAAGACACAAGACATTACCACAAAAGACACAAGACATTACAACAAAAGACACAAGACATTACAACAAAAGACACAAGACATTACAACAAAAGACACAAGACATTACAACAAAAGACACAAGACATTACAACAAAAGACACAAGACATGACAACAAAAGACACAAGACATTACAACAAAAACACATGACATTACAACAAAAGACACAAGACATTACCACAACAGACACAAGACATTACAACAAAAGACACACGACATTATAACAAAAGACACAAGACATTACAACAAAAGACACAAGACATTACAACAAAAGACACAAGACATTACCACAAAAGACACAAGACATTACAACAAAAAACACAAGACATTACCACAAAAGACACAAGACATTACAACAAAAGACACAAGACATTACAACAAAAGACACAAGACATTACCACAACAGACACAAGACATTACAACAAAAGACACAAGACATTACCACAAAAGACACAAGACATTACAACAAAAGACACAAGACATTACCACAAAAGACACAAGACATTACAACAAAAGACACAAGACATTACAACAAAAGACACAAGACATTACCACAAAAGACACAAGACATTACAACAAAAGACACAAGACATTACCACAACAGACACAAGACATTACAACAAAAGACACAAGACATTACAACAAAAGACACAAGACATTACAACAAAAGACACAAGACATTACAACAAAAGACACAAGACATTACAACAAAAGACACCAGACATTACAACAAAAGACACAAGACATTACCACAAAAGACACAAGACATTACAACAAAAGACACAAGACATTACAACAAAAGACACAAGACATTACAACAAAAGACACAAGACATTACAACAAAAGACACAAGACATTACCACAAAAGACACAAGACATTACAACAAAAGACACAAGACATTACCACAACAGACACAAGACATTACAACAAAAGACACAAGACATTACAACAAAAGACACAAGACATTACAACAAAAGACACAAGACATTACAACAAAAGACACAAGACATTACAACAAAAGACACAAGACATTACCACAAAAGACACAAGACATTACAACAAAAGACACAAGACATTACCACAACAGACACAAGACATTACAACAAAAGACACAAGACATTACAACAAAAGACACAAGACATTACAACAAAAGACACGAGACATTACAACAAAAGACACAAGACATTACAACAAAAGACACAAGACATTACAACAAAAGACACCAGACATTACAACAAAAGACACAAGACATTACAACAAAAGACACAAGACATTACCACAAAAGACACAAGACATTACAACAAAAGACACAAGACATTACCACAAAAGACACAAGACATTACAACAAAAGACACAAGACATTACAACAAAAGACACAAGACATTACAACAAAAGACACAAGACATTACCACAAAAGACACAAGACATTACAACAAAAGACACAAGACATTACAACAAAAGACACAAGACATTACAACAAAAGACACAAGACATTACCACAAAAGACACAAGACATTACAACAAAAGACACAAGACATTACAACAAAAGACACAAGACATTACAACAAAAGACACAAGACATTACCACAAAAGACACAAGACATTACAACAAAAGACACAAGACATTACAACAAAAGACACAAGACATTACAACAAAAGACACAAGACATTACAACAAAAGACACAAGACATTACAACAAAAGACACAAGACATTACCACAAAAGACACAAGACATTACAACAAAAGACACAAGACATTACCACAAAAGACACAAGACATTACAAGCACTACCAAAGTGAAGACTACTAAGCAACTTTTCATTCTAGGAAATGATAACTCCAATGGTCGCATGCTTGTCTCCAGTACACATCTTACTTCAGCAGACGCCATCTACTTAAGATGTATGGTTGCCACTTTAAAGACGCCTCTACAGAATCATGAGCTGACAGACGTATAGTATGCAGATGCCGCACGTACAGTATGCAGATACCTCACGTACAGTATGCCGCAGGCCACACATACAGTATGCCGGTGCAGTTCGTATCGTATGCCGATGCCGCACGTACAGTATGCCGATGCCCGCACATACAGTATGCCGATTCCGCACATATAGTATGCCGATACCGCACGTACAGTATGCAGATGCTGCACGTACTGTATGTCTATACCGTACGTACAGTATGCCGATGAGGTGTTATTAAAACTTGATAGTACTGTTACAATTCTGTATATGATCTATGTATGTTCTATGATTCTGTATATAATCCATGTATGTTCTATGATTCTGTATATGATCTATGTATGTTCTATGATTCTGTATATAATCCATGTATGTTCTATGATTCTGTATATAATCCATGTATGTTCTATGATTCTGTATATAATCCATGTATGTTCTATGATTCTGTATATAATCCATGTATGTTCTATGATTCTGTATATAATCCATGTATGTTCTATGATTCTGTATATAATCTATGTATGTTCTATGATTCTGTATATAATCTATGTATGTTCTATGATTCTGTATAGAATCCATGTATGTTCTATGATTCTGTATATAATCTATGTATGTTCTATGATTCTGTATATAATCTATGTATGTTCTATGATTCTGTATATAATCTATGTATGTTCTATGATTTTTTGCTTAATATGTGTGGTACTGTTTGTGTGCCTATTTTTGTGTGCTGATGAAAGGTGATGTTTTGTGTATTTATGTATAATCAATGTCATATGAAATGAATACTAGTAATAAATTAAAAACTTTTACTTGTCCTCTTGTACACGTTTATGTCTGAGAGAACGATTAAGCATTTGTCTATTTGTCAACATTTCTAATTACAAACACACAGCATTGACCTATAATATGTTGAAAGTTTGAAACAGACCCACTCACAACACAGACAACGGCATTAAACAGGTCCACACACAATGCAGACAACGGCATTAAACAGGTCCACACACAATACAGACAACGGCATTAAACAGGTCCACACACAATACAGACAACGGCATTAAACAGGTCCACTCACAACACAGACAACGGCCTGAAACAGGCCCACTCACAGCACAGACAACGGGCATAAATAGGCCTACTCACAACACAGACAATGGCATTAAACAGGCCCTCTCACAACACAGACAACGGCATTAAACAGGCTCACAAACTACACAGACAACGGCCTTAAACAGACCCACTCACAACACAGACAACGGGCATAAATAGGCCCACTGCACAGACAACGCCATAAAACAGGCCAACTCACAACACAGACAATGCCATCAAACAGGCCCACTCACACCACACACAACGCCATAAAACAGGCCCACTCACAACACAGACAACAGCATTAAATAGGCCCACTCACAACACACACAACGGCATTAAACAGACCCACTCACACCACACACAACGGCCTTAAACAGGCCCACTCGCACCATATGCAACGGCCTGAAACAGGCCCATCACAACGGCATTAAACTGGCACACTCACACCACACACAACACAACGGCATTAAACAAGTCCACTCACACCACACACAACGGCATTAAACAAGCCCACTCACACCACACACAACCGCCTAAAACAGGCCCACTCACACCACACACAACGGCCTTAAACAGGCCCACTCACACGACAAACAACGGCATTAAACAGGCCCACTCACAACACAGACAACGGCCTTAAACAGGCCCACTCCCAGCACACACAACGGCATTAAACAGACCCACTCACACCACACACAACGGCTTGAAACATATCCACATACAACACATACAACAGCTTGAATCGGGCCCCCACATAACGCTCACAGCTAAAATCAGACCCACACAACACTCACGACAGCTTGAATCAGTCCAACACACAACACATACAACAGCTTGAATCAGATCCACACACAGCACTTACAGCAGCTTGAATCAGGCCCATACAAAAAACTCACAACAGCTTGAATCAGGTCCACACAACACTCACGACAGCTTGAATCAGGCCAACACACAACACTTACAACAGCATGAATCAGGCCCACACACAGCAATTACAACAGCTTGAATCAGGCTCACACACAACACAAACAACAGATTGAATCAGGCCCCCCACACACACGCAAGCCAAACAACAGCTTAAATCAGACCTACACACAAAAACTACAAATTGAATCAGTCCCAAACACAACACACACAACAGCTTGAATCTGGCCGACACACACACATAGCACAAACAACAGCTTGAATCAGGCCCAACACACAGCCCACACAACTGATTGAATCAGGCGCACACATAACACAAACAACAGCTACTTGAAACGGGCCCAAACATAACACAAATAAATAGATTGAATCATGCCAACACACACAAACAACAGCTTGAAACAGACCCACGCACAAAACTTACAACAGCTTAAATCAGGCTCACACAAAGCACAAACAACAGATTGAATCAAGACCACACACACGCGCAAGACAAACAACAGCTTGAAACAGACATACACACAAAAAGCAATAAACTGGATCGGGCCCACGCAAAACACAAACAACAGCTTGAATCAGGCCCACACACAACACACACAACAGCTCGAATCTGGCCGATACACACACACACATAGCACAAACAACAGCTTGATACAGACCCAAACATAGCATTCACAACAGGTTGAATCAGGCCCACAACAGCTTGAAACTACTGCATACAAGCAAGCTTGAATCAGGCCCACAAAAAAACAATTACAATAGCTTGAATCAGGCACACAAACAGTACAAACAACAGATTGAATCAGGCCCACACACAACACCAGACAAACAACAGCTTGAAACAGACCCACACTTAACACTCACAACAGATTGAATCAGACCCACACACAACAGCTTGAAACAGACCCATACGCAAAACTCACAACATCTTGAATCAGGCCCACCAAGACAAAGAACAGATTGAATCAGGCCCAAAAATAACCCAATAAAACAGCTTGAATCAGGCCCACGCACAACACAAACAACAGATTGAATCAAACCCACACACAACAACTTGAAACAGATCCACAAACAACAGCTTGAGTCAGGCCCACACTTAACAGCTTGAAACAGACTCACACTCAACAGATTAAATCAGGCCCACACACAACAGCTTGAAACTTGTAACCGTAATATTTATACCACGCTGTTACGGGTCTAACCGCTTTATTTATACAAAATAGTAACGTGTTTAAACAGTTTTTTTATACCAGTTAGTTAATTGTTAAACAGTTCGGTTTATAACATTGAGTTACGTGTTTAAATGTTCTATTTACGCAAAAGTTAAATATTTAACCGTTCTTTTTATACTTAAAGTCAATTCCTTAACAATTTATATCAAGCATATACTAGTAAGTGTTTTACCGTTTTATTAATAACAAACAGTTACTTGATTCGTTCTATTGACACCAATCAGTTACTTGATTCGTTCTATTTATACCAATCAGTTACTTGATTCGTTCTATTTATACCAAGCAGTTACTTGAGTCACTGTTCTATTTGTACCAAACAGTTACTAGATTCGTTCTATTTATACCAAACAGTTACTTGAATCATAGTTCTATTTATACCAAACAGTTACTTGATTCGTTCTATTTATATCACACAGTTACTTGATGTGTTCTATTTATACCAAACAGTTACTTGATTCGTTTTATTTATACCAATCAGTTACTTGATTCGTTCTATTTATACCAATCAGTTACTTGATTCGTTCTATTTATACCAAGCAGTTACTTGAGTCACTGTTCTATTTATACCAAACAGTTACTTGATTCGTTCTATTTATACCAAACAGTTACTTGATTCATAGTTCTATTTATACCAAACATTTACTTGATTCGTTCTATTTAGATCAAACAGTTACTTGATGTGTTCTATTTATACCAAACAGTTAATTGATTCATCGTTCTTTTTATACCAAGCAGTTACTTGATTCGTTCTATTTATACCAAACAGTTACTTGATTCGTTCTATTTATATCAAACAGTTACTTGATTCATAGATCTATTTATACCAAACAGTTACTTGATTCGTTCTATTAATACCAAACAATTACTTGATTAACTGTTCTATTTATATCAAACAGTTACTTGATTCATAGATCTATTTATACCAAACAGTTACTTGATTAGTTCTATTTATAACAAACAATTACTTAATTCACTGTTCTATTTATATCAAACAGTTACTTGATTCGTTCTATTAATACCAAACAGTTACTTGATTCGTTCTATTTATACCAAACAGTTACTTGATTCGTTCTATTTATACCAAACAGTTACTTGATTCGTTCTATTAATACCAAGCAGTTACTTGATTAACTGTTCTATTTATATCAAACAGTTACTTGATTCATAGATCTATTTATACCAAACAGTTACTTGATTCGTTCTATTTATAACAAACAATTACTTAATTCACTGTTCTATTTATATCAAACAGTTACTTGATTCGTTCTATTAATACCAAACAGCTACTTAATTCACTGTTCTATTTATGCCAAACAGTTACTTGATTCGTTATATTTATATCACACAGTTACTTTATTCGTTCTATTTATATCAAACAGGTACTTTATACGTTCTGTTTATTTAAAACAGTTTACAGTTACTTGATTCGTTCTATTTATACAAAGCAGTTATTTAATTCGTTCCATTTATACCAAACAGTTACTTGATTCGTTCTATTTATATCAAACAGTTACTTGATTCGTTCTATTAAAACCAAACAGTTACTTAATTCACTGTTCTATTTATACCAAACAGTTCCTTGATTCATCGTTCTATTTATACGAAACAGTTACTTGATTCGTTGTATTTATATCAAACAGTTACTTGATTCGTTCTATTTATACCAAACAGTTACTTGATTCGTTCTATTTATACCAAGCAGTTACTTGATTCACTGTTCTATTTATACCAAACAGTTACTTGATTCGTTCTATTTATACCAAAGAGTTACTTGATTCGTTCTATTTATACCAAACAGTTACTTGATTCATAGATCTATTTATACCAAACAGTTACTTGATTCATAGTTCTATTTATACCAAACAGTTACTTGATTCGTTCTATTTATATCAAACAGTTATTTGATTCGTTCTATTTATATCAAACAGTTACTTGATTCGTTGTATTTATATCAAACAGTAACTTGATTCACCGTTCTATATATACCAAGCAGTTACTTGATTCGTTCTATTTATACCAAACAATTACTTGATTCGTTCTATTTATACCAAACAGTTACTTGATTCATCGTTCTATTTATACCAAGCAGTTACTTTATTCGTTCTATTTATACCAAACAATTACTTGATTCGTTCTATTTATACCAAACAGTTACTTGATTCGTTCTATTTATACCTAACAGTTACTTGATTCGTTTTATTTATACCAAACAGTTACTTGATTCACCGTTCTATATATACCAAGCAGTTACTTGATTCGTTCTATTTATACCAAATAATTACTTGATTCGTTCTATTTATACCAAACAGTTACTTGATTCGTTCTATTTATATTAAACAGTTACTTGATGTGTTCTATTTATACCAAACAGTTACTTGATTCGTTCTATTTATACCAAACAGTTATTTGATGTGTTCTATTTATACCAAACAGTTACTTGATGTGTTGTATTTATATCAAACAGTTACTTGATGTGTTCTATTTATACCAAACAGTTACTTGATGTGTTGTATTTATACCAAACAGTTACTTGATGTGTTCTATTAATATCAAACAGTTACTTGATGTGTTCTATTTATATCAAACAGTTACTTGATGTGTTGTATTTATACCAAACAGCTACTTGATTCGTTCTATTTATATCAAACAGTTACTTGATGTGTTCTATTTAGACCAAACAGTTACTTGATTCGTTCTATTTATACCAAACAGTTATTTGATGTGTTCTATTTATATCAAACAGTTACTTGATTCGTTCTATTAATACCAAACAGTTACTTGATTCGTTCTATTTATATCAAACAGTTACGTGATTCGTTCTATTTATACCAAACAGTTATTTGATGTGTTCTATTTATATCAAACAGTTATTTGATTCGTTCTATTTATATCAAACAGTTACGATGTGTTCTATTTACACCAAACAATTACTTGATTCGTTCTATTTATACCAAACAGTTATTTGATTCGTTCTATTTATACCAAACAATTACTTGATTCGTTCTATTTATACCAAACAGTTACTTGATTCGTTCTATTTATATCAAACAGTTACTTGGTGTGTTCTATTTATATCAATCAGTTCCTTGATTCGTTCTATTTATACCAAACAGTTACTTGATTCGTTCTATTTATATCAATCAGTTCCTTGATTCGTTCTATTTATATCAAACAGTTACTTGATTCATAGTTCTATTTGTACCAAACAGTTACTTAATTCTTCGTTCTATTTATACCAAACAGTTACTTGATTCACCGTTCTATTTATACCAAGCCGCTTACTTGCAAGTTTGTCTGTTCTATTTATGTAAAACAAGTACGCGTTTAACTGTTCTATTTATACCAAACAGTTGCGTGTTTGACTGTCCTATACTAAACAGTTAATTATATTTCTATGTATTACCAAACAGCTCGATTTATATCAAACAGTTCCCCGTTTAACCTATTCCTGCTAAATACTTAGAAGTGTAAGTGTTTTGCCTGTTCTATTAATACCAGGTATCATTTACTTAAACCAGACAGTTAGGCATTGAGCCGTGCTGTTTTGATTTAGAGGTGTTCCTCCCTTATTTATACTTAGGCCAATAACATTAAGTTTTGTTATCGCTATGATACCTGTACTTTGCCATGATTTTGACATGAACCATTAAAGGTCATTGTAAGAGGGAAACATTATGCATACAATAAAAAAATATTGTATTACTGATTTTTTTTTATTGTGACATGTAATGTAATGAATAATAAAAACGCATCAATATTGTAAATTCTGTCCAAAGTGCTAAATACCACTCGTACACCATTTTAATCATAAAAGAATAAATCTAACAAATATAGCAATGAGGCATCGACACTACGATGCAAGGCATTTTTAATGATAAAACGCTTGTAGTAAACTTCCGGTATATTCAGGCGAGATTGCTTGTCCAGTACATCTTTTGTTGCTTGAATTCAAGATTTGTATGTTGGACGATTTTTGTCAATGTTTTTTAAGCCATCGATCTGTACTTCTGATTAATTTATTCACCAAAATCTGTACTAACAGCTTTTTGAGCTGACGGTGGACATAGATGACGAAAAGATATCACTGTAGGCTGGCGGCAAGTCAGAACCATAGCTATAAGAACTGGTGTAATTTATAGAAGGTAACTTGACCTTATTCCTGGACTCTGAAGATGACACGATGTCGCTGTAGGCTGGCGGAAAGTCATAACCTTGGCTTGTGTGATTGTTGTAATCAGGAGGAGGCAATGTCACTAAATCTTCAATGTGAAGGTCGCGGTCGTCATGGAAATTGGAATTTTCTTTTGTCAAGTTTATCCGTGGGATTCCGAACATGGCAAACGACTTAACTCCTAGCACTGACGTTGAGAATTCTGAAGATCTTGTTGTTTTGTAAACATTAAAAATAACCTCGTTTTCGATCGGATGAGTAGTAAAGTCGGCAGCACGGTCCAGTCTTGAATAGTCTTCGTCAGTTATAGTGGTCAACATATGCAAATTAGCCTTTCGGCGCCAATTGGTCCAAAGGTGTAAATTACGCATATAAAATCGGTTACTGCCTGGTAATTTATTCACGTTACTTGGCGGTGTATAAAAATTATAGCTCTTTTGGCGTCTGATGTGAGCTGGGATGTTTGTTCTAGAGCTTTCTGCATGTCTTATTGGTACAAAAGAACGTGCGTTTCTATTGCTGATGTTGGTGTGTTGTGATGTTCCATTCAGATTGACTTTCTGTAAAATATTTAGTCTTTTTGACAAGGAATCCCCGAGGCTTATCGTAGCATTCTTAGAGGATGAAATTATATTGAAGGCACCAATATTCTCACTCATCTCCGTTGATATTCGTATCTTTTTTATCTGATAAAAAAAAGAAATATCCTGTTTAAGCATGCACAATATTGTACTTCTTTAAAATTTGTTTGACATCTTTTGCTTTTAAACACAAAGGCGTCTTACTACGTATATTAGCGAGCATAGCGGATGCGAGCTATACGGTACAAAAGTCACGTGATGTACGAGATGTTAACTAAAGACCTGCCTAATAGCTGACAACAGCGCCATCATGGCGACACAATCGCGGTGCATTAGAACACCCGATATTTACTAAATGACTACATTAAACGTTCTATTGAATACCACGTTTTAATAGCCACACTATGACTTGAAAACAAATATAATAAAAAAATTTGATGTCTGATATATATGTTCGTGGTGTGTATTTGCAGGAACCTATAAATCATAATAGTCCCAGGTTTTCGTGAATTACCCTAAAACAGTACAGTACCTGTATGACACATGCTAAGAAATAACAGTTTGAAAAGCTAGTTTGTGTAAAGGACCGTCGTATAAATAACATAGGAGGAAAAGACAGACAGAAAATGTATTGCCCTTATTGCATAAACAACTCTGCTATATTGCATAAACAACTCTTCTAGGTTCCGATAAGTCACGGAATATTAATTATTATTAATTTCCATGGAATGACTGTAAATAAAAATCTTGGAATTATTTTTCGGATTGCGCGCTTGATTGATACACTAACATTATACAGACGCTTGTTTAATCTGTACCACGTGATCTGTACCATGTGTACAATCCAGATGTTATTACTAGTATTAGATGTAAAAATAAACAATAATGACAACAATGTGTATCATCGGAGACATGTAATTATGTCTCTGGTATTATTGCATTGGTACAGAGAAAAAACACAACAGGTAGAAATGGAATGAAAACCATGAAAAAAGTTCACTTCTAATCGATTTCTGACTTAAATTTTCAGCGCGTGTTTACATGAAAGCCTGACGTCACGAACAAACATCTTTTGTTACAATGTACGAATATTGTTTTATCCTGCAAACAAAAAATGCATTTTTTATTAATGAAAAACATGAACAAAGTTCACTTCTAGTCGATTTCCTACTTGAAATTTTCGGCGCATGTTTAAGTGAAAGCCCGACGTCAAAATCAAATATCGTTTTCAACAACACGTCGTAAATCAGAACAGAAAGTAATAAGTAAGGACAATGATACAGAAGACGTTTTTCGGCACTGCAAAATGAAGCAAAATTTTATTCGGCTTCTTTTATTTTACTGTAAATGATTATAGGATAAATACAAAGACATTTAGTACAATATAACAATGTAAATACAATCAGAAAGATTATGGCATAGAAAATGAAAAGACAATCCTTGTCATTTATTATTTTAATAAATTGTACTATTTTTCGTTCGTATGCATTTCTTCTTTACTTAGTTTTTTATGTTTAATTAAAAATGTAAGTACCACGTACCCCGATTTGTTACAGTTCCTTTTGTTCTTATGTTTAACACTTGATCTAAATCTTAACGATTAATTCAACTTTGTTTGAATTTATATAATAAATGTTACTTGTACACAATTTAATTTAACCATCTGTTGGTTTCGAATGATCTGCGCATGCGCATGTAAACACACATTTACTCTTTCCCTAAAGTTAAAATTGTCAAAACTTTAATTAATTATAAAACTTAAACTTAGCAGTTTATGTTACTGTCGAATGTTTATTTCAAATATTACTTACCTACAGAAATAGGAAAAAATAGAAAATATATTTTTAACAACATGTTTAGAAATATGACTTAAACGGGAGGGACATGTCTCTTCTAGTTTAATCTATATAACAGCCACGGCATAATTATTCGTATAGGATTCAAGTCAAATCGCCCCGTCAAATACGCCCTAACCTTAAGCAAAATCGAAGTTATAATTTAATAAACAACCCGTTTATATATCAGCGTTTTCAGCTTTGATTTAACTAATGCTAGCTTCCTACGATTAAATTTAAATACTTACTTTATATGTTCGTTGTATAAACCGTAAAAAATGTAATAAATGTAATTATTGATTACCCAGCGTTTTTTGCGGCCTGACGGGCAAATAAAGTTATTCTTCTTAATGTTAAATACTGACAGAACTGCTTGCTTTGCTATGTTATAGAGGTCAGTGACATGTCTCTGTTGGTACAGTCGGATTGGCATTATACTCATATAGTTTCGTTTTGTCTAAATTTATCCGTTATCTTAATTTACCTATTATCTTAATTATTTTACCATCTGTTTTAGAAATTACGTAACCGTCCCACCAAGGGCATTAAGGTGTCGGTGTAGGACGTAAAAACTCCCAAAGTCAAGTTAATTACGTAACCATGTCCGTTATTGTTTCATAAGTATTTTTACATTATTGTGAATTTTTTATACATTCAAATGCTCATCGAGTTTGTTTTTGTTAGCTAATTTCTTTTCATCTTGTGCTAAAATTGTTAATTGCAATTAAGTCAAGTTTAAATTATCATGCTTATTTCCCTAATTAATTATTTTAATGAGTACCTAATGCACATTAGGTATATCAATATAATACACATTACCGAAGACCGCAATACACGTACAGAAATACTAAAATTTTCTTCCAACTATACTGTTATGTCACTGATTTATCACACCGCACGCTATACATCTGTTTTAATTTTGATCCCTTTTTTTACAATTTAACAAAGAATGAAATTCATCTTTATTTCCTGTATGTTTATAATATTTGCAATTTCTTGTACTCGAATTAAACCTTATACTAGTATTTAAAAATGGTTTCGTTTATAATATATATATATTGCCAATGTAAAATCACATATTATTTTCCTATATAAATATAAATATAAATTAGATTTATCAATATGTTTCCCTAAACTTGTATTATCCTTAATAAAAATATATATCTTTTTTTTTTGCCAAATTATAAAGTATTAAAATTTTTACACATACCAATATTTCTGAAATCTAAGCGTTCTTGCTCGTATGTTGAATACTTCTATAATAAATTATGTAACTCAGTGTTGATCAATTTATACAATTATGAAGGTTATACCAAGCTACTCAAAATCTCAATTTTTAATTATTAATTTTGCATGGTGTGTTTTAAGTATATACTCAAATAATCATTAAAATCGTGTCGGCATTTTTTTCTTTGGTTGTCAAAACATGTTAGTAATATTATAATGAACCAGTTAAAAATTAAGTAAGAAAACACATATTTTTCAAACCTCAACTGTTGAATTCACAACATTACTCCTTTAATCACACAGCATTAAGTGAAACCGAATAGAATGCTTTAAAAACGCGCGAGCACATCAGAGTGAAACAGGCCCAAACACAAATGATTGATAAAGACATATATCAGTTTGAAACAGGTCCACACACAACAGCTTTAAATAAGTCCACACACAACAGCTTACATCCAATATATATGCACAGTTTTTGGAAGCGGTAATGCCGTTATTCGTCTGTCAGATGAGACGTAAAACTGGTGCCTCGTGTACAGTATTCCATCAATTGGCACGTTAAAGACCCCATTGGCAGTATTCGATAAGAGTAGGCGCCCGCGCCGCTGCCATGGCACGTCCCGTACTTGCTGCTAGCGTCTTGGCTCTCTAGCTGGATGCAGCTTGATAGATAAATCTACTTCCACTAAGTCTTTTTTGGTTGCGGCATTTCTGACTACTTTTATCATTTCACTTCTAGTATTTATGGCCTATAAATCCCCCAAAATATAAATAAATAGATAAAAAAAAATTCAATAAAAGCCATTAGGCAATAAGTACGTGCGAGACGTTAAAAAACCCCCATAAGTAAGTAAGCTTACAACAGGCCCACACACAAGATCTTGACACAGACCAACACACATCAGTTTGAAACAGGCCCACACGCATCAAATTGGAACGGGCATACCCATAACAGCCTGAAGCAGCCACACGGCAGTTTAAAACAGGAAGACACACAATATAAACGATGCCCACAAACAGCAGGATGAAAGAGATCCCCACGCAACAGCTTTAAGCCTTAGCCACAGAAAAAAAGTGAAATAGTCCCACGAATAAAATAACAGGTCCCTATACACAACTGTTGGTATCGCTTTTAATTTTGTCGGATGCCCACACAATTCAGTTTAGAATGCACAGCAGGTCACATGACGTCATTTTTAGTCATCTGGTGCGTATTTTCCGTAATAAACTGCAGCATAAACGAGGGTAAACTATTAACATGGCCGTCTGGAATGGTTCGGCATTGATATAAGCATGAACGAGGGTAAATACCACAAGGGAGTGTTCTAGGTCCTATTCTCTTCACCATCTATATTAATGACCTACCAGACGCACTTGAAAATATGGTTAAACTCTTTGCAGATGACACTAAAGTATATGCAACAGTCACCAACGAGGAAGAAAGTCAAAGTCTGCAAAAGGACATCAATAAATTAACAAACTGGTCAGACAAATGGCTATTAAAATTTAACAAGAGCAAATGTAAACAAATGCACCTCGGTGCAATCAGCGACTATAGATATCATATGGAGGACCAAATGATAGACAGGACAACATCAGAAAAGGACCTAGGTGTGATTATAGATGAAAATCTCAACTTTGAGGAGCATATACAGAACCAGGTTAATAAGGCAAATCAGAAGCTGGGTATAATTAAAAGATCCTTTAAATATTTGGATAGTGAAATGTTTATAACCCTATACAAAAGCCTGGTCAGACCACATCTAGAGTATGCAAGCACAGTCTGGTCAGTCGCAAATAAAAAGGAGGCCATACTTATCGAATCAGTCCAAAGAAGAGCTACACGCCTGGTAAAAAGCATTGAACATTTAAGTTATAGTGACAGGCTCAGAAAGCTTGGTTTACCGTCACTACAATACCGGCGAGTCAGAGCTGATATGATCGAGACTTACAAAATTTTATACAATATTGACAAAGTAGAGATAGTCAATAAGTTACTTTTGAACACCAATTGCATCAACACTAGAGGGCATAAAATGAAACTACTAAAAAAGCATTCAAGGACAAAAAAGAGACAACAAACTTTCTCCCAAAGGATTGTTAACTATTGGAACAGCTTACCAGCCAGTACTGTGGAAGCCAAAAGTGTTAATAGTTTTAAAAGTCAATTAAACATTGCTTGGAAAAGCCTAAGCATCAAGTTTGAGCCCCATATATATAGACCGGAAGCGGGTAGCCACAAAACACAAACGGGTCAGAGAGGCATATGTGCCTAAACTAAGGACCTCTAAAGAAAAAGTAAAAGTAAGTAAGTAAACTATTAACATGGCCGTCAGGAATGGTTCGGCACTGATATAAGCATGAACGAGGGTAAACTATTAACATGACCGTCTGGAATGGTTCGTCACTGATATAGGCATGAACGAGGGTAAACTATTAACATGGCCGTCTGGAATGGTTCGTCACTGATATAAGCATGAACGAGGGTAAACTATTAACATGGCCGTCTGGAATGGTTCGGCACTGATATAAGCATGAACGAGGGTAAACTATTAACATGGCCGTCTGGAATGGTTCGGCACTGATATAAGCATGAACGAGGGTAAACTATTAACATGGCCGTCTGGAATGGTTCGGCACTGATATAAGCATGAACGAGGGTAAACTATTAACATGACCGTCTGGAATGGTTCGGCACTGATATAAGCATGAACGAGGGTAAACTATTAACATGACCGTCTGGAATGGTTCGTCACTGATATAAGCATGAACGAGGGTAAACTATTAACATGACCGTCTGGAATGGTTCGGCACTGATATAAGCATGAACGAGGGTAAACTATTAACATGGCCGTCTGGAATGGTTCGTCACTGATATAAGCATGAACGAGGGTAAACTATTAACATGGCCGTCTGGAAGGGTTCGGCACTTATATAAGCATGAACGAGGGTAAACTATTAACATGGCCGTCTGGAATGGTTCGGCACTGATATAAGCATGAACGAGGGTAAACTATTAACATGACCGTCTGGAATGGTTCGTCACTGATATAAGCATGAAGGAGGGTAAACTATTAACATGACCGTCTGGAATGGTTCGGCACTGATATAAGCATGAACGAGGGTAAACTATTAACATGACCGTCTGGAATGGTTCGGCACTGATATAAGCATGAACGAGGGTAAACTATTAACATGGCCGTCTGGAATGGTTCGGCACTGATATAAGCATGAACGAGGGTAAACTATTAACATGGCCGTCTGGAATGGTTCGTCACTGATATAAGCATGAACGAGGGTAAACTATTAACATGGCCGTCTGGAATGGTTCGTCACTGATATAAGCATGAACGAGGGTAAACTATTAACATGGCCGTCTGGAATGGTTCGGCACTGATATAAGCATGAACGAGGGTAAACTATTAACATGGCCGTCTGGAATGGTTCGTCACTGATATAAGCATGAACGAGGGTAAACTATTAACATGGCCGTCTGGAAGGGTTCGGCACTTATATAAGCATGAATAGTTCACTTAACCTCTGTCAATTTTATGAATTAAACTAATACTTCAATATTTTTCATGTATCAGAGTGGTCAAAATCAGAGTCCGAATAAAATATCTATAAGTCTTACTGGTCACTCCAGTATTCGTAAACTATAAACATAAGGTTTGATTGTTTGAATGGTCCTGAACGCCACTTTTATAAATTGTTCAGCTATATCGTGGTCCTCAACATCGGCGATAACAGCTATGTAATACATAGTTAGTGACTAACTACCTTAACCACTAAGGTCCCCGTGAATCTTTTGTTTGTTTTTTTTGTTTGTTTGAATGGTGTTTTAACGCCACTTTCAGCAATTTTTCAGCTATTTCATGGCGTCCAGTTTTTATTGGGGGAGGAAGCCGGAGTACCGGAGAGAACCCCCGACCTGCGGTAGGAAAACTGGCAATCCTTGTCAATTAAGATTGGAGTCGAGTACACCCTGCCTGCAGTGAGAATCGAACCCGCAATCTCAGTGTTGACAGACCACGTGATCAATAGTAGACGAACTACCTTGACCACTCGGCCACCGAGGCCCCGTGAATCTTTTGCCATTGAAACTTATAAAGTAGTAACACCAAGACTTGTTCCGCGATACTGCAATTTTTATTGTATACGGTGTTTAAAGTATCACGTGTTTGGCGCCAAACGTCATGAACAATCTGTCCAATATACAAAAATATCTTGTACATCGCTTTTTTAGATATGTAATTCCAATATTAATTGTAACGTCATTTTCGATGATTATCATTCATATTTCGATGAATTGATCTAGTGTATGAATATATGATGGAAAAATAGTGCGGTCATTTAAATAAAATTTGAACGTAAAACGTGTTCACAAATTCTAAAATGGGTGGAATTATAAAGAATAAAAGCTTTTTTAAACTGAATTCATCGGATAAACGTCATCTCACTCACAAATTTAGAATGAATCCGTTCAGACTTTCTTTAGTGTATGAGCGAATTGGTCTGGTTCATAAATCGATGAATTAATCCTAGACAACTTTTGTTAACACGATGTCATTAACAATCAGTGGAATATTAATACATTTTTACACCATTATATTAAACTCATGGATACTGAATTAGGGTGCAGGTTAGAACTCCCTATTGTCAAAACGCCCCTACCAAAACGCCTCCGAATTTTTTCAAAATGCCACCACCAAAATGCCCCAATTCATATTATTAAAAGCAAGGATTATATAGAATACGTTTCTTTACTCTGCAGCTTGAAAATATACAAACCATGAAAATGGGAATTACATAATTTTGTTTTCCAATTTAAAATGCATGTTTTAAATACGTTTATAAGGTTTTCTACTTTTTTTCAAATTAAAAATATTGTGAGCGTACATTATAATGATAAATGTGTATAAAGCATCTTCTGAATGTAATTTAACAAAAGAGTTCGTTAAAGCTTATGTACCTCAGTACCTCAAAGGGTTATTATTATTTTTTTAACCATAAATGGTTATTTGTTTATTTTACAGTTCCTTGTTTCCTTATAAATAACACTAATTGCTTATCAAGAAAAGTAATTAGGTAGGTCATTGTTTTGATGACGATTAAAACAACTGTATGCATTGTATAAAATAATGTATGCATAACAGATTGTGATGTATAAAATAATGTATTCAACAGTTCTTTTCAATCATTAACAAGTAGTCTTCTGGTAATAATGGAATGCATGTAATATGTTGTTGTAACATTTCATCGGAATCTCTTTCCATAATAATGTCAATATGTAATTAGCTATTGGAAATTGATCAATGTGTCTTTGCGTTCGAGACCGACTTCGAATAAGTTGTACTTGACGATATAACGATTAAATATGAAAATATCACTGTTTACCTAACCGCATTCAACTGCATTTGTGATCTGTCGAAAATTGATGTGGAGAGCTTGAACAGTTTGCTTTGTCAGTGAGGTGGGGTGGTGGGTGTGGCTACCAGGGGCGGATACAGAAAATAGGGCTAGGGGGATGATATTCAGCAAAGCTAGTCTGGGGACCACTCATTGTAATTAATTGTTTATTTAAAAACTAAAAACTATTGTTAGTTAATAATAATTATAATATTTATATTATAAATTTATTATCTGCTTCTTTTTAACACACTCTTGATAGCTCTTTCTTTTCTCTTTATTTCTTTCATCCTTTTTTCGCTCACTCTCTCTTTCTTTTCTCCTTTTTAGGGGGGCGAACGTCCCCTCCGCCCCCTGCCGCTGGATCCGCCACTGGCTACGATATAAAAAAATGTTTATTGCAGGTTATCTTTAAATAAGCAATCTATTAAAAGAACCGAGAATCTAGGGGTTAATGACGTAAATAATAAATCATCTAGAATCTCTCCTCTGCATTACAGGGCCTCATTGGCCGATGGTTAAGGTAGTTCGTCTACTATTGATCACGTGCTTTGTCAACACTGAAAGTGCGGGTTCGAGGTTCACTTCGGACAGGTTGTACTCTCGACTACAATCTTAATTGACTAGGATAGTCAGTTTTCCTATCAAAGGTCAGGGGTTTTTCCCAGGTACCCCGGCTTCCTCTCCCAATAAAAACTGGACACCATGATATTGCTGAAAAATTGTTGAAAGTGGCGTTAAACATGCACCATTCAAACAAACAAAACCTCTCCATTACCCATGCGCATTTGTTCGCCTTTATAACCAATACTCATAAAATATATTAAAAATTATTTATTACTAATATAATTATAAAATGACATATAATAAAAATATTGAATATATTTTGTAATAGTTTATTATTATATTCCTGCCTTCCATAGATATGCTCAATCTTTTCGTCTTGTACTAATATGTTAAATCCTGGTCGTTGTTATTTATGATATTTTAGTCGAGAGTATCTAGCGGATAACATTTTTTGTTGTATTTTGGTAAAAAATGGAGTCTAATCTGATTCCAAACTGTCAAAATGTTTTACTGCCTTTTTCTCCTAGCTCAGTAACATTCGAAATTCCCTTAGTGCATTTTAATGATACCAAGGCAAACAATTCACCAATTCCGGAATCAACAATTATAATCATAAAATTATGACCCAGTTAAAACTAACCACGTCTATAATCTGCATTCAGTTAGACGAATTAATGGGAAGATATGATTAAATCCGTCGATATGTATTCTCAAAGGTATTTTGGTTTGTTGCAAAGTTCGCCGTTAACATCCGGTTGAGATTGCTATGTCCATATATTAACAGTCTGCGTAGTAATCTGGTGGCAATTCATCACAATAGCTGTCGGAATCTGTTGGGTAATCAGGGGGAGGCAACTCGACTAAATCGTCAATGATCAAGTCACCGTCGTCATGGCAATCGACTCGTTCTTTACTAATCTTTACTCTTGGTATTCCGAACAATGTAAAAGCTTTTACTCCCAGCACTGAAGTTGCGCAATCGGAAAATTTTGTTGTTTTGTAAACATTTAACACAATCTCGTTTTCTGGATGATGTGTATTTATATCCGCAACGCGGTTTGAATTAGAAATTGTTTCGTCAACTATAGTAGCTGCCATGTGTATATTAACTCTTTGGCGCCAATCACACCAAGTGCGTATATTTTCCCTATCTAAACTGCTACTGTTTTCTATGTTTCTAAGTGGATTGTAAAAATTGTAGCTCTCATGACGTCTGATATGTGCAGGGATGCTTTTTCTGTGTCTGCTGTCAACTCCTGTTCGTGCACACGAACACGCGCTGCTCTGGATTACTTTCCATAAAACATTTAATGGTACAGACGATGTATCCCCGAGGTTTATCACATCCATGGAACGTGAAATGTTATTCATGGCACTTATGTGTTCAGACATTGTCGCCATTGTTAATGTGTCAAAGAAAACGTACAAATGGTAAACACCTCTTGTCACCTGTCGACCAACACCTCTTGTCACCTGTCGACCAACAAGCTGCAAATAACAATGTATTTCAGCGTCACCGTAAGATTCATGAGAAAGATAAATAAATGAGGCCTGTTCATCTTTAAAATATTTGCTTTGTGGAATGTAATACGAGAATCCATTGTCGTGCAACGCTTTCAGTCTTTGTTCGGCCTTTCTAGCAATTTGAAACAGCGATCGACGACAGAGGATGTCAGTGGGTACTTAAGTTACATCTACTTTCAGAAAAGTAAACATCGAATAATAATATTGATTGATTGATTGTTGTTTAACGTCCAGCAAGCAATATTTCAGCTATATTCAGGACATGGAATTATAATACAAAAAATCTTGTAATTTTCGCCATAAGAGTTCTATCTAACCATGAAGATACAGAATGAAATGCTAAAGGAGTTAATTGAAATGGGATATCAACTGACCTATAAGTACGGTCGCCTGAACATATACATACAATATCAAAATGTATAAAACCAGATATATTTTTCCAATTTCCGAGCCGATGTCATATCCGCTCCGTTATATACTCCGTAACACTACGCTAAGGATATCACCACTGCCACACAAGCTTGAACTTTCCTTATAAACTGCGACTACTAATCAGTCCAAATTATAGAAATACTAGGAAACTTCAGTCTTGCAATCTGCACACTTATTTTCAACCATTGTTCGGCGAAATTAAAATTTGAAACTAAAAAGTAAATAAGGCTGAAGATTTTTTTATTCCGGAAATTGCAGACGATGTACAGCTTAGATTATCTAGAAATAAACGATCATCGATGTCTTTAGTTTAGTTAACCTATATCAGTGTATTCAGTGTATTCAAAAGAATGAAATATTATTTAACATGTGAAATCAATTGATCAATAAGTTCATTTTGTTTAATCCTATCTTATATAGGATAACAAATCAATAAATAGGGAGGGGCTACATACTTGTGTGGCAGAGGTGAATTCTGACGTAGGAAGATTTGTAGCCACTGTTTCGGCGATTGATATTTTTCAACGCCTGCTTTAACAATCGGATCGCCTCGATATTTCCGCGATGTTCCGATTGTTTGTAGAGTAATCGGTCCTGTACCGAGGCAGTAACATATAAATTAAAATTAGCATAATTGCAATAAATTTAAATAAATAATTGGTATCGTATTGTATTAGACAGTGAAGTTTCTGCGTTCTCGTTTCATCTCGTTAAGGTCTCGTTTACCAGGCTTTTGTACGTATTCACTAAAGACTTAGCGAGTGTCATATCCGGTTAGTCATACTTATCCCAGACCACAGTGACCTTTGATCGACTAATTTCGCTAGGCTCCAAAAATTGAGGCAGAGAACTCCCATAGTTTATATTTGATTTAGGTATACTCCCATACTTAATTTCGCGTCTTTATGTGTAACAATGTGTTGTTGATTTCTGTCGGGATACATTTCTGATCATTTTAATAAAAGTTTATTTTTTAAGAAGTCGTGGTGGTTCATTGTTATCCTAGCTCTAAACCTATGATGGTGTGTTAAATCACAAAATTATATCCACAACACGCAAGGTTTTTCTTGCATGACAAATGAATACTGCTTACCGCGTATGGTCGAGCTTTTGCACATTTTGTTCATCAAAAGAGGTATATCAGTTGACAATTATTTCTTTGAGATATTCACAGTTTTGAAATACGGTGTTTTTTTTATAAATATTTTTCATATTCCTTTAGAAAAAGTAATTGGCTGACTCAATTTGAAATTCTCGCAGCAAAGGTCAAGGACGATTTGTGACATGTAAACAACAAAGTATTAAATATGGACAAGTGGGTTATCGTGGATAATTTTTTTTCTACTTGATTTTCGTAATAAAAATGTAAAATATTGATTAATGAAAAAATAAAAGCAAAAAAATGCACTCCACGGGGGTGTGACTTTTAGTATAATTGAAAAATTTTAAAAAAATTGTATATATAAAAGATCACATTTTTTTATATACAATGTCATTGATGTATTATGATTCCTGTACCAATCTATAAAGAATCAGAACGGGAATATGATATAGATTTCTGATGACGTCATTAACCTATTTAGGGTGTGTTCCGTGTTTTCTACCGTGATGTAACGCGTAACAGTCGACCGGGATGTTACTGTTATGATCTCTAGTCAGTATTACATATGTAGGAAATCCATATTTTACACTAAATATATGATAAATTATAAGTTGCTTTAATTTGCAAATTAGACAAATTAGACAGATAGGATCTTATTCGTGTGCTCCAAAGACGGCCATATTGTCCTCATATCCGATGGAGGTTTGATATTAAAAGTGAATCGCCAGTAAAGAAAATGTGTCGGTCTTAATTGCCTATTACATTGTTAATATAGAAAGTGCACAACAAACAGAAATTCTTTTTTATACCGGTAACATATACATTTACGATGGCATAAAATTATGGCTGAGAACAAGCATTAAGGATCCAACTTCCATATAAATTGTTTTTTTTAAATGCAGTTAAAAACTTACCTCATTAACACGTTTTCAATATTTCTAAGTGTAACAGTTCCTAGAAATCATTTCCTACCAATGTAACCATATCCTTGCATTCAGGTTATGATGGCCAAATTTTTCGACCAATCAAACTCATCCATCCACCCATTTTGACAATCAATAATTTGTCAAAATTTGACAAGTTAAATAAAATAAAAATTAATCGAGCGTTCAGTGACGTAACATCTCCAAAGAGGATTTGTCATGTTTGTAGAGATTTATATAATATGTGTTAAGCCAATGTAATGTCTATCCGTGTAATAAGTCAACATTGAAGGCGATTGACCGATTGAAATTTATTTGTTTATCATATTTGAATGATTAATAGGAAATAATAAATAAACATTGGGGATAGCAATAATTACTTGGGGTTTATGTCTTATAAAAAATGTTGACATAGCCAGGTTTAGCTTTCTGTTTGTAATCAAGGAAATGAAAAAAAATCAATTACCACCCATTTTTAGTCTTTGTAGAAATATTACTGACTTAGAAAGTCAGCGTGTTTTGGGGGAGGTTTCTTCCCTGACAAATAAAAACTGCTTACCGCAAAAATGTTCGAACTTATGCCCCGTTTGTAGATCCTAAAAATTATATTTTGAAATCAACAATTATTTTCTTAACTTATTCAGCCATTTTTCATTTTGATAGGGCGATTTTACATAGTAAGTCATGTTTCTAAAGGGATCTGATAGTGTTTACAATTTCGTCTGCTTCCGTGACGGTATTCTGACAAACCGCGTCCACCGCAAAAAACAAAGCCTGACCGGTTTCGAATACACAAAATACACTGCACCTCAGGTACACTTTCGTTCTAATTTATGTCAAAATTAACTATGGAATATTTATTCTTTTTTTCAGCCCTTTATTAGTTGTTGTTAAAACTAGTTTAAGCGCACTACTCTTTATCGTTTTTGGAAATTGCAAATAAACTACAATAAAAAAGAATGCTTGTAAAAGTGAGGCGAGAAATAGTTTTTAAAACCCCCTCCCTCCCTCCATAAGCGTACGTCAACATTTTTTTCAAGTCTGCACATCCACATTACCGGAAGTTTAAAGAACGTACCAAAAAATTTTCAAATTGAAACCCCCTCCCCCCTATAGTGCTCTTTGCAAACTCGTGAAAAATGTTGACAATTATGGATGACCCCTAAGATTTATGTTAAAATATTCAGGTGACACTGAATTATAATAAGGATACGGAAAAAACAGATTCCCATTAGTTTGTGGACAAATCCCTGATAGTTGTTCGTTTTGCCCTTCGGATATTTTTATGAGAATGATTAGATCTATATTATTCAATAGGTGAACAAAGTCCTCCCCATTATACATATAATTTACATGTAACGTCAGTTATGTAGTACTGTAAACCTGAAAACCTTATTGAACCCATTTTGACCTTTAGGAAGATACTCTTAATATTAATGGCTTTATTTTATAATAATTATCAGTTTTGTTTACAGGTGTAAAACTATATGACCCGTGAAATCTAGAAACTCAGAATAACACCATGCAATAATATCGTGTAATAACTGTGTTAGAAGGAAAGTCACTTAAAAGAATGGCCTTCACTAAGGAAGAAAGTTTTCATATAGAGCGTGGAGGATTAAAAAAAAATTCGTGAACAGCGTATTTGCTGTTTGTATATATCTATTAAGTGGACGATGATGAAGTTCACTTCTTTTTAAAATGTGATCACAATTCGGTCTAATCTCTTATCTGACTTCAGTATTTCTAATGTTTGCACGTATCTCAATAATCTTAAAATCATTTAAATACCCGGAAACAAAGGAGTTTTGGCTCTGTCATTAAATAGTCCCTGGAACTGAGGACAGGGGACTCGTAGACTTGTATATTTTGTCGAATTTTCTTATTGATATTTGTTTGTTATTTCTTTGTTTTATGTCACTGATCAAGCTAAAATTGGTTTATATGACAAAAAAGATTTATACATAGTTTTATAACAATGAAGTACATCTTTATATACAAGAAGCACGAACACATTTTAAAAGTTACACCGTCAGCAAAATATGGAAATACAAGATCTGTCCGTTTAATTTTGGTTTTCCAGCGAGTAATATCAAATAAATTTCATTATAAAACAATGGGGGGAACTGTTTTTATCCTTTAACGATTAGATACAGTATTATTGTTTCATTTTGTTTGATTGGTGTTTAACGCTATTTGAAGCAAATTTTCATCTTATCACGGAGTCCGGTTTTTATTGGGGTAGGAAGCCGGAGTACCCAAAGTAAACTCCCGACCTTCAGTAGGATTAAGTTTGGTGTCGAGCGCACCCTGCCTGCAGTGAGACTGGAACCCGCAACCTCAGTGTTGACAGAACAAGTGATCGTTAGTAGACGAACTACCTTAACCATTGATTCGGCCACCGAGGCCCTTAGATACAATTTTAAAATTGTAGCTTATTTCTAGTTTGAAAATTACGGCGCGTTATCTATTGAGTAAGTAACATTCACAGGCAAAAAAGTCTACATGCCGCAAACCAGAACATCGTGAGGGCAAGGGTACCAGTTTATTCTCTACATCTTTACTAATTGATCCGCAGTGGTATATCCATAACACCGATATACTATTATTCGTAGAGTCTCGTGAAGAACAATTTATTTGTATACGTTTATTGCACCACAGATGCATTGATTCTATTATATAACGCTATATTTATGTACAACAAAAGAATATAAAAATGTTTATGCCTTGCAGTACTCTTACTGTTCATTCTTTTATCATTTTGAAATAATAAAACGGATCTCCCTTGATTTTTCTTAGTTTTTGTATCGGAAACATACTGTCTCTCAAAAGCATTGACGAAATATTGAGTATAACACAATAATTTATCATTTCTCTGGACGTGTAACAGAAGTAAATGTGTACCAGTATAACAGGTTACCAGATTTTGTACACTACATTAAGGTATAACAGTAGTAAATGTGTACCAGTAACAGGTTTCCAGATTTTGTACCCTACATTAAGTACAGAACTGAATACTACGTTGTGTTCTGATTTGGTTAATAGTGGTTAGTGTACAACTTTTTGTCTGTAAGCTCCTACATAAATTACGTTTTAAAAGTGTAAAAAAATTTCTCAGATCTTGCAAATAAAATTTTGGTAATTCTTAAACATTGTAGTATTTTTACATTCACTGCACTAGAAATTACACGTGGGAGCGTCTATAGCACATTTATAAAACACACAATGTGAATTTGTTCCCGGGCTTTGACTAGTTTTTTAAGTGTACAAAGAGAAAATCCAAATTTTGATATGGAATGGAAAAGACAATAGCTACCGCCACATCAAACAGGATAAAAGAATTCTATATATTCATCTTAAACTACAAAATTACCTTAAATTTCATGTTATGCATCCTTTCATAGTTCTGGCTCGCTTTTTTCTACTTTGAAAATCAGTATTGTTAAAGTTGGATAAAAGTGGAGTTAAAGAATTGCTAATTATGTAGGTTAAAATTAAGCGGTAATTATGCATGTCGCTTAAATACTGATTTTTACAACAGCGGGATTCTATGCAGATAAAAAGCGGCATTTAAGTTACGCTGTGATATAAAAGCGACGCTTCAAAATTGTCTGAGTTAACATGCATTAATAGAGAGCGCTGCATTAATGCAATATATGCTACTTTGGTGGAAGCGTAACACGCAGATAATAAGAATGAGTTGTAACAATTGGATGCACATATTAAAACATGAGAATTGCATATGATAAAAAACGTTAAATATTATGTCACTAAAATTATATACCTTTGTGTGAGGAAATAAACTGTTAGCTAAAAGGTGGATGTTTTGCATCCGGAAAGAAAGATACCAGTCATGTGAACTATTTAAAAAGCAGATACTTACGTATATTAAATAATGTTAATAATGGCAATGTAGAAATTATGTAATAGTAACTTGAGTGTAGGCCGTTACCCATAATTATAGACTAATGAAGGACCTGATACGGACCTTTTTTTCTCAAAACTGTAGTTAAAAGAACAGACTGCAAATTATCCAATGGGAATGGTTTGTTACACCATTGATATTAAATAATTTACATCACTTTAAATGCTATAATAACAACTTGCTAAAGTACTAATCAGTTTTAACACATGCTTGACCATTAAACAAATATTTAATATTTACGGCTAGTGTTAATTTTTTGATAAGAATTATTTTCAGTTTTTTAATTATTTGTGCGTTAAAACCAGTTCCGACCAGTTAGAAATATTACGCCATGCTAAACGTTAATTGTCTATATTAACTGGACATTGTTGATTACGTCACTTATCCACTCCCGATATTTAAACAGTCCTACCAAATGTTGGACAAGCTTCGCAGTTTATATAGACTTTGAAAATATAATTATTTCGAGTTGATTAACATCGTCGATGTCCCTGGGTATACCACTCGGTTTTCCAGGCTCCTGGGTATACGACTCGTTAAGCGAGACTCCTGGGTATACCACTCGATCACCGAGACTGAAAAAGTAATTGGCTGACTCATTTTGAAATTCCCGTAGCAAAGGTCAAGGCCGATTTGGGACATGTAAACAACAAAGACAAAGAATTAAATATGGACAGGTTATCGTGGATTATTTTTTTTACTTGATTTTCGTAATAAAAATGTAAAATATGGATTCATGAAAAAAATAAAAGCAAAAAAAAAAAAAAAAAAATGCACTCCAAGGGGGTGTGACTTTTAGTATAATTGAAAAATAAAATAAAAATTGTATATATAAAAGATCACAATTTTTTATATACAATTTCATTGATGTATTATGATTCCTGTACCAGTCTATAAAGAATCTGAACTGGAATATGCCGGGATGTTATGGATTTTTGATGACGTCATTAACCTATCAAGGGTGTGTTCCGAGTTTTCTACCGTGATGTAACGCGTAACAGTCGGCCGGGATGTTACTGTTATGATCTCAAGTCAGTATTACATATGTAGGAAATATATATTTTACACTTAATATATGATATATAAATTGTAAGTTGCTTTAATTAGCGAAGCTAGACAGATAGGATCTTATTCGTGTGCTCCAAAGACGGCAATACTGATAAAATTGTCCTCATATCCGAGATAGGACCTGCTTTGTTACCGATATTACACAACTATTAACCTAAAAAAGTCTGTTTTAAACCAACAGATGATTGTGACTTTTCGTAACTTCACAAAAAAAAAATAAAATAAATAATTCGACATTTGTCGTACACACATAGCTACCTTTGGTATGGTAATCACTTTTAAAAAATTCAAATATAACTTGTGACTTTTTTAATATGATATGTTTTAGCACATTTATGAATGATTTGATTTTATTGATACACTCTGGCAGTATACACTGCAACAAGAGGACAGCATGAAAATAACATATATACAACATGGCAAAACAAGGACAGGGTGGTACCAAATTTTATTGATATACTCTGGCAGTATACACTGCAACAAGAGTAAAGCATGAAAATAACATATATACAACATGGCAAAACAAGGACAGGGTGGTAACAAATTTTATTGATACACTCTGGCAGTATACACTGCAACAATTGCAATAAAATTCCGTGGATAATTTTGCACGTCTTGAAACGGCAGTTGTACCTGGACGTGAAAATGTTACAGGTAAATCATTACTTGTCTATGAAGGGTAATTAACAGAATTAGCAGGTAAACAAACAGGATGTTTATTGCAATTACTAGATCATTTGACTCCGACTTTGAAGTATTCGGACTTTTTCAAAAGCTATCCAGATTAAAGGTTAATCATGTAATTCGAAATTAAAAAGGCACACCCCCTCCTGCCAAGACAGGTATGATTTGAATACACCGAAGTGTCAGAACACAGGATGTATATAAGATTTCGAATACCTTTAGATGTCAGAGGAAACGTAAAACTTACACGTTAACTCAAATATACACAACATGTAAAATTTTGGAAACTGTGTTACGCACACGCACAATTTTTGCTTATATATAGATCAGGAATACGAAACGTTATCTTTCCACAACCTTGTCTTATAGTACAACCTTCTGTTATTGACCGTTTCGCGTTATTATCCTTCGACGACTTTTAAGGTACTTGGATGTCTAGTATCGCCATCTAGTGACGAGATGGTGACAAGATGGCGGACCTCCATCAGTGCATTTTTACGATAAATTCCATGCAGAAACTTAACCACTGAAAATATAATAAAACATCAAGAGGCAAATGTGTTTCTTTTTAGTTGAAGAATAACATATCAAATTTTCATTTTTTCGCGAAGTTTCCCTTTAACCGAAGATGTTGTATTTGTTCATTATTGCAGTAAAAAAGATAGTGAGATTAATTCCCAATCGATCTTAAATTGCATAGGGTACAAAGACGTTTGTTTTGAGGAGTTTTTTTCAGCGCCCAGTTTCTATTGGAATCTTAACGTTAGAACATCGAAGTTTGGTGGTATATATTCTATACTATTTTTCTGCAAGGCTGTCAGATATTTTTCTATGCTAGAATTAGTTTTTATCTTGGAATAAAACTGACCTCTTGAAGAGTTTTCCAATTCTGGATGAACTAGTTCAATAAAACGTGTTTAATACATAATTTAGTATCATTCTTACTGAGTGCACTTTGAATGGCCCAAACAAAGCTAAATCCCGTTTAATCAAGTATAGATTTTATGTGCGAGATCCAACGGGAATTGCATACCCCCGTGTTATGCAGGTGTAATAGTAACTGATATAGATTTCCTGACAGCTTATCCGTGTTAATTTAACATTCGTGTCTGAATTTTAATTTCTATAGGAGATGTACCGGTCTCTCCATAAACCATATAATTTGGCGTGCTCAGTCGAACTGATAGAATATTTTAAAGAAATTTAAATTAAATCTTTTCTATACAATGAGAATTTTTAAATCCCCAGACTTCACAAGAGTATAATAAAATAGGCTCAATAAGAGATTCGAAAAGTTTCAATTGAAGATCGATCGGTATATTAATATTCCTATTTTTCCCGCACAGAGCATAAACAGCTTTTTTGAGCTTGATCACACAGTTTCTTTTTCGTCAAAGAAAATTGTCCATTATAGTTAAAAATAGTTCCTAGATATGAGAAATGATCACCAATTTCTACAATTTGTCCACATAATTTAAATTCATGCTTTTTTCTACATTTTCCTTTAGAAAAAATCCTGCAAGTCCTTTGCACTCTCAGCGAAAATAATAATGTCATCTGCATATAACAGTACAAATATTAATACATATATTCTCAAATCGTCATTCATTAATAAAGTTATATTTGATAAACCAGTAATATTGTTTGCACTAAAATAGTTCTCCAGATCTGATAGAAATATAGAAAACAAAAAAGTGGATAAGTTTTCTCCTTGCCTAACACCAATATCACATGAGAAAAATCCGGAGATTTTATTACCTTGCTTGACGCATGATTTGATACATCACTTTCAAGATTTTACCAGAAATATTATTTTTCATCAGTTTTTGCCATCCTCCAAACAGTGTCAACCGCTTTTCTAAAGTCAATGAAAGTGCAGTACAATTTTTTCCCATAACCAAGTATATTTCAATCAAAACATGGAGGCAAAAAATATTATCGACAGGAGTATAACCCTTACGAAACCCAGCTTGAGCTTCTGGTATAATATTACATAAATCTGCATATTTCGAGAGTCTGTTGTTCAGAACTGAAGTAAATAATTTTCCCATTGAAGACACTAAGGTGATTCCCCTGTATGAATCCAGGCTATTTGGATCACCTTTGTACTTATACATAGGCATTATAATATCTTCAGTCCATACATCTGGAATTATACCAGAAAACACATAATTTAAATTAGTTCCCAGGCTTTAACTAGTTTTCTTTTAATTTGTGCATTATAATTAATATTTTAAGTGTACAAAAGGAAAACCGAATGGAAAGACAATGGCCACCACCACATCAAACAGGATAAAAGAAAGCGATATTCATCTTAAACTACAAAATTACCTTAGATTTGATGTTATGCATCTTTTCGCAGTTCTGGCAATTAACATGAATTAATAGAGAGCGCTAAGAGCGACGTCTTGTAAGAGCATGTTTTGCTACATAAATGCCATATATGAAACTTTGCTGACAGCGTAGAACACTCATAAAAAATATAGTTATACAGGGTTGGATTGGTTCTCTCGCCGCTCGTTTGCAGCGCTTATTGCATATTATCAGAAACGTGAAATATTATGTCACTGATATTGTATACTTTGGTGTGAGAAAAATAATCTGTTAGCTAAAAGGTGGATTTTTTGCATCTGGAAAGCAAGATAGAACCCATGTGAACCATTTGTAAAAGCAGATACCTACGTACATTAAATAATTTTAATAATGGCAATGTATCCATTATGTAATAGTAACTTGTTTGTAAGGCCGTTACCAGAATTATGGACTGATGAAGGACCAGATACGGAAGTAACTTGTTTGTAGGGCCGTTACCAGAATTATGGACTGATGAAGGACCAGATACGGAAGTAACTTGTTTGTAGGGCCGTTACCAGAATTATGGACTGATGAAGGACCAGATACGGACCGTTTATTTTAAAACTGTAGTTAAAAATACAGACAGCAAATTATCCAATGAAAATGGTTTGTTACATCATTGATATGAAATAATTTACATTATATCTCTTAAACTGCTTTAATAATAACCTGCTAAAATATTAAACAGTTCTTAACACATGCTGGACCATTCAACAAATATTTAATATTTACGCCTAGTGTTAATTTTGTGATAGCAACTAAGAATTATTTTCAGTTTTCTAAATATTTGTGCATTAAAACCAGTTCCGACATTGTTGATTACGTCACTTATCCACTCCGAATATTTAAACAGTCCTACCAAATGTTGGAAAAGCTTCGCAGTTTATATAGACTTTGAAAAAATAATTATTTCGAGTTGATTAATATCGTCATTTACGTAGGGTGTGTTATAACACATATACAAAATGAACTGTTTAAAAGGAATCAAATCTTGTCTAAAAAAGTCTGTTTTCATTGTAAACAATATGATACAAGTAATCTAATAAAACAACATGTTTGAAAAATTAAAATACCATGTATTTAACGAGGAGATAGACCAAACAGAAACCTCACAATCCATTAAAATCAACAATGTATCACCGAAAATCTCCAATTTCATCAACTTTTCAACTATTTTATGGCGTGCAGTTTTTTATTAAGAATGCCAATGTACCGATTAAAAGTACCCCGATCTTAGGAAGGAAAAATGGCATATCCTTGTTAATTTGGTCGAGCACACCTATACTGTATCGGACACCCTTTGTGTAAACACGTCGGCAATCAATAGCATGACTCATGACCAAAACCCACGCGGTCACCGAGGCCCCTGGGTATACCACTCGGTCACAGAGATCCCTGGGTATACCACTCGATCACAGAGGTCCCTGGGCATACCACTCGATCACAGAGGTCCATGGGTATGTCACTCGATCACAGAGGTCCATGGGTATGCCACTCGGTCATCGAAAGTGATGGGTATATCACTTGGTCATTGAGCCCTCTTGGTATACCATTCGGTCACCGAGAGCCCTGGGATACTACTCGGACACAGAGGCCATCGGTATACCACTCGGTCACCAACGATCCTGGGTATACCACTCGGTCACAGAGCCTACTTGGTATACCACTCGATCAACGTAGAAGACTTTAGTATGACTAACCAATAATATCATTCGATTACCTAGGCACTTGTATACCCCTTGGTCAGCCATCCCCCTGTGTATACTCCACGTGGGAACCGAGGCCCATTGGCATACATATTGGTCGAAGAGACCCTGAGTGTAATCCTTGGTTACCGAAAACCATGGGTTTACCCCTTGTTCATCGAAGAATCAGGATTTTACCATTGGTCACCGAGGGGCATGGGTATACATCTAGGTCACCGAAGTACCTGGGTATACCACTTGGTCACCGAGGACCCTGGGTATACCACTTGGTCACCGATCCCCATGCGTATACCAATTGGTCACCGAAGCGCATTGGTATACCAATCGGTCATCGAGGCCCCTTGGTTTACCCCTTAGTCATCGGGAAACCCGGGTATAAAAGACTTAATATAATTATTCATAGTATTTTCTCGGTCTTGGTCTTGGTACCGATGGTAGAAAATACACAGAAACTGCCGAAGAGCAGGCTAGAGATACCAACCCTAAAAGTACATAAAAAACTTTCGAAGAGCAGGCTACAGTAACGAACCTAGAAAGTACACAAACGCTGTAAAAGAGCAGACTAGTATACTGGGACTAGAAAATAGCAAAAGCTATCGAATGGCAGGCTGTAGTACCATGATTTTATACAAGACGCAAAAAGAAAGCTGTCGAAGAGCAGGCTAGTGTAATGGGACTAGAAAGTACTCAAAAGCAGTGGAATAGCAAGCAACAGTACCGGAACTACATAGTACAAAAACAATATGAAATAGCAGGCTACAGTACTGGGACCTGAAAGTACAGAAAACCAGCGAAGAGCAGGCTACATTACCCGGACTAGAAAGTAAACAAAAGCTGTCCAATAGCAGGTTACAGAAGTGGGTCTAGAAGGTACACAAAAGCTGTCTAATAGTAGACTACAGTACTGGGCTTAGAACATAGACAAAAGCTGTCCATAGAAAGTACAGAAAATCTTTCGAATAGCACATTATATTTTGGGACTATACAGTATGCAAAACATGTCGAAAATAAAGATACAGTATCGGGGTTTGAAGTACGTAAAAGCTGTCGTATAGCAAGCTAGAGTATGGGTCCTCGAAAGTACACATGAGCTGTAGAATAGCAGATCGCAATATTTGCACTGAACAATATATACAACAAAAATGTCGAATAGCATGTTCAGTACCGGGACTCTCAAATTGACTTAACATTACGGGTGCCAGTGTACCAAAAGGAAACGAAACGAACCAGTACGTTCAATCACGATGAGCTATTAAATGGCTTTAATAAATTATATTGCGTTCTGCTCTTTTGATAAATTGATAAAAATACCATGAAAACACAAACTGTCGCGTGACTTACGACCAATCTTTTATCTATCAGGTACACATACTTCCGGTATACTTACACACTTGTGTGAAGTTCAGGCCTATTAAAGAAATATACATCAATTACTTGTAAAACTATCAACAATTAATAGATAGAATGAGACCTGGCCCCAGCGCCATAAAACCTACTTGAGTAAAAATATTTTTGCTCAGCATGAGAATTTACTCAACTACAATGACAACAAGGGAAAAGGAAAGATTTGATTGGATGAAGTTGAGAATAAAAAAATTCCCGGGCCCTGAAATTAATCGTAATTAAAATACTAGTCAAGGATAAAACACGTCATTTAACGGTAACACAATTATTTGCAATAAATCTATTAAAAGTTAATAGAATTTTTTTCATTATAATAAAGAAAAAAAACCTCATTTAGAACCAGTGGCCAAACTCTTTATATTGATAAACCTAAACTGATTGACTGATGAAAACACTGCAATGAAAGTACCACAAAGTCTTAAAAGTCTGTATATATAGTTATGGTTTAATGTGTTTTTCACGGAATGTTGGGTTTTTATTTTATAGCCGTATTTGACTTTTTTAAGCTAACCCCATGACCCCTTAACTGATTGTAGTAGCCCTCACCCAATGCATCAAAACTGACAAGAAGAAAAGCTTTCGAACACATCAAAGTATTAAAAGACTGTAAATATAGTTGTGATTTAATGTTTTTTAAATGGAATGTTGGGTTTTTATTTCAAAACCGTAATTTACTATTTCCAATGACCCTTTAACTGATTGTAGTACCCCTAAACCCAATACACTAAAACTGACCATTTAGAAGAAATTTGCATGGTTAAAATTGATTTAAACCTCTCGTGCTATTGTGACGTAATCGAAATTTTCCGGCAATCATTTTATTACATACAAACATTTACACACAAAGGATTGACCTCTGATTGAGCTTATTTTTATTTACCTTTGAAACATAATCTCCTTTTTAAAAAATGTCTTACATAAGGTCCAGAGTTTATGTATCTTGATACTAAAGGACGCGGGACATTTTATTTATAATCAAATTTTACGGTAATAATAATAATAATAATTATAATAATTACAATTTATTTTAAGTAAATATTATATTAAATCTCACCTTATGCAAAATAACGTAAGAACTTATAATGTGCTACGTATACTTTTGAAATTAGTTTAAAATATTTTATTGATTAGTAAATTTTAACAACTTATGAAGACGTTTTCTCGCCTGAATAATCTCTCAAACTATTAAACAAGATGACAAAAAGGAAATTACTACAAATTTCAATGCATACAAAAAATAAGATGAAACAAGACAAAATATACAATTCAATACATGCACTATAAATAATATTCAGGGAAAGAAAACCTAAATAAAATATAAACAAAACAAGTACTATCTTTAAAAAAGAGATTCGACGCAACTCTTAGAGATGTAGGTAAGGTAGAATGGAAACTACACAAACATCAATAAGAAAAAACTTTAAAAAAAATTACGTTTTCTTTCATTGATGTGTGTGATGAAGGTAAATAATTAACGTGCTGCGAACTGTATCCAATTAAAAAAAAGGGTATAATAGCTATAATATAAGAAGGTTGCTACATTCATGGATTTTAAAAACATTATTATTAAATAATAGGGTATTATCAAAAAGAGACTTTGCAATTAGAGCTCCATCTCCTGTCTGCACGTAAATGACGACGGACGCAAAGAAAGAAGATAGGCATTAATGGCTTTAAAAATCATTTAGCTAACAATAAACATATTTAAATATCCTCAATGAAAAGCTATTTCAGAAGTAGACCAACATGGTAAATAAAAAACAAACAAACCTTTCTATGTATATTCGGAGTTGTAGGTTTTTTCTTGTGATGTATCGTATATATTAACTCGAAAACAAGTTAGTTAACACTTTAAAATTTCAAAACAAGGACCTATTTTTTAAAATAAATTTCATCAGCAAATATGTACTTTCATGCATCAAGTAATATTTATTCACATGTATTAATTACAGTTTGCTATTTATTAATTTCACAATCTTTTAAAATGGGAACTTCTAAGTAAAATATATTAACATGAACACAAAATGTCAATTCAATGCTTGTTACATGTATTGTAAAAATCTCAAAAATGGGGGAGGGAGATAAACCGTATGGTCCAAATAAATAATTGCAACGAAACAATCATAGAATTTTACTCTAAATTTTATGCGATGTGTGTATAGTGAACAAAATGTGTTATCGAACCACTGTGTCTCATACTAGTCACTTGGCGTTCTGACAATTACCAATGACCTACTTACCTTTGTGTAGGATCATTTGTATGACAATAATTTCACGATAGGGAGAGAGAGTGCGTGGGTCAGGATGTCAAATGAAGAAAATATGGTGTAAATACAACACCGGCGTGAGGATTGTTTACAGATACGATGGTCAACAAAGCAAATACAATTCCATTACATACGAAATGCGCAAAAATTACACGACATATGGTTTTATCATGTAATTATTGTTTATCAGTTCTGAATGGCATTCTTTTGGCATAAAAATAATTCTCTAAAGTAAAATTACGACTACCAATTGTTTAAAAACATCAGTCTGCTGGAATAATTGTTGGGAAATGCAAATAGGATGCTTTTCAGAGTATACTATAGCAGATTGTTCGAACGCAGAATTTTTTACTATTTTTGTCCAATCAGAATGCAGGCTTGTCTTCAATAACAGTACGTTACCGTGGGTAAGCGTCTTTTAGTTCAAAGGTCACAATTCGAAAATATACCGACTGCGTCGGAAAAATGGGGTAAGGGACGGAGTCGAGCTATGTAATGATGAGTGTAACATTTGGCATGTCTAAAAATTATATTGTTCACGTCGTCACTAAGACAAACAGAACCAAAGAGCAAAATTTCAATAGTAGGATTAATAATTTGCATCAACGAATATAAAAATTGATTTCTAATATTGTCATAAAGTGGACATTCTAGAAAATAATGTAAGGAGTCTTCTAAGGGACAACCACAGGCACAGCTTTGGTCGTTAGGTTTACTCTATATAGATCGGGGTTGAGCATGCGTATCAGAGTTTTGACAAGATTAATGATTAAGGACTTGCTCATGAAGTTTACCAATGCTACCTATATATTCCACAGGTTTCTTTGTACAATTTAGCACTTAAAATGCGTCTCTTGACTTTTTGATACTGACCGGTGACTTTCGGCATAAATAGATGTGCAACACCTTCAAAATCTAATGATTTCAGATATCCATCTAGCTCTTCCGGGTGATGAGTGTACCTTCTTTACGAATACTTCAGACTATGAGCAGTTGGTGTTAGATGGGCCCTGGAATAGAAATCACCTATATTAAGACAGACATTGAAAACACCTATACTAAATGTTACACCCCGCTGCGCTAGGTGTTTTGCTTGCATTTTTTTTATTATTCCATATTGTACCTTTGCAGTGTTAAAATCCAAGTTAAAACATTTCTACACGGTAACACATCCATATTTTATATTATGCCTTTGTTGTTGACAAGTTCCAAATCGTCCTTGACTTTTGCTACGGAAATTTTACATAGGAAGTCAGCAATTAGAGTTTCTACAGGGACCTTGCGTTGTTTTAAAAAAGATCGTCTGCTTTCATAACGTTCAGTGGTATTCGGACAAACCGCGAGGATTTTCCCGCCTTAACTGCAGACGATATTACCCGAAGGATTTCGAACAGACGACAATGGATTCTTCCAAACATACACTTCCGTTGTAATTTAGGTCAAACATTACAATAGAAAATTGCTCTATCATATTGAAAAATTCGCCGCATTTCAAAACGCTAACTAACTGTGGAAAATAAAGTGATGAAATCAATTTAAACATTTTTTGATCTACAAAATGAGCGTAAGCTGGACCATACGCGGTAAGTAGTTTTCATTTGTCACCCAAAAACAATAACCAAAATACATCAACATTTAGCATAAGTAAGTGATTTTAGCGATGGCGATACCCCGTTTTAGTAAGCATCTACCCAATATTATTTGTGCAAAAACATTCACCGATAACAACGTGACATCCGAGTCCGTATCTACGAGAATTTAAGTGTATAAATCATATATAACAAGTAAAATTCAAGTTCTCGGTCTGGTCCGATTAAAAAGCTAAAACTCTTGGCACCAATTTCCTGAAGCAGTTGAGTATTAAGAACAGGACATTCCCTCTTCAGATGCAACACTAATGTTTACAATGACACAATTACGAAATTTAATTTGACTCTCTACCAATCCTTTCGCTCGTGGTTTTTGCATTTTCTCGACCTTGACCTCTTTTTAAAAATTTTGTATATTGCTCATACTCGAAATCAGTTTAGAAAACATTGAGTTCTAGGAACAGTCGTACTCCTTTGTTTCATTGTTTTATTGCGTTTATCGAGTATTCATCATCTTTTGGTCTTTTAATCAATCAATCAATCGATCGATCGATCAATCAATCAATCAATCAATCAATCAATCAATCAATCAATCAATCAATCAATCAATCAATCAATCAATCAATCAATCAATCAATCAATCAATCAATCAATCAAGAATAAGAAAGCCGAACGTTCAACAAATACACTGATATAAACGACCAAAATGTATAAAAGCCAATACCACTAGGTAACTAAGGCCCATGGTATACTACTTGGTCACTAAGGCCCATGGGTATACCACTCAGACACTGAAAGCACTGGGTATACCACTCGGTCACAAAGGCCCCTGGGTATATCACTTGGTCACGAGGCCCCTGGGTATACCACTTGGTCGCAGAGGCTACTTGGTATACCACTCGATCAACGTAAAAGACTTTAGTATGAGTAACCTATAATATCATTCAATTACCAAGGCACTTGTATACCCCTTGTTCAGCCATCCCCCTGTGTATACTCATCGGTCGACGAGGCCCCTGAGTGTAATCCTTGGTTACCGAAAACCATGGGTTTACCCCTTGTTCATCGAGGCACCAGGATTTTACCATTGGTCACCGAGGGGCATGGGTATACATCTAGGTCATCGAAGTACCTGGGTATACCACTTGGTCACCGAGAACCCTGGGTATACCACTTGGTCACCGAGAACCCTGGGTATACCACTTGGTCACCGAGAACCCTGGGTATACCACTTGGTCACCGATCCCCATGAGTATACCACTTGGTCACCGAAGCGCATTGGTATATCAATCGGTCATCGAGGAACCCGGGTATAAAAGACTTAATATAATTATTCATTGTATTTTCTCGGTCTTGGTCTTGGTACCGATGGTAGAAAATATACAGAAACTGCCGAAGAGCAGACTAGAGATACTGGGACTAGAAAATAGCAAAAGCTATCAAATGGCAGGCTGTAGTACCATGATTTTATACAAGACGCAAAAAACTGTCGAAGAGCAGGCTAGTGTAATGGGACTAGAAAGTACTCAAAAGCAGTCGAATAGCAAGCAACAGTACAGGAACTACATAGTACAAAAACAATATGAAATAGCAGGCTACAGTACTGGGACATGAAAGTACAGAAAACCAGCGAAGAGCAGGCTACATTACCCGGACTAGAAAGTAAACAAAAGCTGTCCAATAGCAGGTTACAAAAGTGGGTCTAGAAGTTGCACAAAAGCTGTCGAATAGTAGACTACAGTACTGGACTTAGAAAATACACAAAAGTTGTCCCTAGAACGTATGCAAAACATGTGGAAAATCAAGATACAGTATCGGGTATTGAAGTACGTAAAAGCTGTCGTATAGCAAGCTAGAATATGGGTATTCGAAAGTACGCATGAGCTGTAGAATAGCAGACCGCAATATTTGCACTGAACAATATATACAACAAAAATGTCGAATAGCATGTTCAGTACCGGGACTCTCAAATTGACTTCACATTACTGGTGCCAGTGTACCAAAAGGAAACGAAACGAACCAGTACGCTCAATCACGATGAGCTATTAAATGGCTTTAATAAATTATATTGCGTTCTGCTCTATTGATAAATTGATAAAAATACCCTGGAAACACAAACTGTCGCGTGATTTACGACCAATCATTAATCAATCAGGTATCCGGTATACTTACACACATGTCGAAAGTTCAGGCTAATTAAAGAAAAGTACATGTAAAACTATAAACAATTAATAAATAGAATGAGACCTGGCCCCAGCGCCATAAACATACTTGAGTAAAAAAATTTTGCTCAGCATGAGAATTTACTCAACTACAATGACAAAAAGTGAAAAGGAAAGATTTGATTGGATGAAATTCACGAACCGTGACGCAAAAGGTTTTCAGAAAAATTATTGAAAAGACTTTCATAACAAAGTGTATGAAAGAAAATACATTACAATGCATTTACCACAGAAGTAATATTTCAATAAAAATAATAATACTATGAAATTAGCGAAATTTCTTCCCTCGACCAGTCAAAACTCTGTTTTTTAATACTCTCTTGCATAACCGGAAATCGCTCTCACGGTGTTTTTAAAAGTCTCATTAAACGCTGATTGATTAAACAAAAAGAAAGCACGAAACCTCGATCCAAGCATTTGAAAATTACTGCACAGAAACAGTACGGTAAGTTGCAGTTTTACAACACTTGATTAAATACCCCAAACGAAATAGACCTTGTTTTAAGGGATCAGGTTTATGGGATTGCGCCGCCATTTATTATCACCGTCATGTTATGATACCACAAATTTTTTATCAAACATTATAATTTCGTTATTTCGAAGAAAGAAAGTAGATTGTGACACATAAATCTTAAAATAAATTTTTTTTAATTTTTTCAGAATCAGTTGCATATGTATCCTCCATTTAAACCTTGGATCTCGCTTTCCGTTAGTGACGAATAAGTTGCTTTAAAGTCACACAAACCGAAATGGTTTCCATTTCCTACAATAAATACAGGAATAATAATATTTTTGTATTTAAAATGATATATAAACTATTATCATTATGTTTTTAATATAATTGCGTAATTGGAAATGTGAATATCATTGTGTTTAGATTTTATTGAAGATGGAGGGCGTAATTAATGGTGAAAACCATAAACGTCCACAGGAAAACTGGTAATCCTTGTCAATAAAGGCTTAAGTCTATCACACAAATCTAAAACCCGTTACATAGGTGTTGAAAAACGTGTGGGAAACCTGAACCACTCGAAAAAAGTTGTCTCTGAAGAAACCCCCTACCTTCGGTACCATTGGATTCCAGTACTCGTTGTCCGCGGTAAGACTCAAACCCGCAACCCTCAGTGTTTGGCAGACACGTGATCAATTGTTGATTTAAAAAAGTGTGTTGATTCCATGTACTAGTATTTCGAAAATATCGTATTTTCACTCACTTAATTTATATAACTTTTATAATCATGATTTACTTGATGTTTGCTGATTCATAGATAGTGATTCCTATTCCTGGATTTGACTTTTCCCTAGACATGACAATGAGTAGCTCGACGGGTGTCTAATTAGAGGCAGGCACTGCTTACTCGTCCGGAGCACCTGAGTGCATCCATGGTTTTTATTGGGTTGGGTTACTCTCTTTCTGTTTTTTGTGTTTTTGGTTTTAGTGTTGCGTTTTGTCTATATACGGATTTGTAACTGTCCCTTGACTTTTGGCTCTTGTTGTTCGGTCGGTTTTCTTTGCTATTTTTCTTACTAAGCAACAATATACCTATATTACACTGTATGTATGTATCTATTCATTGCATCATATTACTGACCCGTTATTAAGGTTTCTGTTTCGAGACGCAGAAAACTTCCACACAGAGAACCACTGGCTGACGTTGTAAGTTGAATAACTGATCCAGCTGATACGTCAGATCCTTCTGGCTTCTGAAAATAGTAAATTAAACAACGTTATGCATCATTCATAGCTGCTAACGCATGTCAACTCAACAAGGAAAGTCGTATGGATTTTATACCTAGGGTAATGACAAAGGGGAAAGTCGTGTGTATAATGCCAAGGGTCTATTGAGCGGGTGTGGTGGATTTAATGCAAATGATTGTATCTGACAAATTATACGAAGGTAAATTTTGGTTTCCAAAGTGCAACAATACTAAAACAGAATTAAAAAAAATTGCAATACAGTGATAATTCTTAAATACAAAGTAATAACTATAGTTTGTAATGTAAAGTTGAGTTAGCTTCATGACTTAGCTTAGTTATTCTATAGGCCTTTTAATATGAAACTTGAATTAACCTCATTGGTAGTAAAACTTCATTTCAGAACAAAACCTACTGTGGACACGCTTGTGTTTGCTGATATGTATAGTCAAGTTGTTTTAGGCTACTTTCAGCAATTGTGTACATTGCCGTAAAAAATATCGAAAAAAACCATTATGTAATGACAGGTAAAATAATGGTAGCATTTAGTATTTGTTATTTCCATGTGCGGTATTATCCTATCTCACTCTACTAGCGCAAGATTGGCCCATCTCACGTCGCGATAAACAAATTACTTACGTTTTTTTTCAAACTCGATGCATTTTCTAGTCATCTCATCTCAGAGCTGTCGCCCTTTGGTGAGATACGGACGAGAAAATTAATCTCGTTTCAAAAAACATAAATAATCTAAAATGATCAATTATACCTTAAACACTTCCAAAACTAGAACATCATAGATAGCCTTTCCTTTCCAAAGTGAAGGAGGAATGTCGTCTACTAATTTTTTATTTGTCGCTTTTCCTCTGTAGATGAAATCTAAGTCATTGAAATAAATATAAAGATAATAAAAATTAAGGATGCTAAATATGAATGTCAGATATTTTATCAATAAATAGTGAACATTTAGTGTGTCTTGCTTATTTTCCAAAACTCGTGATTTGAAGCATTTATTCACTATGTTTCGTGATAAGGTAAATAAAACGATTTCAAAACTTTTGAGACGCGTGGTTCTAATTTTCTTTTCTTTTACATGACTGTGACATACGCCAACATTCTTGGGGCCTCAGTGGCCGAGTGGTCAAGGTAGTTCATCTACTATTGATCACTTGGTCTGTCAACACAGATTGCGGGTTCGATTCTCACTGCAGTCAATGCGTACTCGACTCCAATCTTAATTGACAAGGATTGCCAGTTTTCCTTCCTCAAGACGGGAGTTTTGTCCGGGTACTCTGGCTTCCTCCCCCAATAAAAACTGAACGCCATGATTATAGCTGAAAAATTGCTGAAAGTGGCGTTAAACACCATCAAACAAACAAACAAACAAACAAACCAACAAACAAACAAACAAACAAACAAACAAACCGACATTATTTTGTTTAAATAATTTGAGCTAGTGTTCAGCCTTTAATAAGAAATGTAAAAAATATGACATTGTAAACACCTCTAGTTTTTCTAGTTTTTGTATTGTTACTCTGATCCTAAACAATTACTTTCTTATCACTATTTCGTGCAATCTTTTAGAACATAAACCCATTTATTTTCAGGATTTATTAAAAAACAGTTTATGTTGAATGTACAATAATTTACAATGAAAAAGATTTGGCAAGCAAGCAATAGTTTTGTTGTATAATGCAAAAAAAAACCAGTTTTACAATATAAATTGACATACCAAATCATAAACACTGTGATATAAATTGAAAAATCAAACCCAAATCATAATGACAGTGACCGTACCAATACAAACTGAAAAACTATTTTAAGTTTGTTAAACGGTAAAAAAATCTGCGCTACAATGTCATCTATGTGGACAAATTAACTGTACTGGTGCTGAAATTCGAAATATGCCCTCATGTTAGAAGGCTCACTAAGGAGAAACCACATTCTTATTATTATTACTCTGTATGTCTTATTTTATTTTAAAAATAAATTAAGTCCTTTCGTCATTGACCATATTAAGATATTTTACCTCATAAACAATAATAAACACATAATAACTATTTTTACAAATAAGTGTCATTTGAAAATCCCGTTAGGCATCGCCAAATATAAATTACATTAAAAGTAATCACAATAGCCTAAAAATAACCTGACCGATGGAAAAAGGTTAAAACGAATTACATTGAGGCTATGTGTTACAAAATGAAAAACCATGTTTTGCTATTAAACAAGGGCATGTCAATTCATAATCGAAACAATAAGTCGCTTAAATGATATAATGCTCGACTATGTTTGTAGACATATTGTTTTGGTGTTACAATTAAATCAAAGTAGATCAATTAGTGTGCGATATTAAATACGCGAATAATCTGCAAAAATACTTACGTTTAGGATATTTGTTGCAGAACGACTCCTCAAGGCTGGTTCTTGAACAAGAACACGACAGTGCATAATCTACACAATAAGCCAGAAACAATATGGTAAGAAGATTTGTTACTCTCGACATTTTAGTTAAAACTTTAGTTTTTCTCCGCTATTTAAAAATGTTGATTCGACCGTCAAATGTACGAACATTTATACGCAATCCATGTTCACTTGGATTGAAATTGAGAATAATTACAATAATTTAATCGAATGGGTGCAATTCATATACGTCATTTAAACCTGTAAATATGATACATGTCAAAAGATAACGACCATCTGTTGTTACAAGTACATGTACAATAAATGACATTCTGCATAAAACCGTAGGCGGAATAAATACTGATTTAGTGTAATCATATTTTTATTCGTGGTACTGAACATACTTAATACATCGTATACAATGTTTGGATCCGGAAACAAGTCACAGACTTATATTAATCCGTTTCCTACAGATATTACAGTTACATTAATAATACTCAAAGGATCAAAACTATTTACAACATAAGCAAATAAACTTGTATAATTTATTACAGAAGTGATATATAAAATAAATTGTGGATACAGGAAAACACAGGAAAAAACTGATGAAATTTTAGTACAGAGATGAGGTTTTAATAAAAAACTGTAAGCCATGATATATCTGAAAAATTGCTGAAAGTGGCGTTAAAACACCATCAAACAAACAAACAAATCGATTTGTACTAAGTATATATTCTTGAACTATCAAAAATAAATTAACAATTGTTTTCGTATGATAGGTCAGGTGAACCATATTATAGTGTCTGAACAGGTAAATTGTTGACGATGTTGCTAAGATGATGTTGGCGTTGGTGATTGAAAAGTGGGCAGTGTAATAAGTAGTGAATTGTTGTCTCTACTTCTCCACAATGACAAAAACCAATTTGATGTTGATATTATTGACCATACCGTTTTACCTAAATGCTGGACCGTAGTTTCGTAAAATATTACTATCAATTTTATACGAAATTCATTTAAATATTTTCGAAAGATATGAGGAGAGGAGCATAATAATTAGATATTAAAAGGCTTTTTTCCACAAATACAACACGAAAGTGTTCCGGATCTAAAATGTTATTTCAGAACATAATTTGTTAAAATTGGAGTCGACATTATAGTCTATAATGTCTTTAACCACAGTTACAAGATGCTGATGTTCGTTACAATATGACAAGAGGAAACAAAAGTCTTTAAGATTAAAGAAAATGGCAATGTTATGAAATTGATTAGTCCTAACTCAAGTTTAGTCTAGTTAAGTGGCGCTAAATTCAAACATATTAGTAGATAAAACACTTAAGATTCAAAAGCCTATTAAACGTTGTTCTTGTGAAATCATGATTCAATATGTTAATTCACCATCAGTGCATTATTTTTAATGAAACTTCTTTCAAAGTTAAAACTACATATATTTGTTACAATGAACCAGCAGGTAAATTTATACATTATTTAATTTATTATTATTATTTATTCAATTAAAACATGTTTTCAGTTTCACTGTAGTAAAACAAAAATTGACTAACTCATTAACTAACGCAATTGATGAAAAGGTATAAGAAAATCAAGTTTTAACAGTAAAAGTAACATTGCCTAATGCTGTTGCAAAATGCTGTTGGAAAAAAACGTTACAGCCTAATTTTGTTTAAATCCGTAAGATCTAAAGGTGGTTTGAGTGGTTAAGGTAGTTGATATTGGTTTCAAGTCTCACTGCGCGAAGAATGTGCTTGACTCCAAGTCCATAATTTACCCGTATTTCTCGTTTTCCTGACGTAGGTGTGGAAGTTTGACAGGGTACTATGGTACTACATCACATGCCCAATAAAAACTATAAGTCGTGATATAGCTAAAAGTGGCGTTAAAATCCATCAAGACAAACAAAATATGAGTTATCACTTAAGTATTAGTATTACATGCCATAAACAAAAATAGACAACACACAAGGATTTCAAAAAATAGTTGTAAATAAGTAAAAACATATCTTGATCTGATATATCTGGAATTGATTAGCAAATAATTATTTATCGTTGTACCCTTTTTATGAAAATTTCGAGGTATATCGTGCCATCGATTCATTCATGAAGTCAGACTCGAATTCGGTGTTGACATGCATGCGGTCATTAGAAGATAACTGTCGGAAGAGAGATACAAAATATTTCAAATTTCAAGACATATACCCCAAAAAAGTAACACGATTGTAGAACACGTGTTTACCGCCGACGAAATGTACGATTAGCACAGTCATGAACCTACAAAGTGGATAGATTCGGCGGAGGTAGCGTCATGATGTGGGCGGCGATCTCAGATCACGAGAAATCTGAGCTTGTGTACGTACCACACAACTTAAACGTTCAGAGGTACAGAGACGACATCCTTCAACCAAATCAAAAAAGTAAAAGTAGCTACGTTTAAATTTATAAAAATGAATTTTTAATAATTGTCAATTATAATTAAACATAACATATCTTCTTTTTTTCACATTTGGCATATTGACACATTATAAAAATGACACTTGAAAGGTGCAATACACATGAATGGCTGCGAAATTTTGAAAGCGCATCCACGGAAATTTCGCGGTTCACTCAACGTCTATCGGTAGCGTCGAAAAAGAACAGGTTTGATTGTCCAAATTGTCAAAACGTAAAAGTTATGTCATGCCGCGGTTGGATACTACTACCAGAAACATCATGATCGGACGACAACAGGCTCGTGTCTCCCAACGTGAGATTGCACGGGCCGATAATGTGAAAAATGGTACCATATCTATACTACTAGTATGGGCCGGATTGCAACAGACCGGTACGATTTATGACCGTCCAAAAGTTGTAAGCCACACATAAATACAGCACTCAAAATTGGTACATCCAGGTATGCTACGGAATCGAAAAGTTACAGTAATAACAACTGCAGTCAAGATCCATGGATTGCGAAACATCAGCTCCCAAACTGTCAGAAAACGGCTCCGACTACATAGAATTGGAACAGGAAACCGTATTTTGGAGCAGTTTTGACGGCGTTACATCGACCGAAAAAATCAGATGGTGCAACATGTTGAAGGTCTGTACAGAACTGTTTAGTGACGAGTCGCGCTTCCTGCTACAGAAGAGTGATTGTAGAACACGTGTTTACCGCCGACGAAATGTACGATTAGCACAGTCATGAACCTACAAAGTGGATAGATTCGGCGGAGGTAGCGTCATGATGTGGGCGGCGATCTCAGATCACAAGAAATCGGAGCTTGTGTACGTACCACACAACTAAAACGTTCAGAGGTACAGAGACGACATCCTTCAACCAAATCTTCTTCCAATTATTGACCACCAGTGGAAGTTAGTCCAGCAAGTCAATGCTAGTCTGCATACAGTTCAACTAACCAGAGACTTTCTTGGGTGGAATAACATTTATGTGTTGCCATGGCTTTCAAAATCGCTGGATTGTAATCCCATCTAACATCTATGTGACCAACTGGACAAACGTATGCGCCAGCACCAGCCACCACCGCAGACCCTGTTTCCACTTTGAAAGATGTTCCGAGAGGAAGGCGAAGAATACCTTGCAATAATGTTCATGTTCGTGTTCATGCCGAGGAGATGCAGCGCAGTTCTTGCTTCTCTAGCTAGTGATACGCGTTACTAACTTGCAGTTGACGGAAGTGACTTTTATTTGTATTTGCAATGACTGTTACTTCGCATACAACAAACATTTTGATTTGAATGTCGCTTATTGAAATATGTAAAAACCCATTATGCGTTTCTTGTTTGAATAGTATGGTTGGGGTCATTAGAAGGTAACTATCTGCAGATGCAAAGCATATGTCAAATTTCTAGATATATTTTAAAGACAATATTTGCTAATTGTGTGATACGGGTTATTTGGTTGTAGCTTTATTTATTTGTTTTAATGTTTTTATTTTTTTTGCGCTTCTGATGAAAGTGTCAAAATAAACACACCATAGTAAAGTTTTACCGGCCAATATATTGGAAAATGTCCGGGAGTGAATTTCTTAAAATATTGGTAATATACAAGGGTGAGTAATGGAAAATAACAGAAATACATGTTTATATATATTTCTTAACAACATTTTTAAAAGTAAAAAAATTGTTTAGAAAACACAATTAATGAAATAAATAGGCAAATTAATCCTTTGCTAATTAGTGGCTTTTATATATTTTATAAAAATTGCACTTTCATCGTCATTAAATCAAAATGTCCTGCCAATATACACATATGATTAATATTAAGTCCGCGATCGCCAATAAATATTCATTAACTGCCGGAAGGGTACTCAAAAAAGTTTGTTTCGTAAGATATATGTAGTAATTACATAATCTAACAAATCAATAATTAAGTTGTAAGTGTCATGTCTGGTTGGATTATCAAGTTGTACGTGTCATCTCTGGTTGGATTATCAAGTTGTAGGTGTCATGTCTGGTTGGATTATCAAGTTGTAGGTGTCATGTCTGGTTGGATTATCAAGTTGTACGTGTCATGTCTGGTTAGATTATCAAGTTGTAAGTGTCATGTCTGGTTGGATTATCAAGTTGTAGGTGTCATGTCTGGTTGGATTATCAAGTTGTAGGTGTCATGTCTGGTTGGATTATCAAGTTGTATGTGTCATGTCTGGTTGGATTATCAAGTGGTAGGTGTCATGTCTGTTTGGATTATCAAGTTGTAGGTGTCATGTCTGGTTGGATTATCAAGTTGTAGGTGTTATGTCTGGTTGGATTATCAAGTGGTAGGTGTCATGTCTGGTTAGATTATCAAGTTGTAGGTGTTATGTCTGGTTGGATTATCAAGTTGTAAGTGTCATGTCTGGTTGGATTATCAAGTTGTAGGTGTCATGTCTTGTTGGATTATCAAGTTGTAAGTGTCATGTCTGGTTGGATTATCAAGTGGTAGGTGTCATGTCTGGTTGGATTATCAAGTTGTAGGTGTTATGTCTGGTTGGATTATCAAGTTGTAAGTGTCATGTCTGGTTGGATTATCAAGTTGTAGGTGTCATATCTGGTTGGATTATCAAGTTGTAGGTGTCATGTCTCGTTGGATTATCAAGTTGTAGGTGTCATATCTGGTTCGATTATCAAGTTGTAGGTGTCATGTCTGGTTGGATTATCAAGTTGTAAGTGTCATGTCTGGTTGGATTATCAAGTGGTAGGTGTCATGTCTGGTTGGATTATCAAGTTGTAGGTGTCATGTCTGGTTGGATTATCAAGCTGTAGGTGTCATGTCTGGTTGGATTATCAAGTTGTAAGTGTCATGTCTGGTTGGATTATCAAGTTGTAGGTGTCATGTCTGGTTGGATTATCAAGTGGTAGGTGTCATGTCTGGTTGGATTATCAAGTTGTAAGTGTCATGTCTGGTTGGATTATCAAGTTGTAGATGTCATGTCTGGTTGGATTATCAAGTTGTAGGTGTCATGTCTGGTTGGATTATCAAGTTGTAGGTGTCATGTCTGGTTGGATTATCAAGGTGTAGGTGTCATGTCTGGTTGGATTATCAAGTTGTAGGTGTCATGTCTGGTTGGATTATCAAGTTGTAGGTGTCATGTCTGGTTGGATATATATGTGTGTAAATCTATTAACAAATAATTTAAGTAGCTTTGTAAGCTGAAATCTGATTGGCCAATTCAAATGTAAAAACTTATATTATACCATATAACTTGACTTGGTCACGCGCACTATTCTTACGCCGTTAAAATTCAAACAGTTCTATGACGACATTTGTGTTTTAATGTTAAAATTGTCAAGATTTATAGTTTAAAGTAAATTATAAGGACTATATTTCAAATTTCTGAACAGGTTATACGATATAATATGGTTTGGGTCTGTTTACACCATTCATAAATTAGACTTAAACAGACCCAACCCATATTATATCGTATAACCCTCTTAGCAATTTGAAGTATTCCTCAAATAGAATAACCTTGCTCACTACTGTTAGAGTAACTGAGTGATAGTCTTTTATTGTCATCGAGTGAGCCAAAATTTAACACATTAGTTGGACGAAACACCAAAATAAAATACATCAAAATAAAACACCTGGCACTTGAGTGAACATCACCAAAATAACCCGATGTATGGTACAATACATGAGCTAATGAGGTACTCAGCATCTGTAATTGATTATTTGTTGGGATGGATTTTTGTGTGACTCCAGTGTGTATTAGTTGAGCACCTTTATCGAAGTTGGTCGAAGAAAAATATAATTGCTGATAACATTTTAAACAAGTGTGGACTGTGAACACGCTTACAAAGCGATACCCCCCGCTTTGATTTCAAGTCCAATTATCTCTCCTTAATGATATCCGAGGTCAATAAAAATCCTTCATGCACATCTACATCTAATTTTCTTCTTTTATGCTAAGTTTCATTAAATTTCATCAAGAGGTTTAGGAAGAGTTGCGCTTACAAGGGATGTGGACAGACAGTCAGACGGACAGACGGACAGACAGACAGACAGGGTGATTCCTATATACCCCCAAAAGTTCTTAATTACGATTCTTGTCAGTTAAGATTGGAGTCTAGTGCACCCTGACTGCAGTAAGAATCGAACCCGCAATCTCAGTGTTGACAGACCACGTGATCAATAGGAGACGAACTACCTTAACCACTCGGCCACCGAGGCACCCTCAAACATGAATAGGTTTTGTCATATACTAATTATAGACTGATAGTACGGAACTATTGTTAATGTGAAAAATAAGTGATTAAAGCTAAGGGATGTAGAGACATCATATGAGACCCACAATTCAGCGCATCATCTATCGGACGCTTGTACTGTGAAATAATTTTCTAACAACTGCTAATTTCTACGTTTATCTGTAATCTAATTGCAGCAATTTTACGGTTACGCCTGACCACAAAAACTAAAATAGGAGAATATCAAGTTATAACAACTGGCAAAGAGAAATTTAAATAAAATACATTCGCCATTTTTGCTATTGTAACTAAAATAATTTTTAATCTGTCAGAATCTTTTTTTACACGTGGGATGCTTTGGTACTCATTGTTTTATGTGGTAAAAAGTACGCGTTTCTTCGTGCTTTACAAAAGTCGCAATACAATTTGGAAAAACTTTATGCTCCTCCGAAAAAAATGTGCATAGACTAACCTGACATATTTCAATTAGCAACATATCTAGAGCGGTTTTTTGTGCATATTATTTTTTTTAATTTGGGGTCATTCATGTTACCTTCGTTGAATGTATTGCAATCATTAGAGAGAAGAATGGCGCGTTATCATTGGCGTCAAGAATTAAAACCTTGTGCCAGGTTAGTTGTTTTTAATTTAGTTCTTGTGTGAACATATTTTACACCTGAAAATACCTCTTGTTTAACTTAAGAACGCCTTTGGTTTGGTTTGCATTACATAATGATGCTATTTAAAATGAGTTCTTGGCAAGGATTCTTCACTGCCCGTCACCGATATGAAAGCGGTTGGCGTAGTATACCAGAACCCTTTATGTAGATATTGAGGTTTATTGACTAAAACTGCAGCTATATTCAAGAATAAACCTTGTTTGTTGAATATATGTATTTATTAAGTTTGACGAACACGTGTATTTGTTTACATGTCTGTGTTATTGTTTTGGGTCGAGGTGTGTTCGAATATTTATCGGGTATGGCTAGTTAATAGTGAGCATATTGTGATATCACGGACAGATTATGACGGGTATAGGAGGGAAAAGTTGTCGTGTTAAGGTTGAGACCATAGCTGGTCATTCGAAGCTCGGATTTCAGTGCAGCAAACTTCAAAAAATAAATTAATAATTTATAAAATATGTTTATGTTCTTAATTCTTATTCTTTTTTCTTGTAGACTGTCATGTACAACATGACTGGATTTGTGATGTTATGATTTTGCAATTTTTGTAATGTTTAAAAATAAATGTGCTGCACGCATAGGCGAGCTGTTCCTATACTTGTGTTTGTTGTTAATGGATAAATACTTTATGTTCGGTTGAGTTGGACGAAATAGAACATAAAGAATTTTGACCTATTATAGCCGAAATTGTATGTGTTAATTATAATGATTAAAATTAATATTTCAGTGAAGAATTGTCCAAATGCCAGTACGTTTTAGTAATAATTGTCTCTTATTGACTTCACAAGCAGGAACTGTTTTTTATAGTGTGTCTGTAAGTATTGTGCTTAAGATCCATCAAGTATGCCAGCAATATTCAGCGACATTCAGCACGAACAATACATCACCTGAACAACTGGGAGCAAGCTTTAACTGCCACTGGAAAATAATGAACCATTTAGTAGGGGTGGAAATTTAATCTTTTTAGTGCTACAATGAACACACTCTTTTTTGAAATGGGTCACTGTCGTGCTAGGAGCATAGCACTCCAAACGCTTCACCAACTACGGTCCGTGGAAAGGCTTTTTTTATTTTAATATAATAAAACACTGTACATATTTCATCATTGAGGGTATTTTAAGTTGTATAACTGATCCATTGAAACCAATTAGTTATTAATAATAGTCCATTAAAATTGGCGGAAACACAAGCATAAGCATATGATTTATTCTGTCACCTTTCTAATGTGTAAAATTTGTGGTCATTTTCCCAGTCGTAATTAACAACGAATCTAAAGTAGCATTAGCGCTTTTTTACCTTCGTCATTGTTTGTTAAAAAGTGGATCAGATGGTCTTAAGAAAGATTACTTCATTTTACTAGAACAATACTGGGAGGGTTTAAAAGTTAAAAGATACCCCAAAGACGACGAGTCTAAAATAGTGAAATAGCGTGTCTGATTTAATTGCACAATAAACCAAAAACAATCTCGTGAGTACGCAGCTACCAGCAATTCATGAGCAATACTCGTTGTAGATAATACATAAAATTTAGTGAACAAGACATAATAACTGTTATTATGTAAGTATTGTAAATTATAAAAAGCACCTAAATATATAATTGTCAAAAGATATTAAACGTGACTAACAAAATGTACTCTACCATTTATAAAGTACTATCGTTTTCATTGTCAACATATTTACAGGGCTTTGTAACGTTCTATTCGTTTATAGCAGCATATTATCAACACTTGCAAACAGAAATCATATTTCAATTAATTCAAGATAACATGCCATTATAAAGAAAATATCATACAGATATTTAGGGTAGTATAAAGACGGGCATTGGCCAGATACAGACGTCTCATTTTAATTTCTAATAGACAGAAAGCTTTTAGGTTTTTAATGACGCGAATGCTAGCACAATTTATCGACACTTATATTAAAAATACAAAAAGTTCTATGGTCGTTTGTATCATTTTGCAGATACAGATATCTAAGTTTAAATTCTAAGACATTATTTGTTTTTAAAGTTTTCCAAGCACGTGTATTCTTACATAATGTATCAACTTACTGATATTAAAAATATACAAATGGAAAAATTAGTAAACTGCTATAAAAAAGACTTTATACATCTCAGTATTCTATGGTCGTTTGTACAAATTTTTGGTGTACTAGAAAATGATTCTACCATAAATATACATAATGTCACGGTTTTTTTATTTGTTTCGACCGAAACAGTAAGGAACTTGACGTTCAGTGAGTATTTGTGTTAAAGTACCCACAAAATACAAGATAGTTAGAAACTGACAAAGAGAACAGATTGCATCCTATCTGTACTTTACAGCGTCATATTTTCTTACTAGTTATTTTATTTAGGAAATAACAAACATTTCTTTTTCAGCTATTATTTTCTTAATCGCTCATACATTTGTAGTTAGATCAAATTGGATCGTGTTTAGCTCTGTATTATAAAAGTATGGTTAATTCATTTCTATATCTATAATTCCCCTCTTTATTTTTCTTATTTTCTGCAAAATCCACTTTTGGAGCATATATATATAACTAGGATCTGCGAAGTTACACGAAAGTGCTACGAACGGATGTTTTATTTAAACAGAGACGCGGACGTGCAACATTTTAGTATTGACTTCACAGGAAATTAGTCCTTTAATTCTATTGTTATGTTCAAATATAAATAACCAAACAAAGAATTAAAGTCTAGGATAACAAATAAAATGTCATCAAAGATACCAAGGTTAATACAATTTACTACGCCAGACGCGCGTTTCGTCTAATCAAGACTCATCAGTGGCGCTCAAACCCAAACAATATTTAAAATCCAAATGAATGAAATGTTGTAGAAATTATTTATTACACTAAATGTTTTATAGTTTAAATTATTTGATTACACACTCGTTTCTGGTATTTATTTGCTTTTTAACGCATATGTTCAAAACGAAAAAAAGAACACTTAAATTTAAGAAGCAGCTGACGTTCTCGTATCGTTATTTTATTGTGAACGATAGTTGCGGGTTTTATTTTATTTGCGGTGTTAACAAGTCAGTTAAATCATATTACTAATTCAAAATGACTTAATTTTATTTTTCATTTTAATTAGGTCAAACATGATTTGGCCCAAGTTCTCAAATTGAGGATTTCATTAAAAATCTGTTAGTTTTTCCTCGAAATTAAAATCCACGAAATGTATTTGTTAATGATAAAATGAGGAAGTCTTCAAATTTTATATGTGTAATTAATTGTAGCATGTACTGCTCGTAGTAAGACGGAGTGTCTCACAATAGCCTTATTGACAAGATTTGCTTGTTTTTATGCCAAAATTTGGGGGTTTTCACTGTTACTCTAGCTTTCTACTCAATCGTAATTAAAATATATAAATTTACTTCTTGAATCATATTTGGATGAATTCTCCATTAGAATCGTCTAGTTCTATGTAAATAACATTTAACTCCTCTTTAATCAGTATCTTGATAAAAACATGTGTATTCTATTTCCATCTGATATTCTTAATGAGCTTGAGAAGAAAAAGTTCTTCTTAAAATAGAACCATTTGTTTCATCAATATTCCTTCCTGTAATAATAGACAGGATTTTATGTCTAAAATACTATTGACAATATATTGATATTAAAAATGTTAACATTGTTGTTTAAAAAACTTAATTAAAACATTTAAGAATATGTTGCTAAGCCTGTTCTTCAAAATTTTCTTTTAATCCTTCATATATTTCTTAAAGCAGTTGGATATTACCTCTGTAACTATGTATTATGGTTTATGGGAATAAACTGCATTCATTCTTCACACAGAATAATACAATGCTATGATATCATGTAATAACTGTTAGAAAGAAAGTCACTAAAAAGGATGGCCTTCATTAAGAAAGAAAGTTTTCATATAGAGCGTGGAGCATAAAAAAAAAATTCGTGAACAGCGTATTTGCTGTTTGTGTAGTCTATTAAGTGGACGATGATGAAGTTCACTTCTTTTTAAAATATGATCACAAGAGGCTATTTCAGTCTAATCTCTTATCTCATTCAATATTGTTCGTATCTCAATAATCTTAAAATAATTTTAATACCCGGAAAACAGAAGAGTTTTGGAACTTTCATTAAACAGTCTCTGGAACTGAGGACAAGGGACTCGTATATTTCTATATTTTGTCGAATTTTCTTATTGCAATTTAGTTGTTTATTATTTCTTTGTTTTATGTCACTGATCAACCTAATTCTGATTTATATGACAATAAAGATTTATATATACACTGTTTTTAAAGACTGAAGTGCATATTTACATACGTAAGAAGAAGCACAATAACAATTTTATACGTTACATTGCGCCATTATAATTGTAAAAAAGTGACGGAAATGCAAGATCTGTCCTAGTGTTTTATTTTTGTTTCCAGCGAGTAAAAACAGATTAATTTCCATTACACTACAATGTGGGAAAAATGTTGTCCTTTAACGATTATATACAATATTATTGTGTGAATGGTGTTTAACACCATTTCAACAATTTTTCAGCTTGATCATGGCGTCCAGTTTTTATTGGAGGAGGATGCCGGAGTACACGGAGAAAACACCCGACGTTCAGTAGGAAAACTAACAATCCTTGTCAATTAGGATTGGAGTCGAGCGCACCCTGCCTGCAGTGAGACTCAAACCCGGAACATACACGTGATTATTAGTAGATTAGCTACTTTTACCACTTAGGCGCCTTGATACAATTTTAAAAATGTAAATTATTTCTGGTTTAAAAATTACGGCGCGTAATCTAATATTAAGAAAGCAACATTAACATGCAAAAAAATGTTTACATGCCGTAAGCCAGAGCAGCGTGAGGGCCAGGGTACCAGTTTATTATTCTTTAATAATTTATTTTTATACAAATTCCTTATCGACAAATATTCTATCTCGATTGAAAATAGGGTTGGCGATAGTTTTCCCAATTTTGAATTCCGTGAACGTGCTACGATGATTGTTTGATACACCTATTAGTGACTATGGTGTATGATACACATCTATTTTAATCAACTACCCAACTCACATTCTACAGTAATGGAAGTTTGACATGCCATGAAACCTGATTTAACCCACCATTTCTTTTGAAATGCATGTACCAAGTCAGGTCTATTGCTGTAGTTGCTTTATGTTGGTTGTTGGTTCTGGAGTTTACCGGTTTCTCGGACTTGGATTTGTGGATTGTCTTTTTTGACAGTTTCATCGGTGTTCGGTACTATGTTATTACCTTCGTATATCTCGTGGGGAACAATTTATTTGTATACACATATTGCACATCAGATGTATTGATTGTATTATATAACGTTATATATATGCACAACAAAAGAATATAACAGCATGTATATGTTGCAGTACTCTTACTTTTCATTCTTTTATCATTTTGATATTATAAAACGAATCTCTCTTGATTTTTCTTTTTGCTTGCATTGAAACATACTGTCTCTCAAAAGCCTTGACGAAATATTAAATAAAACACAATAATTTATCATTTGCAGGTAAAAGGCATCAGGAACGAAACTGGAGTAAAATGAAGGACAGTATGATTATCCCTGATTTGGAAGCCATAAATTATCTAGATAGCATTTTGTTTATGTTTATGGCTTCAGGTTGACACAATGTTTGCCATATAAATTTATTGAAAAGGATATATTTGCTTAGAAATTATTTCAGTTTTAATTACAATATGACTTCCTGATAATGGTTTTAATTTTGATCTTTTTTGTTTCCGATAATACACAAACTATTTGCTAAAAAAGTCTTTTTTTAACCAACAGATGATTGTGACTTTTCGTAACTTCACCAAAAAAAAATAAAAATAAGAAAAAAAAATAATAAAAAAAAAAAATTAAAAAATTAAAAATTCGACCTTTCTCATACACACATAGCGACCTTTTTCTCATTGGTATGGTAATCACTTTAAAAAATTTTAATAAAAACTTGTGACTTTTTTAATATGATATGTTATAGCACATTTATAAAAAAAATACAAAATGTGAATTGTTCCCGAGCTTTAACTGGTTTTTTTAAGTGTGCATTATAATTAAAATTTAAAGTTTACAAAGAGAAACCCCAAATTTTGATATGCAATTGAAAAGACAATGGCAACCGCCACATCAAGCAGGATAAAAGAAAGCGATATTCATCTTAAACACCAAAATTACATTCAATTTCATGTTATGCGTCTTTTCGTAGTTCTGTCAATTAACATGCATTAATAGAGAGCGCTGCGAGCGACGCTTGTAAGAGCGCGTTCTGCTACATTAATGCCATATATGGAACTTTGCTGGAAGGGTAAAACGCTGATAATAAGTATGAGTTGTACCAATTGGATGCACATATTAAAACATAAGCATACTGGGTTCTCTCGCTCTTTTGCAGCGCTTATTGCATATTATCAGAAACTTGAAATATTATATCACTGATATTATATACTTTTGTGTGAGGAAACAAAGGCGAATGTTTTGCATCCGGAATGCAAGATACAACCCATGTGAACCATTTTTAAAAGCGGAAACTTAAATAATACAATTATGTAATAGTAACTTGTTTGTAAGGCCGTATCCAGAATTATGGACTAATGAAGGACCCGATACGGACCTTTTTTCTCAAAACTGTAGCTAAAAATACAGACTGCAAATTATCCAATGGAAATGGTTTGTTACATCATTGATATTAAATAATTTACATTACTTTAAATGCTATAATAATAACCTGCTAAAGTACTAAACAGTTTTTAACACATGCTTGACCATTAAACACATTTAATTTTTTCGACTAGTGTTAATTTTTTGATAACAACTAAGAATTATTTTCAGTTTTCTAATTATGTGTGCGTTAAAACCAGTTCCGACTAGTTAGAAATATTACGCCATGCTAAACATTTAATTGTCTATATTAACTGGACATTGTTGATTACGTCACTTATCCACTCCCCATCGTCATTAACGTATGGTGTGTTATAACTCATATACAAAATAAACTGTATAAAAGATATCAAATCATGTCTAAAAAGGATAAGTTTTCATTGTAAACAATATGATACAAGTGTTGTAATTAAACAATGTGCTTGAAAATTATAATATTTTAAAGAGGAGACCAAACAGAAACCTCACAATCGATTAAAACCAACAAAATATCACGAAAATCGCCACTTTCAGCAACTTTTCATCTATTTTATGGAGTGCAGCTTTTACTACAGGAAGAAGCCGGAGTACCCAATTAAAAAAACCCTATCTTAGGAAGGAAAAAGGCAATCCTTGTTAATTTGGTCAGTCGAGCACACCTTTCCTGAATCGGATACCCTTAGTGTAAACACGCTGGCAATCAATAGCATGACTCGTGACCAAACCCACTCGGTCACCGAAGCCCCCTTGGGTATACCACTCAATCACAGAGGTCTATGTGTATGCCACGCGATTCATCGAGAGTGATGGGTATATCACCCGGTCATCGAGTCCTCTGGGTATACCACTCAGTCACTGAGAGCCCTGGTTATACCAATCAGACACCGTGAATCCTGGGAGCACCACTAGGTCACAGAGGCCCTGGGTATACTACTCAGTTACCGAGAGCCCTTGGGTAAACCACTTGGTCACCGATGTCCCTGGGTATACCAATCGGTTTTCCAGGCTCCTGGGTATACGACTTGTTAACCGAGACTCCTGGGTATACCATTTGATCACCGAGAGCCCTGGGTATGCCACTCGTTCACCGACACTCCTGGGTATACCACTCGGCCACCGAGGCCCCTGGGTATACCACTCGTCACCAAGGCCCCTGAGTATACCACTCGGTCACCGATGCCCCTTGGTATACCGCTCGGTTTTCCAGGCTCCTTTGTATAAGACTCGTTCATCGAGACCCCGGGTATAAACGACCTAAAATGTATAAAAATCAATACCACTCGGTTACTGAGGCCCATGGGTATACCACTTGGCCCAAGGGTATACCACTTGGTCACCGAGGCCCATGGGTATACCAATTGTTCACTAAGGCTCATTGGTATACCCTTCAGACCCCGAGAACCCTGGGTATACCTCTCGGTCACAGAGGCCCCTGGGTATACCACTTGGTCACCGAGGCCCTTGGGTATACCACACGATCACCGAAAAAGACTCATGACTAACCTATAATACCATTCGATTATCAAGCCACTTGCATACCTCAGAGTCAGCCATGCCACTGTATATACCCCATGTGGGAACCGAGGCCCATTGGTATACCAATCGGTCGACAAGGCCCTGGGTATAATCCTTGGTTACCGAATACCATGGGTTTACCCCTTGGTCATCGAGGAACCTGGAATGCCGAGGGGCATGGGTATATACAACTAGGTCACCTATGTCCCTCGGTATACAATTTGGTCACCGAGGACCCTGGGTATACCACATGGTCACCGATGCCTATGCGTATACCACTTGTTCATGGAGGCCGATTGGTATTTCAGTTGGTAATCGAGGCCCTGGGATTATCCTTTGCTCATGGAGGCACAAGGGTATAAAAGACCATTTCTTGAACAAATTAAGTGCAGATATACTAGCATTTTTGTTTGTTATTTCCTTAGCAATAATATAAAAATATTTATCTTACACACTTTTATTTCTGTCGAATAGCAAGATACAGTAACGGGACTAGAAAGTACACAAAACCTGTCGAAGATTAGGCTACAGTTCCAACCATAGAAAGTACACAAAAGCTGTCGAAGAGTAGGCTACAGTAACAACCCAAGAAAGTACACAAAAGTCGTCAAAGAGTAGGCTACAGTACCAACCCAAGAATGTACACAAAAGCTGTCGAAGAGTAGGATACAGTACCAATCCTAGAAAGTGCACAAAAGCTGTCGAAGAGTAAGCTACAGTACCGGGACTAGAAAGTACACAAAAGCTTTTGAATAGCAAGCTACAGTACTAACCATAGAAAGTATACAAAAGCTGTCGAAGAGCTGGCTACAGTACTAAACATAGAAAGTATACAAAAGCTGTCGAAGAGCAGGCTACAGTACCAACCCAAGAAAGTACACAAAAGCTGTCGAAGAGCAGGATACAGTACGAACCCTAGAAAGTACACAAAAACTGTCGAAGAGCAAGCTACAGTACTAACCATAGAAAGTATACAAAAGCTGTCGAAGAGCAGGCTACAGTACTAACCATAAAAAGTATACAAAAGCTTTTGAATAGCAAGCTACAGTACTAACCATAGAAAGTATACAAAAGCTGTCGAAGAGCAGGCTACAGTACTAACCATAGAAAGTATACAAAAGCTGTCGAAGAGCAGGCTACAGTACCAACCCTAGAAAGTACACAAAAGCTGTCGAAGAGCAGGCTACAGTACAAACCCTAGAAAGTACACAAAAGCTGTCGAAGAGTAGGCTACAGTACTAACCATAGAAAATATACAAAAGCTGTCGAAGAGCAGGCAACAGTACTAACCATAGAAAGTATACAAAAGCCGTCGAAGAGCAGGCTACAGTACCGGGACTAGAAAGTACACGAAAGCTGTCGAACAGGACGGTTCTTAGAAGAAAAGCTTTCGAACACCTCAAAGTATTAAAGACTCAAATATAGTTGTGGTTTAAAGTTTTTTTAATTGAATGTTGGGTTTTTATTAAAAAAACCGTAATTTACTATTTCCAATGACCTTTAACTGATTGTAGTAGCCCTCAACCCAATACACTTAAACTGACCATTTAGAAGAAATATGCAAGGCTAAAAATGTCTCGCGCTATTGCGACGTAATCGAATTTTTCCGGCAATCATTTTATTACATAGTAAAATTTTCACACAAAGGGTTGACCTCTGATTGAGCTTATTTTTATTTACCTTTGAATCATAATCTCCTTTTTAAAAATTGTCTTGCATAAGGTCCAGATGTTATGTATCTTGATACTAAAGGACGCGGGGCATTTTTGTTATAGTCAAATAAATTAAGGTTACTTATAATAATTACAAATTAATTTAAGTAAATATTATATTTAAATCTCACCTTATGCAAAATAACGTAAGTACTTATAATGTGCTACGTATACTTATGAAATTAGTTTTATTTTATTGATTAATAAATTTTAACAACTTATGAGGACGTTTTCTCGCTTGAATAATATCTCAAACTATTACTACACAAGATGACAGAAAGGAAATAACTACAAGTTTCAATGCATACAAAAAATAAGTTGAAACAAGACAAAATATACGACCCAATACAGGCAATATACATACTATGCAGGGAAAAAAACCTAAATAACAAATAAAGAAAAAAGGGGTGGGGATAAGGGGCGGAGTCGAGCTATGCAATGGTGGGGATAAGGGGCGGAGTCGATCTATGCAATGGTAAATGCAACTTTTTGCATGTCGACAAATTATAGTGTTCACTTCGTCACTAAGACAAACAGAACCAAAGAGAAAAATTTCAATAGTAGGATTAATAATTTGCATCAACGAAGATAAAAATTGATTTCTAATGTAAGCATAAAGTAGACATTCTAAAAAATAATGTAAGGAGTCTTCTAAGGGACAACCACAAGCACAGCTTTGGTCGTTAGGTTTACTCTAGATAGAGCGGGTTTGTGCATGCGTATCAGAGGTTTGACAAGATTAATGATTAAGGACTTGGTCATGAAGTTTACCAATGCTGCCTATATATTCCACAGGGTTCTTTGTAGAATGTAGTACTTAAAGTGCGTCTCTTGACATTTCGATATTGACCGGTGACTTTCGGCATAAACATATGTGCAACACCTTCAAAATCTACAGATTTCAGATATCCATCTAGCTCTTCCGGGTGATGAGTGTACCTTCTTTACGAATATTTCAGACTATGAGCAGTTTCTGTTTGATGGGCCCTGGAATAGAAATCACCTGTATTAAGACAGACATTGAAAACACCTATATAAGTGATCATGGCCACAAGTTTTTAGCGATGGCGATACCGTAAATCGGGTTATTTTGGTTGTAGTTTAATTTTGGCTTATTTGGCGCTTTTGGTGAAAGAGCCAAAATTAAACACGCCAAAATAAAGCATGCACCTATATTTGACACGCCAAAATAGCTGACCGGTTAGACAATATCGTAAAGTCTATGGCTTAAAATATCGGTAATACACAAGTGTGTGTAAAGGAAAACATACAGGTATACATTTGTATGCATATTTCCTTATTTTCTTATAAAACGGTTAAGAAATCACAATGTGTGAACTTCTATTCATACATAATTATGTCAGGCTTATCATTTACTAATTAGACTCTGTTATTGATAGAAAATAACACCTTTATCGTCATTCAATCAAGATATACTGCTGAAATAGGAAAGGATTAAAATTTAAATCCGTGATCGTTAATTACTGACAAAAGGACAATAATGAACATTTGGTCTTAAATGATATGTGTGGTAATTAATTAAGGTCATAAAATTTAATGAACACAGTTTAATCGTCATGGTAGGATCTCAAAGTGGATAGACGCCGTTCCCGCAAATTATATACTATACCAATATATATTATACAAATCATATATATTAACCTTGCTCACTACTGCGATTTAAAGAGCAATTACCGAAGGTGCAAAAATTTAACACATCAGTTGGATGAAACACCAAAATTAAACACACCAAAATAAAACACACGGCTTTTGAGAGAAAAACGCCAAAATATCCCGACGCCAAAATAACCCGATTTACGGTACCCCTTTTTAGTAAGCATCTACCCAATTTTATTTTTTCGAAAGCATTCACCGATAACAACGTAATATCCGAGTCCGTATCTACGAGAATTTAAATGTATTTGTCATATATAACAAGTAAAAGTCTAGTTCTCGGTCTGGCCCGATTAAATAGCTAAAACTCTTGGCACCAATTACCTGAAGCAGTTGAGTATTAAGAACAGGAAATTCCCGCCTCAGATGCAACTTATGTTTATAATGACACCATTACTAAATTTAATTTGACTCTCAACCCATCCTTTCGCGTGGTTTTTGCATCATTTTCTCGACTAAATGCTTGACCTCTTTTAAGATTTTGTATATTGCTCACACTCGAAATCTGTTTAGAAAACATTGAGTTCTAGGAACAGACATACTCCTTTGTTTCATTGTTTTTATTGCGTTTATCGATTACTCGTCATCTTTTGGTCTCTTATATGTCAATCAATCAATCAATCAATCAATCAATCAATCAATCAATCAATCAATCAATCAATCAATCAATCAATCAATCAATCAAGAATAAGAAAGCCGAACGTTCAACAAGTATTGAAAACCATAGGATAGAAACACAATTCGTATTTAAGAAAGAAACTCGACAGGCGCACGATATCAAGAAGAAACCACAAAAAAACGAAACGAGCAACCCCTCCCCCCCCAAAAAAAATGTGTGCGCTAAGGTACTTTGGACATGTAAGCAGTTCTTCTTTTAATTACTCAGACACCGAGTTACTCAAAGTCATCTTCGGGAAAGTCAAATTCAGGGTTATGAAATCCATTTGAAAAATGCAAGAAAAAAAAGTACGCTCCTTGTACGCTAAGAAGACCCCTTTTGTAGATGCCGATTAGAGTAGGCTCGTTGTAGCCGCTACAAAAGGCTAAATCTACCCATACCCCAGAATTTTCCGTTGGCATTCAAAATTTTTACTCTTTGGTAATTATTTTCCGAACTGATTTACTTTTACTGTTAACTTGTTCTCGTCCTGAATATAGCTGAAATACTTCTCACTGAACGAAAAGCAAACTTCCAATCATGCCATACCACAGTGAATTAATTGTTGCATGATGTATTACTAATGACAAAGCAAGTTTTGTCATGACTTATCACTAGAAATTTGTATCGTCGCTTCCCGTTTTTGTTTGAAAATCAGCCTCTGACTGGACCTTTGACCCTGGAATTAAGCTGTATATGAGGAATGAAAGTATGCAGTGTTGAACAAATGAAGGCTTTAATCTTGTTATATTAGAAAAGAGACCCTGACCGTGAAATGTGGACGAGATTTTTTTTCAGTTTTCTAAGGATTACAAGGGTGAAAAATCGTAGTCATCATTCTGGATAGTGATACCAAAAAAAGTCAAAATCGATTTTCGAGCATCTCATTTTTTAGAACTAAGAAAGTTTCAAATTTTATGTCAAAACTTTTAAAATTTTTATGTTTTATTATATGATTTATACAATAGAGAGTGTTTTATTATAGGATTTATACAATAGAGAGTGTTTTATTATATGATTTATACAATTGAGAGTGTTTTATTATATGATTTATACAATAGAGAGTGTTTTATTATCAGTTATGTTAAAAACGTTTTGAAAAATTTGTTGGATTTTTTCGATTTTCACCCCATCCAGGTAGACATTGGTCAGAAATCTGGATTTTTTCTGGGGTTTGTTTTCCAAAAGCGAATTGACATAACAACACGCATTACATATGAGCTATTTTAGACCTTTTTGAGTAGAAATTGGACATAGGTTTTCAAGTTATTAATTCCGGCAATTTAGAAAAATCAATAAGTATACAGTTTCATAACTCATTTCATGAGAAGTTAGTTTGCCGGTTTCTTGATTTGTGGATTGTCTGTTTTTGCAGTTTCGTGGTGTTCTGTATTTTGTTATAGCCTTCATGCGTAGCTTATAACGCACGTCCACGCAATGTGGGAAGTCGCGGATTTGATGATAAGGGATGTGTCAAACAAACTGAATAAAAACGTAAATTTGCTACCCAGTTATAAAATAACACATTGGGACTCTGAGTCATTTAAATCTGAATCGCAATAATGGTCTTGTACAAAGTTATGACACAGTTTGTTATACACAAGTTTTCTTGTCGTCATGATATAGCTGAAAGTTGTTCTTTTGACTTTAATAGGAAACTCTACTCAACGCCTTCTTAGAATCTTATGCATAATGGAACAAATCAGCGGTATCTGACGATTACGGCTGATCGTCGATAGTAAAATGTCATTGTCGACCATTAGAGGTGATCATTGAAATAATGTTCAGTCAATATGGTAACAGAAACAACAAAGACAAAATATATATGTTTTATAGACTCACCAATTCTTTTATTGTGGTTCGTTTAACTCGAGTTTCGGGTATTCTCTTTTTGTTTCGTTATAGTCACCTATTTATTTGAATCATTATTTTGTATGGCCTTGATTTATTGTTTAATGAACAAATAGTATTTCCGATGTTTGCCGAAATTTACCGAAGTCTGCTCCATTGAAAAGCAATGGACATCCGGGACATCAAATATGATCACGTGGTCAATTATGGTCCGGATACCTTAATAAAACACAAGATAACCAGCATTACATTACGTATTAACCGTTATTGCCTTATTAAGTTGATTATGCAGTTTAATTGCAAGCCTTTCAAGTGATTCTGCCAAAAAAAGTCGTTTAAACTAATTATTATAGGTCAGTTAAATTTATTTCGGTATAAAATATTTTTCAATTATGGACTTTTTATGAAGTCAATACGCTTTATATGGACCTTGTAGAATAATATTGACCGACGACGAAGTCTCAACTTGCATAGAATATTCTTTAATATAGCTTTCATAATAGAAACGTACATAATATATTGCTTTCAATAATAGGCAGATATTTTTTATACCCTTGCCGACGGAAACGAAATTAAGTCAAATTTCAAGAAATACGTAATATTGCAAATTATTATATTATTACTCCATTTTCCCTCCTAATCTGGGATATACCATGATGTACATACAGTATGTCAGCGTCTATAGTAATGAAATTATAACGCGGATAAACCTACTCACATACTACAGTAAAGGAAGTGGGAGATTTAGCATGCCATAAAACCTGGATTAACCTATTATTTCTTTTGAAATGCCTGTACCAAGTCAAGACCATTGCTGTAGTTACTATATTTTTGGTTGTTGGTTCTGGAGTTGCGGGTTTCTCGGACTTTGATTTGTGGATTGTCTTTTTTGACAGTTTAATCGGTCTTCGGTATTTTGTTATTACCGTCATTGTTAAAATATAACAAGTTATAGTTAAAATAGGTTTTGCACTTTCATAGTACTGTTTGTTACCATCATGCTATTCACAACGTTAAACTTTGTCTCCATATACATTTTAAGATATTGGCAGTTTGAATGATGTAAGAATGTTATAAGAGTTAGCAATGTTATACAATTATTGATTATTCCAAACACGCATTTCGTCTAATCTAGACAGATATGTCGCGATCAGAACCAAACTTACTGTTATGCCAAAAATTCCACCAAAATTTGTAAAAAGGTTGTAGCAGGTCATTAACACGTTGGCAATGCAAATATTATAATTTTAGTGGAGTAAAATCAAAGTTGACCTAATTCTAATTTAAGGTATCCGACCCATAATTGAAGTCACCGCTTAATTTTATTTTTCGACCAAGAAATACAGCTTTATTACATAAAGGTATTGCTAATTTATGATACAAATTAAATATATTGTATTACTTTTAATCAATGTTAACAGTTTTGAGCAAAAAAATTTGTTACTCAAATAGTATTTCCGATGTTTGCCGAACATTACCGAGGTCTGCTCCATTGAAATACAATGGACATCCGGGACACCAAATATGATCACGTGGTCAATTGTGGTCCGGATACCTTAAATTAGCCCTGCAGATCACTGTATGAGAAAAATAGCAAGGAAACCGACCGAACAAGATCCGAAAGTCAACAGGCAAATCCTGATATAGACAACATTTACAACGCAAAACCAAAGTCAAAAACACAAAGTGAGTAACCCATACCCAATAAAAACCATGGACGAGTAAGCATTGCCTGCCTCTAATTAGACATCCGTCAAGTGACTTACTGTTATGTTTAGAAAAAGTCAAGTACAGGAATAGGTGAGACTACCTATGACTCAGTGAAAATGTCCGATCATATTTGAGAGATTGATTTCCCATAACGATCAATTAAGTCATTGTGACGACCATAGAACTTCTGGAGACATAACATCAACCCAGGTACAACAAACTCTTGTTTGAATAGTTTAGTAGTCAACAGCAGTGATCGTTCTAAAAAAATCAGAATACAAATCGCGGGCTACAATAACGTATAAGTTGTAAAATGTATACAACTTATGCTGGAGCTGCTGGAATGTTGCTATCGATGAACGAGAAGTCATCACGTTTGTTCTAGAAGTAGGTCTAAGTAAGTGTATGTGTGGTGTCTTTAATTTCAAGCTCGCTATGGTAGATTGAATGCAGATAGTCACCAAATTTTGCATTTTGGAGGGACATAAGTCATCAATAAGCGTCGTATGAAATTAAAGATCTAGGCCAGTGTTTTATTCTCCAGCAGGCCTTCTAAATCGACCTCATAAGAATACAATGGTGGAAAAATCGCAGTTTTGATGAAGTCAAGCTCGAACTCCCAACGTAAACACGCCTATGACTATAAGATGATGACTAACTTAAGAGAGATTAAAATATATTGGATATATTTTAACGATCTACATTAAATGTCCACCACTTCTGGAATAATGACAGAAAATTACAGGAATACTTTATAAAATTACTAGTTCCAAAATAAAAAAATGTATCTAATATCAAGTTTTTCGACATCATTGATTGTTTGACGTTTTTAATTCAATTTCATCAAAGTTTCAATTATATTATGGCATCAAGTATGATTAGGGGAGGAATCCTGGAATCCTCGTCAATTAAGGTTGGAGACTAGCACACACCTTTTCCGAAGTGCACGATGTAGTGGGGACTAATAGTAGATGGCAAAGTATTTAATATAACTATATAACATATATTTTCAAATACTAGTCAAACGAATAATATATATCATTACATCATTATAATATTTTCTTGTTTGCAAATGTAATAAAAGCAAAAGTTCAATTAAATCATTTTATACTTGCTTTCAAAGATACATACACTGAGGCGTTACCGTTAATCGATACTATATGTGCCCTGTGTATTTTAATCTCATTTGTTTTTAAAAAGGTAATAATAAAGCCACATCTACTCACATCTTCAGTTTTATTAAAATAATGAGAAGAACATGTTTAACAGAATGTGTTTAATCTTCACGTATTTCTTTTGTATGTCCGTGACGCAAAAGGTTTTCAGAAATTATTATTGAAAAGACTTTCATAACAAAGTTTATGAAAGAAAATACATTACAACGCAATAATTCTAAATGATTTGCATATTTAGAAATACGTTTATTTGATTGGTCTTAGATTACTTCCGGTTGAGGTTTTAACGAAATATATTTTTTGATAAATGAAGTTGACTCATTTTATTTTAGGATAAACGACGTTGACCGAACTATTTTTAGGCTAACCAATGTAAACAAAGATGGCGGCTTTCAATATCGAAAGTAGCGATCAACTTACAAATTATTTGTTGAATATTTGATGAATTATCATTAATGATTTGTTAAATTTAAAACTTTCCTTGTGTTCAATACAGAAAACAAGGTTATAGATTGATGTAAAACTTAATTGTGTTTATTAAAATCAGAAAATGGTTTATGGAAATAATCGTACGTAAAGAAAAACAACAAAATATTCATACGTTCAGTCAATCGCGCTACCAAATACACAAGAAATATGAAGTTGAGAAACACGTTAGATAAATTAATTTCTTAATGCAATTTTAAAGAATTATAAGGATTAAACACCGTTTTCAATGGATTTATCGGTATATCAACCAGACCAACTCACTCACAAACATATCATAAAATTTGTTTGTGAGTGAGTTGGTCTTGTTGATATACCGATAAATCCATTGAAAACGGTGTTTAATCCTATATTGACCGCAGAAGTCATATTTCAATAAAAAATAATAATTCTATGAATCTAGCGAAATTTCTTCCCTCGTCCAGTCAAAACTCTGCTTTTTAAATACTCTCTTGCATAACCGGAAATCGCTCTCACGTCTCATGAAACGCTGATTGATTAAACAAAAAGAAAGCAAGAAATCTCGTTCCAAGCATTTGAAAATTACTGCACAGAAACAGTAGGGTAAGTTTCAGTCTTACAACCCTTGATTAAATACCCAAAAACGAAATAAACCTTGTTTTAAGGGATCAGGGTTATGGGATTGCGCCGCCATTTATTATCACCGTCATGTTATGATACCACAAATTTTTTATCAAACATTATAATTTCGTTATTTCGAAGGAAGAAAGTAGATTGTGACACATAAATCTTAAAATAAGTTTTTTTTTTATTTGTTCAGAATCAGTTGCATATGTATCCTCCATTTAAACCTTGGATCTCGCTTTCCGTTAGTGACGAATACGTTTCTTGAAAGTTACACAAACCGAAATAATTTCCATATCCTACAATAAATACAGGAATATTAGTATTTTTGTATATAAAATGATATATAAACTGTAATCATTTATATTTTATATAATTGCGTAAGTCATGCATTAAAACGACCAGTTCATTGCCTATTTGGAAATGTTTATATCATTGTGTTTAGATTTTATTGAAGATGGAGGGCTTAATTAATGGTGAAAACCATAAACGTCCACAGGAAAACTGGTAATCCTTGTCAATAAAGGCTTAAGTCGATCACACAAAGCTAAAACCTGTAACATAGGTGTTGAAAAACGTTTGGGCAACATTAGCTAAATGAACTACTCGACAAAAGTTCTCTCTAAAGGAAACCCCCTACCTTCGGTAGAAAACCTGGCAATCCTTGTCAATTAGAATTGGATTCCAGTACTCTTTGTCCGCGGTAAGACTCAAACCCGCAACCTCAGTTTTGGCAGGCACGTGATCAATTGTTGATTTAAAAAGTGTGTTGATATTTATGTACTAGTATTTCAAATATATCGTATTTTCACTCATTTAATTTAAATACCTTTTGTAACCAGCAACAATATACGTATTTTACACTGTATGTATGTATCTATTCATTGCATCATATTACTGACCCGTTATTAAGGTTTCTGTTTCGAGACTCAGAAAACCTCCACACAGAGAATCAATGGTTGACGTTGTAAGTTGAATAACTGATCCAGCTTTTACGTCAGATCCTTCTGGTTTCTGAAAATAGTAAATAAAACAACGTAATGCATCATTCATAGCTGCTAACGCATGTCAACTCAACGAGGGAAGTCGTATGGATTTTATACTTAGGGTCATAACAAAGTCGTGTGTATAATGCTAAGGGTCGTATTGAGCGGGTGTGGTGGGTTTGATGCAAATGATTTTATCTGACAAATTATACGCAAGTAAATTTTGCTTCCCAAAGTGCAACAATACTAAAACAAAAGCATTCAAAATAAAAAAAATGCAATACAGTGATAATCCTTTAATAAAAAGTAATAAATATAGTTTGTAATGTAAAGTTTAGTTAGCTTCATGATTTAGCTGACAGTTATTCTGTAAGCCTTTTAATATGAAACTTGAATCAATCTCGTTGGTAGTAAAACGTCATTTCAGAACAAAACCTTCTTTGGACACGCTTGTGTTTGCTGCAAAATGTATAGTCAAGTTTGTTTTAAGCTACTTTCAGCAATTGTTTACCTTGCCGGTAAAAACAATAAATATGTTTGTTACCAATCAATACTTTTATCATCGACTGTTTTGTTTGCAACTAAAGTATTTTAAACCATACAATGAACTATGAGTTTCAATTAAATAAAAAAGTGTTATGCTTATATGTTTTGTTGCAATTAAAAAAATCCTGATGTAATGACAGGTTAAATAATGGTACCATTTAGTTATCGCTATTTTGCAGTATTTTTTATTTTGATGTGCGGTATTATCCTATCTCACTCTACTAGCGTAAGATTGGCCCATCTCACGTCGCGATAAACAAATTACTTACGTTTTTTTTTCAAACTCGATACATTTTCTATTCATCTCATTTCAGAGCTATCGCCCTTCGATGAGATAATGACGAGAAAATTCTATCGTTTCAAAAAAACATAAATAATCTATAATGATCAATTATACCTTAAACACTTCCAAAACTAGAACATCATAGATAGCCTTTTCATTCCAACGTGAAGGAGGAACGCCGTCTACTAATTTTCTATCTGTCGCTTTTCCTCTGTAGATGAAATCTAAGTCATTGAAGAAAACATAAAGATAATAAACATTTATGCTGTTAAATATGAATGTCAGATATTTGATCAATAAATAATGAACATTTAGTGCGTCTCCCTTATTTTCCAAAACTCGTGATTTGGGGCATTTATTCACTATGTTTCGTGATAAGGTTAATAAAACGATTTCAAAAATTTTGAGACCCGTGGTGCTAATTTTCTTTTCTTTTACATGATTCGTGACCTACACCGACATTTTGAGCTAGTGTTCAGCCTTCGCCTTAAATAAGAAATGTAAAAAATATGACATTGTAAACACTTCTAGTTTTCTATTTTTTCTAGTTTTTGTATTATTACTCTGATCCTTAACAATTACTTTCTTATCACTATTTCGTGGAATCTTTTAGAACATAAACCCATTTATTTTCAGGATTTATTTAAAAAAAAATGTTTCTATTGAAAGTACAATAAAGACTTGGCAAGCAAGCAATAACTTTGTTGTATAATGCAAAACAGACTGTTTTACAATGTAAATTGATATACCAAATCATAAACACTGATATAAATTGAAAAATCAAAACCAAATCATAATGACGTGACTGTACCGATACAAACTGAAAAAACTATTTTAAGTTTGTTTAACGGTGAAAAATCTGCGCTACAATGTCATCTATGTGGACAAATTAACTGTACTGGTGCTGAAATTCGAAATATGCCCTCAAGTTAGAAGGCTCACTAAGGGGAAACCACATTATTATTATTATTACTCTGTATATCTTACTTTATTTTAAAAATAAATTACAGTAATTTCGGCATTGACCATATTCAGATATTTTACATCACCAACAATAATAAACACATTATAACTATGTTTTCAATTAAGTGTCATTTGCAAAATCACGTTAGGCATCGCCAAATATAACTTACATTAAAAGTAATCACAATAGTCTAAAAATAACCTGACCGAAGGAAAATTTTTTAAAACGAATTACATTGAGGCTGTGTTGCACAACGACAAACCATGTTTTGCTATGAAACAAGGGCATGTCAATTCATAATCGAAACAACAAGTCGCTTAAATGATATAATGCTCTACATTGTTTGTAGACATATTGTTTTGGTGTTACAAATAAATCAAAGTAGATCAATTAGTGTGCGATATTAAATACCCGAATAATCTGCAAAATACTTACGTTTAGGATATTTGTCGCAGAACGTCTCCTCAAGGCTGGTTCTTGAACAAGTACACGACAGTACATAATCAACACAATAAGCCAGAAACAATATGGTAAGAAGATTTGTTACTCTCGACATTTTTGAGTTAAAAACTTTAGTTTTTCGCCGCTATTTAAAACTGTTGATTCGACCGTCAAATGTACGAACATTTATACGCAATCCATGTTCACGTGGTTTGAAATTGTGAATAATTACAATAATTTAATAAAATGTGTGCAATTCATATCTGTCATTTAAACCTGTAAATATGATAAATGTCAAAAGATAATGACCAGCTGTTGTTACAAGTAGACATTCTGCATGAACCGTAGGCGGAATAAAACCTGATTTGATATTGATATTATTAACCATACCGTTTGACAGAAATGCTGGACCGTAGTTTCGTAAAATATTGCTATCAACTTTATACGAAATTTATTTAATATTTATGACATATAGTACCCCTGGCAATTAAGTTCATTTGTGCAAAAAACCTCAAAAATTTCCCCCCGGAAAACAGTTTTGGGTGTAAATTGAAATAAAAAACTTCATTATTAACAAATAAAAAAGTATAGGTCATGCAGCAAAAATGACCGGAAATTTTGGTTGAAATAATGACATTTAAATGGCACTGACACAATTTCTAACCTCCCTCTTTAATCATTTTAAGCTCAATTTTCAAGGCTCTTAAAAATTTCCGTCCAAATATCGAACATTTTCAATTAATAATGTTTATAATTTATAATTTTGCTATTTTCAGAACTCCAACATCCAATCAGATGCCTCCGTGTATTTTCTTCTGCATACTATCTTGGGTTAAAAAATTTCCCGTTGTCATGTAAACAAATAATTGCGCAATTGTAACCTAAAGGCAACATTGGAAGTGTCAGAATGAGCCCAAAATGTTATGGTATCATCCTTAAGCAATATCCAAATGTTTCCCAAAATAAAATAAAGTGATCTTTAAGGGTTGTTTGTTCGTTTGAATTTTCTGGAGGCCACCCTCTATAAAAATTAATCGCATTTTTCATCATGTTTTCCGACAATAATGTGTTGCTGCTTAGTAATATTCGAGTTATTGTACTTGTTTTCGGTCGTTGTTTGTATATTTGGTACACGAGTCAATTCTGGGATAACTTTCTTCTTCAACATTTTTTCTCGAATAAAGATCTGAAGGCCGAAAACGAATTTTTCGTAGAATCTGTGAAAAACCACATTTTTTAAACAGACTATAGCTAGCTATGATAATACTTGGTGAGTCCTATTTTATGTCCGTATGTCAGAAGCAGTCCCATTGAGGCCAACTGCATTCAAATTCAACAAAGGCGATGTCATTCATGGATACAACATACTAAAATGCTTAAAACCCCAAAAATTCAATTTGGCTGAAAAGAGGTCAAAACAAAAAAGTCGGCTAAAAGACTTAAACCTAGCATAAAATATGTGTTTGTGATGTCAAACGCTGCATTTGAATGTATTAAACAATTTCCCCCAAAAACGTCAGCAACAATTTTTACCTAAAAGACCGCACAAACTCGTCATAGTAGCCCACCCTAGATTTCCTATGAAAAAATACGTATATTTTAGAAACAGACTATAATTTTTTAACAAATCGTTATTAATAAACAATTTATACATAACTTGACATTCTGTGACGAATTCAAATTTTAGAATTAAAAATGGGTCAATAAATCAAGTATTCTGGAAGAAATCTCAGTTGCATATAGGCAACATTGGAAGTGTCAGAATGAGCCCAAAATGTTATGGTATCATCCTTAGGCAATATCCAAATGTTTCCCAAAATAAAATAAAGTTATCTTCAAGGGTTGTTCGTTCGTTTGAATTTTCTGGAGGCCACCCTCTATAAAAATTAATCGCATTTTTCATCATGTTTTCCGACAATAATGTGTTGCTGCTTAGTAATATTCGAGTTATTGTACTTGTTTTCGGGTCGTTGTTTGTATATTTGGTACACGAGTCAATTCTGGGATAACTTTCTTCTTCAACATTTTTTCTCGAATAAAGATCTGAAGGCCGAAAACGAATTTTTGGTAGAATCTGTGAAAAACCACATTTTTGAAACAGACTATAGCTAGCTATGATAATACTTGGTGAGTCCTATTTTATGTCCGTATGTCAGAAGCAATCCCATTGAGGCCAACTGCATTCAAATTCAACAAAGGCGATGTCATTCATGGATACAACATACTAAAATGCTTAAAACCCCCAAAATTCAATTTGGCTGAAAAGAGGTCAAAACAAAAAAAGTCGGCTAAGAGACTTAAGCCTAGCATAAAATATGTGTTTGTGATGTCAAACGCTGCATTTGAATGTATTAAACAATTTCCCCCCAAAACGTCAGCAACAATTTTTACCTAAAAGACCGCACAAACTCGTCATAGTAGCCCACCCTAGATTTCCTATGAAAAAATACGTATATTTTAGAAACAGACTATAATTTTTTAACAAATCGTTATTAATAAACAATTTATACATAACTTGACATTCTGTGACGAATTCAAATTTTAGAATTAAAAATGGGTCAATAAATCAAGTATTCTTGAAGAAATCTCAGTTGCATATAGGCAACATTGGAAGTGTCAGAATGAGCCCAAAATGTTATGGTATCATCCTTAGGCAATATCCAAATGTTTCCCAAAATAAAATAAAGTTATCTTCAAGGGTTGTTTGTTCGTTTGAATTTCATGGAGGTCACCCTCTATAAAAATTAATCGCATTTTTCATCATGTTTTCCGACAATAATGTGTTGCTGCTTAGTAATATTCGAGTTATTGTACTTGTTTTCGGTCGTTATGTGTATATTTGGTACACGAGTCAATTCTGGGATAACTTTCTTCTTCAACATTTTTTCTCGAATAAAGATCTGAAGGCCGAAAACGAATTTTTGGTAGAATCTGTGAAAAACCACATTTTTGAAACAGACTATAGCTAGCTATGATAATACTTGGTGAGTCCTATTTTATGTCCGTATGTCAGAAGCAGTCCCATTAAAGCCAACTGCATTCAAATTCAACAAAGGCAATGTCATTCATGGATACAACATACTAAAATGCTTAAAACCCCCAAAATTCAATTTGGCTGAAAAGAGGTCAAAACAAAAAAAGTCGGCTAAGAGACTTAAACCTAGCATAAAATATGTGTTTGTGATGTCAAACGCTGCATTTGAATGTATTAAACAATTTCCCCCAAAAACGTAAGCAACAATTTTTAACTAAAAGACCGCACAAACTCGTCATAGTAGCCCACCCTAGATTTCCTATGAAAAAATACGTATATTTTAGAAACAGACTATAATTTTTTAACAAATCGTTATTAATAAACAATTTATACATAACTTGACATTCTGTGACGAATTCAAATTTTAGAATTAAAAATGGGTCAATAAATCAAGTATTCTTGAAGAAATCTCAGTTGCATATAGGCAACATTGGAAGTGTCAGAATGAGCCCAAAATGTTATGGTATCATCCTTAGGCAATATCCAAATGTTTCCCAAAATAAAATAAAGTTATCTTCAAGGGTTGTTTGTTCGTTTGAATTTCATGGAGGCCACCCTCTATAAAAATTAATCGCATTTTTCATCATGTTTTCCGACAATAATGTGTTGTTGCTTAGTAATATTCGAGTTATTGTACTTGTTTTCGGTCGTTATTTGTATATTTGGTACACGAGTCAATTCTGGGATAACTTTCTTCTTCAACATTTTTTCTCGAATAAAGATCTGATGGCCGAAAACGAATTTTTCGTAGAATCTGTGAAAAACCACATTTTTGAAACAGACTATAGCTAGCTATGATAATACTTGGTGAGTCCTATTTTATGTCCGTATGTCAGAAGCAGTCCCATTAAAGCCAACTGCATTCAAATTCAACAAAGGCGATGTCATTCATGGATACAACATACTAAAATGCTTAAAACCCCCAAAATTCAATTTGGCTGAAAAGAGGTCAAAACAAAAAAAGTCGGCTAAGAGACTTAAACCTAGCATAAAATATGTGTTTGTGATGTCAAACGCTGCATTTGAATGTATTAAACAATTTCCCCCAAAAACGTAAGCAACAATTTTTAACTAAAAGACCGCACAAACTCGTCATAGTAGCCCACCCTAGATTTCCTATGAAAAAATACGTATATTTTAGAAACAGACTATAATTTTTTAACAAATCGTTATTAATAAACAATTTATACATAACTTGACATTCTGTGACGAATTCAAATTTTAGAATTAAAAATGGGTCAATAAATCAAGTATTCTTGAAGAAATCTCAGTTGCATATAGGCAACATTGGAAGTGTCAGAATGAGCCCAAAATGTTATGGTATCATCCTTAGGCAATATCCAAATGTTTCCCAAAATAAAATAAAGTTATCTTCAAGGGTTGTTTGTTCGTTTGAATTTCATGGAGGCCACCCTCTATAAAAATTAATCGCATTTTTCATCATGTTTTCCGACAATAATGTGTTGTTGCTTAGTAATATTCGAGTTATTGTACTTGTTTTCGGTCGTTATTTGTATATTTGGTACACGAGTCAATTCTGGGATAACTTTCTTCTTCAACATTTTTTCTCGAATAAAGATCTGATGGCCGAAAACGAATTTTTCGTAGAATCTGTGAAAAACCACATTTTTGAAACAGACTATAGCTAGCTATGATAATACTTGGTGAGTCCTATTTTATGTCCGTATGTCAGAAGCAGTCCCATTAAAGCCAACTGCATTCAAATTCAACAAAGGCAATGTCATTCGTGGATACAACATACTAAAATGCTTAAAACCCCCAAAATTCAATTTGGCTGAAAAGAGGTCAAAACAAAAAAAGTCGGCTAAGAGACTTAAACCTAGCATAAAATTTGTGTTTGTGATGTCAAACGCTGCATTTGAATGTATTAAACAATTTCCCCCAAAAACGTAAGCAACAATTTTTAACTAAAAGACCGCACAAACTCGTCATAGTAGCCCACCCTAGATTTCCTATGAAAAAATACGTATATTTTAGAAACAGACTATAATTTTTTAACAAATCGTTATTAATAAACAATTTATACATAACTTGACATTCTGTGACGAATTCAAATTTTAGAATTAAAAATAGGTCAATAAATCAAGTATTCTTGAAGAAATCTCAGTTGCATATAGGCAACATTGGAAGTGTCAGAATGAGCCCAAAATGTTATGGTATCATCCTTAGGCAATATCCAAATGTTTCCCAAAATAAAATAAAGTTATCTTCAAGGGTTGTTTGTTCGTTTGAATTTTCTGGAGGCCACCCTCTATAAAAATTAATCGCATTTTTCATCATGTTTTCCGACAATAATGTGTTGCTGCTTAGTAATATTCGAGTTATTGTACTTGTTTTCGGGTCGTTGTTTGTATATTTGGTACACGAGTCAATTCTGGGGTAACTTTCTTCTTCAACATTTTTTCTCGAATAAAGATCTGAAGGCCGAAAACGAATTTTTCGTAGAATCTGTGAAAAACCACATTTTTGAAACAGACTATAGCTAGCTATGATAATACTTGGTGAGTCCTATTTTATGTCTGTATGTCAGAAGCAGTCCCATTAAAGCCAACTGCATTCAAATTCAACAAAGGCGATGTCATTCATGGATACAACATACTAAAATGCTTAAAACCCCCAAAATTCAATTTGGCTGAAAAGAGGTCAAAACAAAAAAAGTCGGCTAAGAGACTTAAGCCTAGCATAAAATATGTGTTTTTGATGTCAAACGCTGCATTTGAATGTATTAAACAATTTCCCCCAAAAACGTCACCAACAATTTTTACCTAAAAGACCGCACAAACTCGTCACAGTAGCCCACCCTAGATTTCCTATGAAAAAATACGTATATTTTAGAAACAGACTATAATTTTTTATCAAATCGTTATTAATAAACAATTTATACATAACTTGACATTCTGTGACGAATTCAAATTTTAGAATTAAAAATGGGTCAATAAATCAAGTATTCTGGAAGAAATCTCAGTTGCATATAGGCAACATTGGAAGTGTCAGAATGAGCCCAAAATGTTATGGTATCATCCTTAGGCAATATCCAAATGTTTCCCAAAATAAAATAAAGTTATCTTCAAGGGTTGTTTGTTCGTTTGAATTTTCTGGAGGCCACCCTCTATAAAAATTAATCGCATTTTTCATCATGTTTTCCGACAATAATGTGTTGCTGCTTAGTAATATTCGAGTTATTGTACTTGTTTTCGGGTCGTTGTTTGTATATTTGGTACACGAGTCAATTCTGGGATAACTTTCTTCTTCAACATTTTTTCTCAAATAAAGATCTGAAGGCCGAAAACGAATTTTTCGTAGAATCTGTGAAAAACCACATTTTTGAAACAGACTATAGCTAGCTATGATAATACTTGGTGAGTCATATTTTATGTCCGTATGTCAGAAGCAGTCCCATTAAAGCCAACTGCATTCAAATTCAACAAAGGCGATGTCATTCATGGATACAACATACTAAAATGCTTAAAACCCCAAAAATTCAATTTGGCTGAAAAGAGGTCAAAACAAAAAAAGTCGGCTAAGAGACTTAAGCCTAGCATAAAATATGTGTTTGTGATGTCAAACGCTGCATTTGAATGTATTAAACAATTTCCCCCAAAAACGTCAGCAACAATTTTTAACCTAAAAGACCGCACAAACTTGTCATAGTAGCCCACCCTAGATTTCCTATGAAAAAATACGTATATTTTAGAAACAGACTATAATTTTTTGACAAATCGTTATTAATAAACAATTTATGCATAACTTGACATTCTGTGACGAATTCAAATTTTAGAATTAAAAATGGGTCAATAAATCAAGTATTCTGGAAGAAATCTCAGTTGCAAATAGGCAACATTGGAAGTGTCAGAATGAGCCCAAAATGTTATGGTATCATCCTTAGGCAATATTCAAATGTTTCCCAAAATAAAATAAAGTTATCTTCAAGGGTTGTTTGTTCGTTTGAATTTTCTGGAGGCCACCCTCTATAAAAATTAATCGCATTTTTCATCATGTTTTCCGACAATAATGTGTTGCTGCTTAGTAATATTCGAGTTATTGTACTTGTTTTCGGTCGTTATTTGTATATTTGGTACACGAGTCAATTCTGGGATAACTTTCATCTTCAATATTTTTTCTCGAATAAAGATCTGAAGGCCGAAAATGAATTTTTCGTAGAATCTGTGAAAAACCACATTTTTGAAACAGACTATAGCTAGCTATGATAATACTTGGTGAGTCCTATTTTATGTCCGTATGTCAGAAGCAGTCCCATTAAAGCCAACTGCATTCAAATTCAACAAAGGCGATGTCATTCATGGATACAACATACTAAAATGCTTAAAACCCTAAAAATTCAATTTGGCTGAAAAGAGGTCAAAACAAAAAAAGTCGGCTAAGAGACTTAAACCTAGCATAAAATATGTGTATGTGATGTCAAACGCTGCATTTGAATGTATTAAACAATTTCCCCCACAAACGTAAGCAACAATTTTTAACTAAAAGACCGAACAAACTCGTCATAGTAGCCCACCCTAGATTTCCTATGAAAAAATACGTATAATTTAGAAACATACTATAATTTTTTAACAAATCGTTATTAATAAACAATTTATACATAACTTGACATTCTGTGACGAATTCAAATTTTAGAATTAAAAATAGGTCAATAAATCAAGTATTCTTGAAGAAATCTCAGTTGCATATAGGCAACATTGGAAGTGTCAGAATGAGCCCAAAATGTTATGGTATCATCCTTAGGCAATATCCAAATGTTTCCCAAAATAAAATAAAGTTATCTTCAAGGGTTGTTTGTTCGTTTGAATTTTCTGGAGGCCACCCTCTATAAAAATTAATCGCATTTTTCATCATGTTTTCCGACAATAATGTGTTGCTGCTTAGTAATATTCGAGTTATTGTACTTGTTTTCGGGTCGTTGTTTGTATATTTGGTACACGAGTCAATTCTGGGATAACTTTCTTCTTCAACATTTTTTCTCGAATAAAGATCTGAAGGCCGAAAACGAATTTTTCGTAGAATCTGTGAAAAACCACATTTTTGAAACAGACTATAGCTAGCTATGATAATACTTGGTGAGTCCTATTTTATGTCTGTATGTCAGAAGCAGTCCCATTAAAGCCAACTGCATTCAAATTCAACAAAGGCGATGTCATTCATGGATACAACATACTAAAATGCTTAAAACCCTAAAAATTCAATTTGGCTGAAAAGAGGTCAAAACAAAAAAAGTCGGCTAAGAGACTTAAGCCTAGCATAAAATATGTGTTTTTGATGTCAAACGCTGCATTTGAATGTATTAAACAATTTCCCCCAAAAACGTCACCAACAATTTTTACCTAAAAGACCGCACAAACTCGTCACAGTAGCCCACCCTAGATTTCCTATGAAAAAATACGTATATTTTAGAAACAGACTATAATTTTTTAACAAATCGTTATTAATAAGCAATTTATACATAACTTGACATTCTGTGACGAATTCAAATTTTAGAATTAAAAATGGGTCAATAAATCAAGTATTCTTGAAGAAATCTCAGTTGCATATAGGCAACATTGGAAGTGTCAGAATGAGCCCAAAATGTTATGGTATCATCCTTAGGCAATATCCAAATGTTTCCCAAAATAAAATAAAGTTATCTTCAAGGGTTGTTTGTTCGTTTGAATTTTCTGGAGGCCACCCTCTATAAAAATTAATCGCATTTTTCATCATGTTTTCCGACAATAATGTGTTGCTGCTTAGTAATATTCGAGTTATTGTACTTGTTTTCGGGTCGTTGTTTGTATATTTGGTACACGAGTCAATTCTGGGATAACTTTCTTCTTCAACATTTTTTCTCGAATAAAGATCTGAAGGCCGAAAACGAATTTTTCGTAGAATCTGTGAAAAACCACATTTTTGAAACAGACTATAGCTAGCTATGATAATACTTGGTGAGTCCTATTTTATGTCTGTATGTCAGAAGCAGTCCCATTAAAGCCAACTGCATTCAAATTCAACAAAGGCGATGTCATTCATGGATACAACATACTAAAATGCTTAAAACCCTAAAAATTCAATTTGGCTGAAAAGAGGTCAAAACAAAAAAAGGCGGCTAAGAGACTTAAGCCTAGCATAAAATATGTGTTTTTGATGTCAAACGCTGCATTTGAATGTATTAAACAATTTCCCCCCAAAAACGTCAGCAACAATTTTTACCTAAAAGACCGCACAAACTCGTCATAGTAGCCACCCTAGATTTTTTTTTTCCTATGAAAAAATACGTATATTTTAGAAACAGACTATAATTTTTTAACAAATCGTTATTAATAAACAATTTATACATAACTTGACATTCTGTGACGAATTCAAATTTTAGAATTAAAAATGGGTCAATAAATCAAGTATTCTGGAAGAAATCTCAGTTCCATATAGGTTACAAAAGCGCAATTATTTACAATGCATTTCCCATATGGTACCCCTGGCAATTCAGTTCATTTGTGCAAAATACCTCAAAAATTTCCCCCCGGAAAACAGTTTTGGGTGTAAATTGAAATGAAAAACTTCATTATTAACAAATAAAAAAGTATAGGTCATGCAGCAAAAATGACCGGAAATTTTGGTTGAAATAATGACATTTAAATGGCACTGACACAATTTCTAACCTCCCTCTTTAATCATTTTAAGCTCAATTTTCAAGGCTCTTAAAAATTTCCGTCCAAATATCGAACATTTTCAATTAATAATGTTTATAATTTATAATTTTGCTATTTTCAGAACTCCAACATCCAATCAGATGCCTCCGTGTATTTTCTTCTGCATACTATCTTGGGTTAAAAAATTTCCCGTTGTCATGTAAACGAATAATTTCGCAATTGTAACCTATAAGATGCTGATGTACGTTACAATATGACAAGAGGAAACAAACGTCTTTAAGATTAAAGAAAATGGCAATGTTATAAAATTGATTAGTCATAACTCAAGTTTAGTCTAGTTAAGTGGCGCTAAATTCAAACATATTAGTAGATAAAACACTTAAGATTCAAAAGCCTATTAAACGTTAGGTAAATTTATACATTATTTTCAATGAAAACTGATTGAAGACATGTTTTCAGTTTCACTGTAGTAAAAACAAAAATTGACTAACTCATTAACCAACGCAGTTGATGGAAAGCTATAGGAAATCAGTTTTAACAGTAAAAGTCACATTGCCTAATGCTGGTGCAAAATGCTGTTGCAAAAAAAGAAAAACGTTACAGCCTAAATTTTTTTTTAAATCGATAAGATCTAAAGGTGGTTTGAGTGGCTATGGTAGTTGGTATTTTACTTTTTACACTGAGGTACCGGTTTCAAGTCTGTTCGTGTTCATGCAGAGGAGATGCAGAACAGTGCTTGCTTCTCCAGCTAGTCATACGCGTTACTAACTTGCAGTTGACGGAAGTGACTTTTATTTGTATAAGCAATGACTGTTACTTCGCATACAACACACATTTTGGTTTGAATGTCGCTTATTGAAATATGTAAAAAAAACCCACTATGCGTTTCTTGTTTGAATAGTTTATGTTTAAGACCCACATCGAGTTCCCGCCATAGGTGACATGCTTGTGGTCATTAGAAGGTAACTATCTGAAGACAGATACAAAGCATATGTCAAATTTCTAGATATATTTTCAAGACAAATATTTGCTAATTGTGTGATACAGGTTATTTGGTTGTAGCTTTATTTATTTGTTTTAATAATGTTTTAAATTTTTTTTGCGCTTCTGATGAAAGTGTCAAATTAAAAACACCATAGTAAAGTTTTACAGGCCAATATAGTGTAAAATGTCGGGGAGTGAATTGCTTAAAATATTGGTAATATACAAGTGTGATTAATGGGAAATAACAGAAAGACATGTTTATATATATTTCTTAACAGCATTTTTAAATGTTATAAAACTGTTTAGAAAACAGAATAAATGAAATTAGAATTTATCCTTTGCTAATTAGTGGCTGTTATATATTTTATAAAAATAGCACTTTCATTGTCAGTAAATAAAAATGTACTGCCAATAGACACACAGGATTAATATTGTCCGCGATCGCCAATAAATATTCATTAACTGCCGGAAGAATAGTCATAAAAGTTTGTTTCGTTTGATATATGTAGTAATCACATAATCTAACAAATTAATAATTAAGTTGTAGGTGTCATGTCTGGTTGGATTATCAAGTTGTAGGTGTCATGTCTGGTTGGATTATCAAGTTGTAGGTGTCATTTCTGGTTGGATTATCAAGTTGTAGGTGTCATGTCTGGTTGGATTATCAAGTTGTAGGTGTCATGTCTGGTTGGATTACCATGTTGTAGGTGTCATGTCTGGTTGGATTGTCAAGTTGTAGGTGTCATGTCTGGTTGGATTATCAAGTTGTAGGTGTCATGTCTGGTTGGATTATCAAGTTGTAAGTGTCATGTCTGGTTGGATTATCAAGTTGTAGGTGTCATGTCTGGTTGGATTATCAAGTTGTAGGTGTCATGTCTGGTTGGATTATCAAGTTGTAGGTGTCATGTCTGGTTGGATTATCAAGTTGTAAGTGTCATGTCTGGTTGGATTATCAAGTTGTAGGTTTCATGTCTGGTTGGATTATCAAGTTGTAGGTGTCATGTCTGGTTGGATTATCAAGTTGTCATGTCTGGTTGGATTATCAAGTTGTAGGTGTCATGTCTGGTTACATTATCAAGTTGTAGGTGTCATGTCTGGTTGGATTATCAAGTTGTAGGTGTCATGTCTGGTTGGATTATCAAGTTGTAGGTGTCATGTCTGGTTGGATTATCAAGTTGTAGGTGTCATGTCTGGTTGGATTATCAAGTTGTAGGTGTCATGTCTGGTTGGATTACCAAGTTGTAGGTGTCATGTCTGGTTGGATTATCAAGTTGTAGGTGTCATGTCTGGTTGGATTATCAAGTTGTAGGTGTCATGTCTGGTTGGATTATCAAGTTGTAGGTGTCATGTCTGGTTGGATTATCAAGTTGTAGGTGTCATGTCTGGTTGGATTATCAAGTTGTAGGTGTCATGTCTGGTTGGATTATCAAGTTGTAAGTGTCATGTCTGGTTGGATTATCAAGTTGTAGGTTTCATGTCTGGTTGGATTATCAAGTTGTAGGTGTCATGTCTGGTTGGATTATCAAGTTGTAGGTGTCATGTCTGGTTGGATTATCAAGTTGTAGGTGTCATGTCTGGTTGGATTATCAAGTTGTAGGTGTCATGTCTGGTTGGATTATCAAGTTGTAGGTGTCATGTCTGGTTGGATTATCAAGTTGTAGGTGTCATGTCTGGTTGGATATATATGTGTGTAAATCTATTAACAAATAATTTAATTTGCTTTGTAAGCTGAAATCTGATTGGCCAATTCAAATGTAAAAACTTATATTATACCATATAACTTGCGTTAAAATTGAAACAGTTCTATGACGTCATGTATGTTTTAGTGTTAAAATTGTCAAGTTTTATAGTTTAAAGTAAATTATAAGGACTATATTTCAAATTTCTGAACAGGTTATACGATATAATATGGTTTGGGTCTGTTTATACCATTCATAATCCGCTTCGGGATTTATTAGACGTAAGCAGACCCAACCCATATTATATCTTATAACGTTTTTAGCAATTTGAAGTATTCCTTAAATAGAATAACCTTGCTCACTACTGTTAGAGTAACTGAGTGATAGTCTTTTATTGTCATCGAGTGAGCCAAAATTTAACACATTAGTTGGACGAAACACCAAAATAAAATACATCAAAATAAAACACCTGGCTCTTGAGAGAACATCACCAAAATAACCCGATGTATGGTACAATACATGTATGAACTAATGAGGTACTCAGCATCTGTAATTATTTATTTGTTGGGATGTGACTCTTCAATTTCTTAGTAATATACTGGAGTCCAGTGTGTATTAGTTGAGCACCTTTATCGAAGTTGGTCGAAGAAAAATATAATTGCTGATGACATTTTAAACAAGTGTGGAATGTGAGCACGCTCACAAGGCGATACCCCACTTTGCTTTCAAGTCCAATTATCTCCCCTTAATGATATCCGAGGTAAAAAAAATCCTTCATGCACATCTTCAGATAATGTTCTTTCTTTAAGTTAAGTTTCATTAAATTTCATCAAGCGGTTTAGGAAGATTTGCGCTTACAAGGGATGTGTACAGACGGACAGACGGACAGACAGACAGACAGGGTGATTCCTATATAGCCCCAAACAAGTTTCATGGGGGGGGGGGTTATAAAAATTGTATTCAATGAAGTTCGCTATATATTTGTTTGCATTATTTGTTTAGAGGTCCTACAAGTTCCGTTGAATTTGTTGTAATGAGAGAAATTTCAACATTTCATATACTATCCACATATACTATTCACTTGGATTGTATAATTTATGGAATGTTGATGGCAAAGATGTATATTTAATACCAGACAATTCATAGCGACCGTGCCAATATTAATAATTTGTTTAATGCGACTTAGTTTAATGGGTAGGTTTTATTTGTCCACGATATTGTTATTGTGCCATGAAATCTACAAATCTGAGAAATGTAATTAATATAAATGTTATAACCTTTTTTCGTCATAATATATATATATATATATATATATATATACGTCTACAAATAAAGCCTAACACTGTTAGAATTAGATTTTTAACACTGTCAAATTTTTGCTTCCCCTCAGAGGGATTCGAACTCACACCGTTGTGACACTGTCCAGCGGTCTAAACCCCTCGGCCAAATAAGAATATAGCTTTATTAACCGAGGTGAACGTAGACATAGACATAGTACATGTGTACTAGCGTGTGACGATGGAATTTTCGTAACCAATACGTATTAATTTTACAGTAAACTAATTCAGCATTTTTGTATATATTATATAGGATGACAAAGTTATTTGTCATACAGTCACAGTAAGTAATTTATATACTTAAGATTGGAGTCGAACGCACCCTGCCCACAATGAGAATCGAACCCGCAATCTCGGTGTTGACAGACCACGTGATCAATAGTGGACGAACTACCTTAACCACTCTGCCACCGAGGCCCCCTCAAACATGAATAGGTTTTGTCATATACTAATTATAGACTGATAGTACGGAACTATTGTTAATGTTAAAAATAACTGATTAAAGCGAAAGGATGAAGATACATCACATGAGACCCACAATTCAGTGCGTCATCTGTCGGACGCTTGTACTGTGAAATAATTTTCTAACAACTGGTAATTTCTACGTTTATCTGTAATCTAATTGCAGCAATTTTACAGTTACGCCTGACCACAAAAACTAAAATAGGAGAATATCAAGTTATATCAACTGGCAAAGAGAAATTTAAATAAAATACATTCGCCATTTTTGCTATTGTAACTAAAATAATTTTTAATCTGTCAGAATCTCTTTTGCATGTAGGATGCTTTGATACTCATTGTATTATGTGGTAAAAAGTACGCGTTTCTTCGTGCTTTACAAAAAGTCGCAAATCAATTTGGGAAAACTTTATGCTCCTCCGAAAAAAATGTGCATAGACTAACCTGACATATTTCATTTAGCAACATATCTAGAGCGGTTTTTTGTGCATATTATTTTTTTTTAATTTGGGGTAATTCATGTTACCTTCGTTGAATGTATTGCAATCATTAGAGAGAAGAATGGCGCGTTATCATTGGCGTCAAGAATTAAAACCTTGTGCCAGGTTAGTTTTTTTTAATTTAGTTCTTGTGTGAACATATTTTACACCTGAAAATACCTCTTGTTTAACTTAAGAACGCCTTTGGTTTGGTTTGAATTACATAATGATGCTATTTAAAATGAGTTCTTGGCAAGGATTCTTCACAGCCAGTCACCGATATGAAAGCGGTTGGCGTAGTATACCAGAACCCTTTATGTAGATATTAAGGTTTATTGACTAAAACTGCAGCTATATTCAAGAATGAACCTTGTTTGTTGAATATATGTATTTATTAAGGTTTGACGAACACGTGTATTTGTTTACATGTCTGTGTTATTGTTTTGGGTCGCGGTGTGTTCGAATGTTTATCGGGTATGGCTAGTTAATAGTGAGCATATTGTGATAGCACGGACAGATTATGACGGGTATAGGCGGGAAAAGTTGTCATGTTTAGGTTAAGACCATAGCTGGTCATTCGAAACTCGGATTTCAGTGCAGCAAACTTCGAAAAATAAATTTATAATATATAAAATATGTTTATAGGTTTTTAATTCTTATTCTTTTTTTCTTGTAGACTGTCATGTACATCATGAATGGATTTGTGATGTTATGATTCCAATTTTTGTAATGTTTAAAAATAAATGTGCTGCACGCATAGGCGAGCTGTTCCTATACTTGTGTTTGTTGTTAATGGATAAATACTTTATGTTCGGTTGAGTTGGACGAAATAGAACATAAAGAATTTTGACCTATTATAGCCGAAATTGTATGTGTTAATTATAATGATTAAAATTAATATTTCAGTGAAGAATTGTCCAAATGCCAGTACGTTTTATTAATAATTGTCTCTTATTGACTTCTCAAGCAGGAACTGTTTTTTATAGTGTGTCTGTAAGTATTGTCCTTAAGATCCATCAAGTATGCCAGCAATATTCAGCACGAACAATACATCACCTGAACAACTGGGAGCAAGCTTTAACTGCCACTGGAAAATAATGAACCATTTAGTAGGGGTGGAAATTTAATCTTTTTAGTGCTACAATGAACACACTCTTTTTTGAAATGGGTCACTGTCGTGCTAGGAGCATAGCACTCCAAACGCTTCACCAACTACGGTCCGTGGGAGGGCTTTTTTTATTTTAATATAATAATAAACTGTACATATTCCATCATTGAGGGTATTTTAAGTTGTATAACCTATCCATTGAAACCAATTAGTTATTAATAATAGTCCATTAAAATGGGCGGAAACACAAGTGTGGTCAGTTTCCCAGTCGTAATTAACAACGAATCTCAAGTGGCATTTGCGCTTTTTTACCTTCGTCATTGTTTGTTAAAAAGTGGATCAGATGGTCTTAAGAAACATTACTTCATTTTACTAGGACAATACTGGGAGGGTTTAAAAGTTAAAAGATATCCCAAAGACGACGAGTCTAAAATAGTGAAAAGCGTGTCTGATTTAATTGCACAATAAACAACAAAAAAAAAATCTCGTGAGTACGCAGCTACCAGCAGTTCATGAGCAATACTCATTGTAGATTAATACATAAAATAATGACTGTTATTATGTAAGTATTGTAAATTATAAAAAGCACCTAAATATATAATTGTCAAAAGATATTAAACGTGACTAATAAAATGTACTCTACCATTTATAAAGTACTGTCGTTTTCATTGTCAACATATTTACAGGGCTTTGTAACGTTCTATTCGTTTATAGCAGCATATTATCAACACTTGCAAACAGAAATCATATTTCAATTAATTCAAGATAACATGTCATTATAAAGAAAATGTCATACAGATATTTAGGGTAGTATAAAGACGGGCATTTGCCAGATACAGACGTCTCATTTTAATTTCTAATAGACAGCAAGCTTTTAGGTTTTTAATGACGCGACTGCTTGCACAATTTATCGACACTTATATTAAAAATACAAAAAGTTATATGGTCGTTTGTATCATTTTGCAGATACAGATATCTAAGTTTAAATTCTAAGACATTATTTTTTTTAAAGTTTTCCAAGCACGTGTATTCTTACACAATGTATCAACTTACTGATATTAAAAATATACAAATGGAAAAACTAGTAAACTGCTATAAAAAAGACATTATACATCTCAGTATTCTATGGTCGTTTGTACAAATTTTTGGTGTACTAGAAAATGATTCTACCATAAATATACATAATGTCACGGTTTTTTATTTGTTTCGACCGAAACAGTAAGGAACTTGACGTTCAGTGAGTATTTGTGTTAAAGTACCCACAAAATACAAGATAGTTAGAAACTGACAAAGAGAACAGATTGCATCCTATCTGTACTTTACAGCGTCATATTTTCTTACTAGTTATTTTATTTAGGAAATAACAAACATTTCTTTTTCACTATTATTTTCTTAATCGCTCAGACATTTGTAGTTAGATCAAATTGGATCGTGTTTAGCTCTGTATTATAAAAGTAAGGTTAATTCATTATATATATATATATATATATATATATATAATTCCCCTCTTTATTTTTCTTATTTTCTGCAAATCTACTTTTGGAGCATATATGTAGGACAAGGATCTGCGAAGTTACACGAATTGCTACGAACGGATGTTTTATTTAAACAGCGACGCGGACGTGCAACGTTTTAGTATTGACTTCACAGGAAATTAGTCCTTTAATTCAGTTGGTTCAAATATTAATAACCAAACAAAGAATTAAAGTCTAGGATAACAAAGAAAATGTCATCAAAGATACCAAGGTTAATACAATTTACTACGCCAGACGCGCGTTTCGTCTAATCAAGACTCATCAGTGGCGCTCGAACCCAAACAATATTTAAAATCCAAATGAATGAAATGTTGTAGAAATTATTTATTACACTAAATGTTTTATAGTTTAAATTATTTGATTACACACTCGTTTCTGGTATTTATTTGCTTTTTAACGCATATGTTAAAAAAGAAAAAAAGAACACTTAAATTTAAGAAGCAGCTGACGTTCTCGTATCGTTATTTTATGGTGAACGATAGTTGCAGGTTTTATTTTATTTGCGGTGTTAACAAGTCAGTTAAATCATATTCTTAATTCAAAATGACTTAATTTTATTTTTCATTTTAATTAGGTCAAACATGATTTGGCCCAAGTTCTCAAATTGAGGATTTCATTAAAATCTGTTAGTTTTTCCTCGAAATTAAAATCCACGAAATGTATATGTTAAGGATACATTGATCAAATTTTCATATTTTGTGTTTTATTAACTGTAGCATGTACTGCTCGTAGTAAGTGGGAGTGTCTCACAATAGCCTTATTGACAAGATTTGCTTGTTTTTATGCCAAAGATTGGGGGTTTTCACTGTTACTCTAGCTTTCTACTCAATCGTAATTAAAATATATAAATTTACTTCTTGAATCATATTTGGATGAATTCTCCATTAGAATCGTCTAGTTCTATGTAAATAACATTTAACTCCTCTTTAATCAGTATCTTGATAAAAACATGTGTATTCTATTTCCATCTGATATTCTAAATGAGCTTGAGAAGAAAAAGTTCTTCTTAAAATAGAACCATTTGTTTCATCAATATTCCTTCCTGTAATAATAGACAGGATTTTATGTCTAAAATACTATTGACAATATATTGATATTAAAAATGTTAACATTGTTGTTTAAAAAACTTAATTAAAACATTTAAGAATATGTTGCTAAGCCGGTTCTTCAAAATTTTCTTTTAATCCTTCATATATTTCTTAAAGCAGTTGGATATTACCTCTGTAACTATGTATTATGGTTTATGGGAATAAACTGCATTCATTCTTCACACAGAATAATACAATGCTATGATATCATGTAATAACTGTTAGAAAGAAAGTCACTAAAAAGGATGGCCTTCATTAAGAAAGAAAGTTTTCATATAGAGCGTGGAGGATAAAAAAAAAATTCGTGAACAGCGTATTTGCTGTTTGTGTAGTCTATTAAGTGGACGATGATGAAGTTCACTTCTTTTTAAAATATGATCACAAGAGGCTATTTCAGTCTAATCTCTTATCTCACTTCAATATTGTTCATGTCAATCCGTATCTCAATAATCTTAAAATAATTTTAATACCCGGAAAACAGAAGAGTTTTGGAACTTTCATTAAACAGTCTCTGGAACTGAGGACAAGGGACTTTTTCTATATTTTGTCGAATTTTCTTATTGCAATTTAGTTGTTTATTATTTCTTTGTTTTATGTCACTGATCAACCTAATTCTGATTTATATGACAAAAAAGATTTATATATACACTGTTTTTAAAGACTGAAGTGCATATTTACATACGTAAGAAGAAGCACAATAACAATTTTATACGTTACATTGCGCCATTATAATTGTAAAAAAGTGACGGAAATGCAAGATCTGTCCTAGTGTTTTATTTTTGTTTCCAGCGAGTAAAAACAGATTAATTTCCATTACAATACAATGTGGGAAAAATGTTGTCCTTTAACGATTATATACAATATTATTGTGTGAATGGTGTTTAACACCATTTCAACAATTTTTCAGCTTGATCATGGCGTCCAGTTTTTATTGGAGGAGGATGCCGGAGTACACGGAGCAAACACCCGACGTTCAGTAGGAAAACTAACAATCCTTGTCAATTAGGATTGGAGTCGAGCGCACCCTGCCTGCAGTGAGACTCAAACCCGCAACATACACGTGATTATTAGTAGATTAGCTACCTTTACCACTTAGGCGCCTTGATACAATTTTAAAAATGTAGATTATTTCTGGTTTAAAAATTACGGCGCGTAATCTAATATTAAGAAAGCAACATTAACATGCAAAAAAATGTTTACATGCCGTAAGCCAGAGCAGCGTGAGGGCCAGGGTACCAGTTTATTATTCTTTAATAATTTATTTTTATACAACTTCCTTATCGACAAATATTCTATCTCGATTGAAAATAGGGTTGGCGATAGTTTTCCCAATTTTGAATTCCGTGAACGTGCTACGATGATTGTTTGATACACCTATTAGTGACTGTGGTATATGATACACATCTATTTTAATCAACTACCCAACTCACATTCTACAGTAATGGAAGTTTGACATGCCATGAAACCTGATTTAACCCACCATTTCTTTTGAAATGCCTGTACCAAGTCAGGTCTATTGCTGTAGTTGCTTTATGTTGGTTGTTGGTTCTGGAGTTTACCGGTTTCTCGGACTTGGATTTGTGGATTGTCTTTTTTGACAGTTTCATCGGTGTTCGGTACTATATTATTACCTTCGTATAGTCTCGTGGGGAACAATTTATTTGTATACACATATTGCACATCAGATGTATTGATTGTATTATATAACGTTATATATATGCACAACAAAAGAATATAACAGCATGTATATGTTGCAGTACTCTTACTTTTCATTCTTTTATCATTTTGATATTATAAAACGAATCTCTCTTGATTTTTCTTATTGCTTGCATTGAAACATACTGTCTCTCAAAAGCCTTGACGAAATATTAAATAAAACACAATAATTTATCATTTGCAGCTACAAGGCATCAGGAACGAAACTAGAGTAAAATGTAGGACAGTATGATTATCCCTGATTTGGAAGCCATAAATTATCTAGATAGCATTTTGTTTATGTTTATGGCTTCAGGTTGACACAATGTTTGCCATATAAATTTATTGAAAAGGATATATTTGCTTAGAAATTATTTCAGTTTTAATCACAATATGACTTCCTGATAATGGTTTTAATTTTGATCTTTTTTGTTTCCGATAATACACAAACTATTTGCTAAAAAAGTCTTTTTTTAACCAACAGATGATTGTGACTTTTCTTAACTTCACCAAAAAAAAAATAAAAATAAGAAGAAAAAAATAAAAAAAAAAAAAATAAAAAAATTAAAAATTCGACCTTTCTCGTACACACATAGCGACCTTTTTCTCATTGGTATGGTAATCACTTTAAAAAATTTTAAATAAAACTTGTGACTTTTTTAATATGATATGTTATAGCACATTTATAAAAAAAATACAAAATGTGAATTGTTCCCGAGCTTTAACTGTTTTTTTTAAGTGTGCATTATAATTAAAATTTAAAGTTTACAAAGAGAAAACCCAAATTTTGATATGCAATTGAAAAGACAATGGCAACCGCCACATCAAGCAGGATAAAAGAAAGCGATATTCATCTTAAACACCAAAATTACATTCAATTTCATGTTATGCGTCTTTTCGTAGTTCTGTCAATTAACATGCATTAATAGAGAGCGCTGCGAGCGACGCTTGTAAGAGCGCGTTCTGCTACATTAATGCCATATATGGAACTTTGCTGGAAGGGTAAAACGCTGATAATAAGTATGAGTTGTACCAATTGGATGCACATATTAAAACATAAGCATACTGGGTTCTCTCGCTCTTTTGCAGCGCTTATTGCATATTATCAGAAACTTGAAATATTATATCACTGATATTATATACTTTTGTGTGAGGAAACAAAGGCGAATGTTTTGCATCCGGAATGCAAGATACAACCCATGTGAACCATTTTTAAAAGCGGAAACTTAAATAATACAATTATGTAATAGTAACTTGTGTGTAAGGCCGTATCCAGAATTATGGACTAATGAAGGACCCGATACGGACCTTTTTTCTCAAAACTGTAGCTAAAAATACAGACTGCAAATTATCCAATGGAAATGGTTTGTTACATCATTGATATTAAATAATTTACATTACTTTAAATGCTATAATAATAACCTGCTAAAGTACTAAACAGTTTTTAACACATGCTTGACCATTAAACACATTTAATTTTTTCGACTAGTGTTAATTTTTTGATAACAACTAAGAATTATTTTCAGTTTTCTAATTATGTGTGCGTTAAAACCAGTTCCGACTAGTTAGAAATATTACGCCACGCTAAACATTTAATTGTCTATATTAACTGGACATTGTTGATTACGTCACTTATCCACTCCCCATATTTAAACAGTCCTAACAAATGTTGGACAAGCTTCGCAGTTTATATAGACTTTAAAAATATAATTATTTCGAGTTGATTAATATCGTCATTAACGTATGGTGTGTTATAACTCATATACAAAATAAACTGTTTAAAAGATATCAAATCATGTCTAAAAAGGATAAGTTTTCATTGTAAACAATATGATACAAGTGTTGTAATTAAACAATGTGCTTGAAAATTATAATATTTTAAAGAGGAGACCAAACAGGAACCTCACAATCGATTAAAACCAACAAAATATCACGAAAATCGCCACTTTCAGCAACTTTTCATCTATTTTATGGAGTGCAGCTTTTACTACAGGAAGAAGCCGGAGTACCCAATTAAAAAAACCCTATCTTAGGAAGGAAAAAGGCAATCCTTGTTAATTTGGTCAGTCGAGCACACCTTTCCTGAATCGGATACCCTTAGTGTAAACACGCTGGCAATCAATAGCATGACTCGTGACCAAACCCACTCGGTCACCGAAGCCCCCTTGGGTATACCACTCAATCACAGAGGTCTATGTGTATGCCACTCGATTCATCGAGAGTGATGGGTATATCACCCGGTCATCGAGTCCTCTGGGTATACCACTCGGTCACTGAGAGCCCTGGTTATACCAATCAGACACCGTGAACCCTGGGAGCACCACTAGGTCACAGAGGCCCTGGGTATACTACTCAGTTACCGAGAGCCCTTGGGTAAACCACTTGGTCACCGATGTCCCTGGGTATACCACTCGGTTTTCCAGGCTCCTGGGTATACGACTTGTTAACCGAGACTCCTGGGTATACCATTTGATCACCGAGAGCCCTGGGTATGCCACTCGTTCACCGACACTCCTGGGTATACCACTCGGCCACCGAGGCCCCTGGGTATACCACTCGTCACCAAGGCCCCTGAGTATACCACTCGGTCACCGATGCCCCTTGGTATACCGCTCGGTTTTCCAGGCTCCTTTGTATAAGACTCGTTCATCGAGACCCCGGGTATAAACGACCTAAAATGTATAAAAATCAATACCACTCGGTTACTGAGGCCCATGGGTATACCACTTGGCCCAAGGGTATACCACTTGGTCACCGAGGCCCATGGGTATACCACTTGTTCACTAAGGCTCATTGGTATACCCTTCAGACCCCGAGAACCCTGGGTATACCTCTCGGTCACAGAGGCCCCTGGGTATACCACTTGGTCACCAAGGCCCTTGGGTATACCACACGATCACCGAAAAAGACTCATGACTAACCTATAATACCATTCGATTATCAAGCCACTTGCATACCTCAGAGTCAGCCATGCCACTGTATATACCCCATGTGGGAACCGAGGCCCATTGGTATACCAATCGGTCGACAAGGCCCTGGGTATAATCCTTGGTTACCGAATACCATGGGTTTACCCCTTGGTCATCGAGGAACCTGGAATGCCGAGGGGCATGGGTATATACAACTAGGTCACCTAGGTCCCTCGGTATACAATTTGGTCACCGAGGACCCTGGGTATACCACATGGTCACCGATGCCTATGCGTATACCACTTGTTCATGGAGGCCGATTGGTATTTCAGTTGGTAATCGAGGCCCTGGGATTATCCTTTGCTCATGGAGGCACAAGGGTATAAAAGACCATTTCTTGAACAAATTAAGTGCAGATATACTAGCATTTTTGTTTGTTATTTCCTTAGCAATAATATAAAAATATTTATCTTACACACTTTTATTTCTGTCGAATAGCAAGCTACAGTAACGGGACTAGAAAGTACACAAAACCTGTCGAAGATTAGGCTACAGTTCCAACCATAGAAAGTACACAAAAGCTGTCGAAGAGTAGGCTACAGTAACAACCCAAGAAAGTACACAAAAGTTGTCAAAGAGTAGGCTACAGTACCAACCCAAGAATGTACACAAAAGCTGTCGAAGAGTAGGATACAGTACCAATCCTAGAAAGTGCACAAAAGCTGTCGAAGAGTAAGCTACAGTACCGGGACTAGAAAGTACACAAAAGCTTTTGAATAGCAAGCTACAGTACTAACCATAGAAAGTATACAAAAGCTGTCGAAGAGCAGGCTACAGTACTAACCATAGAAAGTATACAAAAGCTGTCGAAGAGCAGGCTACAGTACCAACCCAAGAAAGTACACAAAAGCTGTCGAAGAGCAGGATACAGTACGAACCCTAGAAAGTACACAAAAACTGTCGAAGAGCAAGCTACAGTACTAACCATAGAAAGTATACAAAAGCTGTCGAAGAGCAGGCTACAGTACTAACCATAAAAAGTATACAAAAGCTTTTGAATAGCAAGCTACAGTACTAACCATAGAAAGTATACAAAAGCTGTCGAAGAGCAGGCTACAGTACTAACCATAGAAAGTATACAAAAGCTGTCGAAGAGCAGGCTACAGTACCAACCCTAGAAAGTACACAAAAGCTGTCGAAGAGCAGGCTACAGTACAAACCCTAGAAAGTACACAAAAGCTGTCGAAGAGTAGGCTACAGTACTAACCATAGAAAATATACAAAAGCTGTCGAAGAGCAGGCAACAGTACTAACCATAGAAAGTATACAAAAGCCGTCGAAGAGCAGGCTACAGTACCGGGACTAGAAAGTACACGAAAGCTGTCGAACAGGACGGTTCTTAGAAGAAAAGCTTTCGAACACCTCAAAGTATTAAAGACTCAAATATAGTTGTGGTTTAAAGTTTTTTTAATGGAATGTTGGGTTTTTATTAAAAAACCGTAATTTACTATTTCCAATGACCTTTAACTGATTGTAGTAGCCCTCAACCCAATACACTTAAACTGACCATTTAGAAGAAATATGCATGGCTAAAAATGCGACGTAATCGAATTTTTCCGGCAATCATTTTATTACATAGTAAAATTTACACACAAAGGGTTGACCTCTGATTGAGCTTATTTTTATTTACCTTTGAATCATAATCTCCTTTTTAAAAATTGTCTTGCATAAGGTCCAGATGTTATGTATCTTGATACTAAAGGACGCGGGACATTTTAGTTAGAATCAAATTTTACGGTTAATTATAATAATTACAAATTAATTGAAGTAAATATTATATTTAAATCTCACCTTATGCAATATAACGTAAGTACTTATAATGTGCTACGTATACTTATGAAATTAGTTTTATTTTATTGATTAATAAATTTTAACAACTTATGAGGACGTTTTCTCGCTTGAATAATATCTCAAACTATTACTACACAAGATGACAGAAAGGAAATAACTACAAGTTTCAATGCATACAAAAAATAAGTTGAAACAAGACAAAAAATACGACCCAATACAGGCAATATACATACTATGCAGGGAAAAAACCCTAAATAACAAATAAAGAAAAAAGGGGTGGGGATAAGGGGCGGAGTCGAGCTATGCAATGGTGGGGATAAGGGGCGGAGTCGAGCTATGCAATGGTAAATGCAATTTTTTGCATGTCGACAAATTATAGTGTTCACTTCGTCACTAAGACAAACAGAACCAATGAGAAAAATTTCAATAGTAGGATTAATAATTTGCATCAACGAAGATAAAAATTGATTTCTAATGTAAGCATAAAGTAGACATTCTTAAAAATCATGTAAGGAGTCTTCTATGGGACAACCACAAGCACAGCTTTGTTCGTTAGGTTTACTCTAGATAGAGCGGGTTTGTGCATGCGTATCAGAGGTTTGACAAGATTAATGATTAAGGACTTGGTCATGAAGTTTACCAATGCTGCCTATATATTCCACAGGGTTCTTTGTAGAATGTGGTACTAAAAGTGTGTCTCTTGACATTTCGATATTGACCGGTGACTTTCGGCATAAACATATGTGCAACACCTTCAAAATCTACAGATTTCAGATATCCATCTAGCTCTTCCGGGTGATGAGTGTACCTTCTTTACGAATATTTCAGACTATGAGCAGTTTCTGTTTGATGGGCCCTGGAATAGAAATCACCTGTATTAAGACAGACATTGAAAACACCTATATAAGTGATCATGGCCACAAGTTTTTAGCGATGGCGATACCGTAAATCGGGTTATTTTGGTTGTAGTTTAATTTTGGCTTATTTGGCGCTTTTGGTGAAAGAGCCAAAATTAAACACGCCAAAATAAAGCATGCACCTATATTTGACACGCCAAAATAGCTGACCGGTTAGACAATATCGTAAAGTCTATGGCTTAAAATACCGGTAATACACAAGTGTGTGTAAAGGAAAACATACAGGTATACATTTGTATGCATATTTCCTTATTTTCTTATAAAACGGTTAAGAAATCACAATGTGTGAACTTCTATTCATACATAATTATGTCAGGCTTATCATTTACTAATTAGACTCTGTTATTGATAGAAAATAACACCTTTATCGTCATTCAATCAAGATATACTGCTGAAATAGGAAAGGATTAAAATTTAAATCCGTGATCGTTAATTACTGACAAAAGGACAATAATGAACATTTGGTCTTAAATGATATGTGTGGTAATTAATTAAGGTCATAAAATTTAATGAACACAGTTTAATCGTCATGGTAGGATCTCAAAGTGGATAGACGCCGTTCCCGCAAATTATATACTATACCAATATATATTATACAAATCGTATATATTAACCTTGCTCACTACTGCGATTTAAAGAGCAATTACCGAAGGTGCAAAAATTTAACACATCAGTTGGATGAAACACCAAAATTAAACACACCAAAATAAAACACACGGCTTTTGAGAGAAAAACGCCAAAATATCCCGACGCCAAAATAACCCGATTTACGGTACCCCTTTTTAGTAAGCATCTACCCAATTTTATTTTTTCGAAAACATTCACCGATAACAACGTGATATCCGAGTCCGTATCTACGAGAATTAAAATGTATTTGTCATATATAACAAGTAAAATTCTAGTTCTCGGTCTGGCCCGATTAAATAGCTAAAACTCTTGGCACCAATTTCCTGAAGCAGTTGAGTATTAAGAACAGGACATTCCCGCCTCAGATGCAACTTATGTTTATAATGACACCATTACTAAATTTAATTTGACTCTCAACCCATCCTTTCGCGTGGTTTTTGCATCATTTTCTCGACTAAATGCTTGACCTCTTTTAAGATTTTGTATATTGCTCACACTCGAAATCTGTTTAGAAAACATTGAGTTCTAGGAACAGACATACTCCTTTGTTTCATTGTTTTTATTGCGTTTATCGATTACTCATCATCTTTTGGTCTCTTATATGTCAATCAATCAATCAATCAATCAATCAATCAATCAATCAATCAATCAATCAATCAATCAATCAATCAATCAATCAATCAATCAATCAAGAATAAGAAAGCCGAACGTTCAACAAGTATTGAAAACCATAGGATAGAAACACAATTCGTATTTAAGAAAGAAACTCGACAGGCGCACGATATCAAGAAGAAACCACAAAAAAACGAAACGAGCAACCCCTCCCCCCCCCAAAAAAAAAATGTGTGCGCTAAGGTACTTTGGACATGTAAGCAGTTCTTCTTTTAATTACTCAGACACCGAGTTACTCATAGTCATCTTCGGGAAAGTCAAATTCAGGGTTATGAAATCCATTTGAAAAATGCAAGAAAAAAAAGTACGCTCCTTGTACGCTAAGAAGACCCCTTTTGTAGATGCCGATTAGAGTAGGCTCGTTGTAGCCGCTACAAAAGGCTAAATCTACCCATACCCCAGAATTTTCCGTTGGCATTCAAAATTTGTACTCTTTGGTAATTATTTTCCGAACTGATTTACTTTTACTGTTAACTTGTTCTCGTCCTGAATATAGCTGAAATACTTCTCACTGAACGAAAAGCAAACTTCCAATCATGCCATACCACAGTGAATTAATTGTTGCATGATGTATTACTAATGACAAAGCAAGTTTTGTCATGACTTATCACTAGAAATTTGTATCGTCGCTTCCCGTTTTTCTTTGAAAATCAGCCTCTGACTGGACCTTTGACCCTGGAATTAAGCTGTATATGAGGAATGAAAGTATGCAGTGTTGAACAAATGAAGGCTTTAATCTTGTTATATTAGAAAAGAGACCCTGACCGTGAAATGTGGACGAGATTTTTTTTCAGTTTTCTAAGGATTACAAGGGTGAAAAATCGTAGTCATCATTCTGGATGGTGATACCAAAAAAAGTCAAAATCGATTTTCGAGCATCTCATTTTTTAGAACTAAGAAAGTTTCAAATTTTCTGTCAAAACTTTTAAAATTTTTATGTTTTATTATATGATTTATACAATAGAGAGTGTTTTATTATAGGATTTATACAATAGAGAGTGTTTTATTATAGGATTTATACAATAGAGAGTGTTTTATTATATGATTTATACAATTGAGAGTGTTTTATTATATGATTTATACAATAGAGAGTGTTTTATATCAGTTATGTTAAAAACGTTTTGAAAAATTTGTTGGATTTTTTCGATTTTCACCCCATCCAGGTAGACATTGGTCAGAAATCTGGATTTTTTCTGGGGTTTGTTTTCCAAAAGCGAATTGACATAACAACACGCATTACATATGAGCTATTTTAGACCTTTTTGAGTAGAAATTGGACATAGGTTTTCAAGTTATTAATTCCGGCAATTTAGAAAAATCAATAAGTATACAGTTTCATAACTCATTTCATGAGAAGTTAGTTTGCCGGTTTCTTGATTTGTGGATTGTCTGTTTTTGCAGTTTCGTGGTGTTCTGTATTTTGTTATAGCCTTCATGCGTAGCTTATAACGCACGTCCACGCAATGTGGGAAGTCGAGGGTTTGATGATAAGGGATGTGTCAAACAAACTGAATAAAAACGTAAATTTGCTACCCAGTTATATAATAACACATTGGGACTCTGAGTCATTTAAATCTGAATCGCAATAATGGTCTTGTACAAAGTTATGACACAGTTTGTTATACACAAGTTTTCTTGTCGTCATGATATAGCTGAAAGTTGTTCTTTTGACTTTAATAGGAAACTCTACTCAACGCCTTCTTAGAATCTTATGCATAATGGAACAAATCAGCGGTATCTGACGATTACGGCTGATCGTCGATAGTAAAATGTCATTGTCGACCATTAGAGGTGATCATTGAAATAATGTTCAGTCAATATGGTAACAGAAACAACAAAGACAAAATATATATGTTTTATAGACTCACCCCTTCTTTTATTGTGGTTCGTTTAACTCGAGTTTCGGGTATTCTCTTTTTGTTTCGTTATAGTCACCTATTTATTTGAATCATTATTTTGTATGGCCTTGATTTATTGTTTAATGAACAAATAGTATTTCCGATGTTTGCCGAAATTTACCGAAGTCTGCTCCATTGAAAAGCAATGGACATCCGGGACATCAAATATGATCACGTGGTCAATTATGGTCCGGATACCTTAATAAAACACAAGATAACCAGCATTACATTACGTATTAACCGTTATTGCCTTATTAAGTTGATTATGCAGTTTAATTGCAAGCCTTTCAAGTGATTCTGCCAAAAAAGTCGTTTAAACTAATTATCATAGGTCAGTTAAATTTATTTCGGTATAAAATATTTTTCAATTATGGACTTTTTATGAAGTCAATACGCTTTATATGGACCTTGTAGAATAATATTGACCGACGACGAAGTCTCAACTTGCATAGAATATTCTTTAATATAGCTTTCATAATAGAAACGTACATAATATATTGCTTTCAATAATAGGCAGATATTTTTTATACCCTTGCCGACGGAAACGAAATTAAGTCAAATTTCAAGAAATACGTAATATTGCAAATTATTATATTATTACTCCATTTTCCCTCCTAATCTGGGATATACCATGATGTACATACAGTATGTCAGCGTCTATAGTAATGAAATTATAACGCGGATAAACCTACTCACATACTACAGTAAAGGAAGCGGGAGATTTAGCATGCCATAAAACCTGGATTAACCTATTATTTCTTTTGAAATGCCTGTACCAAGTCAAGACCATTGCTGTAGTTACTATATTTTTGGTTGTTGGTTCTGGAGTTGCGGGTTTCTCGGACTTTGATTTGTGGATTGTCTTTTTTGACAGTTTAATCGGTCTTCGGTATTTTGTTATTACCGTCATTGTTAAAATATAACAAGTTATAGTTAAAATAGGTTTTGCACTTTCACTGTTTGTTACCATCACATGCTATTCACAACGTTAAACTTTGTCTCCATATACATTTTAAGATATTGGCAGTTTGAATGATGTAAGAATGTTATAAGAGTTAGCAATGTTATACAATTATTGATTATTCCAAACACGCATTTCGTCTAATCTAGACAGATATGTCGCGATCAGAACCAAACTTACTGTTATGCCAAAAATTCCACCAAAATTTGTAAAAAGGTTGTAGCAGGTCATTAACACGTTGGCAATGCAAATATTATAATTTTAGTGGAGTAAAATCAAAGTTGACCTAATTCTAATTTAAGGTATCCGACCCATAATTGAAGTCACCGCTTAATTTTATTTTTCGACCAAGAAATACAGCTTTATTACATAAAGGTATTGCTAATTTATGATACAAATTAAATATATTGTATTACTTTTAATCAATGTTAACAGTTTTGAGCAAAAAAATTTGTTACTCAAATAGTATTTCCGATGTTTGCCGAACATTACCGAGGTCTGCTCCATTGAAATACAATGGACATCCGGGACACCAAATATGATCACGTGGTCAATTGTGGTCCGGATACCTTAAATTAGCCCTGCAGATCACTGTATAAGAAAAATAGCAAGGAAACCGACCGAACAAGATCCGAAAGTCAACAGGCAAATCCTGATATAGACAACATTTACAACGCAAAACCAAAGTCAAAAACACAAAGTGAGTAACCCAGGACAATTTTAAGTTGAGAAAAAGCAATCTCTAAGTATGATTGCAGCGGTATTATTTTTTATCAAAAAGCTTGATAATAGCTGATTTAAAGTTGAATAAAAGTAGTATATCAGCGTTACTTTTAATCAACTTATATTTACCTAATGAACTGCTGAAATACCGCTTTTTAAAACTAATTTGCATATTTGGTTCAGTGATTAGGACAATAAGCGGTAAAGAAGTGTGAATTAAGTTGGGCTGAAGCGTCTAAATTATGTAAATTAGGTGAAGTTGGGATTAAGCGGTACAAATCAGTGGATTTGAAGTGGAATATGCAAATTAGTTGTCAGCGGTAAACAAGCGGAATATAGCAAATGTACAAAAGCGGATTTTAGGTGGTTATACAAGCGTGTTTTAAGTGTATACTCTCAGCGTACTTTAAGTTGGAGATGTCAGCGTGTTTTAAGTTGGAGATGTCAGCGTGTTTTAAGTTGGAGATGTCAGCGTGTTTTAAGTTGGAGATGTCAGCCTGTTTTAAGCTGGAAATTTAAAAAGTCTGTTTTAATATAAGTGTTAGCGTCTCATGTGTAAATACAATTGTAATTGTCTATGTGGAGTTGAAGCATACATGATATCAAAAATTGCAAATTTGGTGTAGGTCAAGCTGTTTTAGAGCTAAAAGCAGCATTACTGTGCTCCACGAGTTAAATCTGAAATTTGGCCATTTTCTAAACCTGTCTTTTTTGTACTTGTTTTTGTGTACCTCTTGCTTCATTCTGTTTAAAAGGATTAAATAATGATAAAAAAAATACAATCATATAAGTTTATTTGAGCATTCATATTTATAGTTGCATAATGTAACCTTTAAAACATAACATAATATAATTATGAAAATAACTATTTACAAAATATTTACAACATAAATACAAGTTTAAATTGACCTTCTCAGTTTCTGTTTTAGTTTTTCTCATCTTTTCCACTCGCATTGCTTCCCTTATTTCTCGATTGATGAACTATCATATGCAGCACATAACTCTGAAATCACAATGATTTTCATTTAATGTACAAATATTTCCAAGAATTATGTAACATTTCCAAAGATAGCTAAAAAATTTTGCTCCTGATACTAAAATAAACAATCGTGTATTAAATATTTAAAGATATTTATACAAATATAATAAAAGAGACATATATATAATTTACACATTTGTAACACAATGAGCGTGCAGTTGTAAACTTGTTTGATAGTTTTGTCTAAGAAAAACTCATTTGAGTTATCTTCTCCTAATATGAGTTGCTTCCCCTTCTTAGAAGCATTAAAGTTTAAAACCTAATAAATGAGTATGTTATATGTGTAAACAACTGTTATTTGATATTTTGTGTGCTCCTTTAAGAATAAAAGTAAAAAATTTCCCCTGATTTCAGTATTAGTTACATTTAATAAAAATATAGTTCAATGAAAATGATGTTCTATAATTATAATTACTTCATGAACTTACCAGTCATCTAAAGTGCTTTCTTTAAGCTTACTCTCTAAAAACTTAATTATTGTTTCCAGATCAAAGCAGCTTACAAACTACAAATAAAAATGTATATAAATTGTTTCATCTCACAAGCAAACACTGAACATAAACCAACATTTACAAAATAAAAAAAAAAATAGAACAGTCAATGTCAATTAAAAAGACATATTTATGTTGTAAATATTGGGGAAGGAAGCCAGACTAACAGGGTAAAACCCGACCTTCGGTAGGAAAACTGGCCATCCTCGTCAATTAAAATTGCCTTAATTGGAATCAAGCACACCCTTCAGCAGTGAGACTTGAACTGGCAACCTCGGTGTTGACAATTAAAGTAATCTTTGTGTTTAAATATTTCTAGAAAATTTACAATATTTTATCAATAACGCCAGTCATTTACAGGTTGTAAAACATGAATGGACTAGCTATTCTTTTATTAACATTATTGCACATGGACACAAGTAGAATTTCTGTTACCGTGGTTATGTTGTTTTGACTGAATGGGTGAGCAGGTTTGGTAGCTGTTCCTTGTATTGGTTGTTTCACAGCAATAGTTAGGGTGGCCTTTCGGAATTCTTAGTCTACAAAATAAATGAAGACATATATGCAATATATGACCAATCAGCTACAAAATTCTCAGCACAATACAAATTGAATATAGTGTAATTTAGATTTCTCAGTTAAATTCCCAAATATTCAAAATCTCATACTGAGATTTTGAATATGTAGGAATGTCACAATTAAATGCATGCACTTACAACTATACCCTCAAACATATGTCTAAACAATCCCTCTATAATAAATATCTTTCGGTACATGTTATCTGATAACTTATATGTCCCGATTTATTTGTACCTTAATGACTCCCAGCATCACGCACTAAGATAATATGCTTATTGCTATGCTTATATATATTGCTGCTAAATAATAGTGTTTTAATTTATACCCTATACTTCCTTAATAAAAATGCCATGGTTTTTGTGCATGTGTTCTTAATTATGTTTCTGCCTATAATGCTTGGATTTAATGCTCAGTAACACTATAGTATTTGATCCTTTTTTGTTTGTCGTGCTTTTGTGTGTTTTCACTTAATGCATAGATTTTATTCTATGGTCATTGAAAGTTATATGACCGGTGACGTGCGTATGAACGATAATGCCAGATCATCATGACAAAAGTCATGTGCTTTCATCAGTATGTAGTTTTCTTCGTTATGTATAAATATGACGACTGTAAACAACAATCCTACTTACTTAATTTACTGAACCAAAGCGAAAAACTTGCCCAGCTATGTGACTATGTTTTGAATAATTCAAATTATGCGCGGGCTTTGGAAAATCGACGTCACAAGTTTACACAGATTTTCATCAGCCGAAAAATATACCAAAAAAAATACCCGATAAACAAAACAATTATGTGTCCAAACAATTTGTCATAGAATATCATGTAAAAAAAGAAATTAAAAATAAATACATTAAACATACCTGCTCTGGTACCTTCTTCTTTAATGTAGTATTCCCTCCACTGTCTGGAGCAACCACCCTCATAAGGTGTGTTCAGGTAGGATGAAGTGTATCAGAATCAGAATAGCAACTGAGTGCAGGCTAAAACATGCAGAAAAAAATTGTGATCCAGTATATTTCGGGTACGGAGTCCATAGATAAATCAGTTATAAGTCCGATACTGGATTGGAATAGAATCTATTAATCCACTTAACCCACCACCATATATACATAGGGATCAACGTCCGTTCCACACCGGTTGCATCAAATCCATAAGTACATCTATATACATAAACCTAGTGTGAACAACAATGTTCAGTAATTGTCAGTACCTAATATGCTCTACAAAAAAAACCACTGTTAACCAAGCATATTATACAAAAAGGAAAATATTAAACTGACTTAGAAGCATTATTTAGCAACACTTAAACGAATATAATTTGCTAGCTTAGACAGATATCTGTTTTCTATGTGCTTGTGATTTACTACACAGTCTTCCACTGTAAATTAATCAATTTATCAATGGTCATTCAAAAATATAGAATAGTTAGAAAATCAGGTATTAATGTCCATACTTTAACATTGAAGTATGATATTATATATTTTTCATTACTAACAGCGTTTAACTAATAACCTCAGATCATCTTTGACTGACATAAAATTAGACTATTTTAGTCCACACACATAATCTATAGGATAGTCAATCCAAGAATCTGACATCTTTCTCTATGTAGAGCATACAATAAACCTCTTGAGATTGCTTCTATACTATGGTACACGTGCTGTTTTTGATACATCATTGGTAACTTTGGATGTGTTATGTCCATTATGACTTGTAGTAATATTTTATTATTATTCAATTGGAAGTTACTGTCAATAATCAACAGCTCTTTTGTTATGAGTTTTAAGAATGGATTTCTGATTTTCTCAAGTTTCACACAGCTCATTACGAAATGTTCAGTGTCCTCAATTCCCTTTCCACACAACAGACATACAGGGCTGACCTTATGCTGATTAAATTTACTACGCATTGACTGCAATATATACACACCGGCAAGAAGTCTAGATTTCACATTGGCTTTTTTTATTGCAACTGGATCATTTCCACACTTATTCCATACATTATGCGGTTTACCTATGACCATTGATGACGAACTCAAATACTGAAGTGACGATTTTCCTTCAGACATTTTATTTATTGTATTTAACCAACTAAATTCAATTTTCTTCTTCACTGATGCTTTCCAACTGCATTTACTTGGCATATTTTCTATAAGATAAAATATAGAATCCAAATCATAAAGTTCTAGTAGTTTTGCAGCATAAATAAACCAACTATGAGAGTCATTTTTCTTAACCAACAATTGCCGAACAGCTATTTCTTTCTCAGTTCTATTATTTGATAGTATATTACCGAGATTTACTAAAACCATATAATGAATAAAAGCTTCTATTGGTAATTGACCAGATAGTATGTATACGGCTGCATCTGCAGTGCGTTCTGGAAGATTTAGTAAAGATTTCAGTTGACCTTTATGAAATAAGTTTAGTTCATTTACACCTCGTTTTGACAAAACAACTGAATCAAGTCCAAATAACAGTCTTGGGCGTACATACGTATTCCATACCTGGATTCCGATATTTGGATTGACACCATTATATCCATGAAGACCAGCACCCATTAGAGCATATGAAGTTCGTCTAGCGACTTTGATTCTTTCATTTACTAACTGTTGATCTTTATGACTCCTGTATAATCCAATATGAGTATACTCTGAGACTTCATCTAACTTTTTATCATTAAGATATAGTTCATTAATATTAATATGGTTTCTCTTCGAATTGAAAATCATTATTTTACTTTTACTCTCACTAATAAAATATCGTTCCATATTTGCATAATACTCCTGCATATTCAACATAACTTGTAGGTCATAAGCATTTTCTGCCAATAGCACAATATCATCAGCACATGCTGGGGAACCAATATGTATAGAGCCTATCTTCAGTCCAACATTTTTCTCTTTAAACCAATCTAACAATGGGTTGATAAAAGCTTTATATAGTAATGGTGATAATATACCTCCCTGCCGTACACCTTGTTCTTCCCTAAATGAACTAGATAACTGATTTTCCCATTTAACTTTTGATTCTAGATTTTGGTACCATTGGTGCACAAGCTGCCAACTACATCCTGTAATACCGGACTCATATAGTTTACATAGTAGTGAATTATGCCACACCACATCAAAAGCCTTTGACGCATCAATAAAAGCAGCAAACAGTAAATTACCTTGGTCTCTAGCCTCATTTATTGCCTCTGTTAACAAAAGTGCAGCATTAGTTGGAGATACATTCTTAGTGAAGCCTCTCTGTAGACTATTTTGCTGTACATCCAAAACATGACTAATCTTTGACATAAAAACTGATTCATACACTTTTCCTATTATACTACACACAGTAATTCTACGATACGAGTTCGGATCCTCAAGTGGTTTATTATTCTTTTTATAAATTGGGGTAATTACACCAGATTTAAAACATTTAGGAATATAACATTCGTTCCATATTTTTTCAAATATAACATGTAAGACTTGTACCAATTTAGACCCACCATATCTCAGATGCTCACTAGTAAGTGACAGTTCATCCGGTGCTTTCCCGAATTTAAGACCATTGATTATATTCATTATATCTTCCTCATTACAAAAAGGCTGCTGGTCATTTGACATCATTTTCTCAGTAAGCTGATCAATCGTCTGAATTTTATTCAAAATAAATTGCTTATATTGTTCTGAAAATGATTCATTTTGAGATGCTTGACTAAGTTGTTCAAAGTAGTCTACCCATCCTTGCCTAATATCACTATTGGTTTCAAGATGTACATCATCAATAATCAACTTTGATAGTTTTCTGTTACTGCCATTTCGTTGTATGTTAATCAATTTATGAAACAATTTCTGATCATTCGATTGAGCGGACATTATTTCGGAATACAGTTTATATTTTCGACTAGCTTCAAGTTGTCTTTGTGCTTTTCTCAAGTCTCTTTTTGCTCTTTTACAAATAAGCCATAATTCGCTACGTTTATCTTGGTCATTTTTTGTTCCTTGACAATGCTTATATTCCCAGTAAGCCTGTTTACTCTTTCTGCAGAGATCTAATATATGTTTAGGCCAGTTTTTGTGGTTAACTTTCTTTTTCCTTACTACCCGTAATCTCTCTGCGGCGTTTGTGACCTGTTCAGCACTGTTGATAAGGATACTTGAAATGCACCTTCAAAATACTTTCTTTGTAACCAGTTGAACTTCCGTACAATCCAAAGTGTAGTACCCGGAGTAAAACAAAAATGGCAAACGACGGTCAAAATATGTTCAAAAGTAAAGCAAGAAAAGGCCCGTACAATTATGGTTTCAATGTGTCTCGAAGACAAAGTAGTACAAAAGTCGAAAAGAAGTAAAGATAGTCACCACACGCCATTTCGACACTAAGAGAAATGCACTTACACCGCGTTGCCGCCTGCAACTTGAGGTAAATATATTTTAAGTTTCACCATTTTCCTACGTATTTGTTTACAATGTAAATATTTTTCATCTGTGATAAATATCAAAAGTTGATGCAGTACCTTTTTACACATGTTTGCTATTGACCTTAGTGACCTATAGTCCACATTGCGTAGACCATATTCGTAGAAGTACCGAAATATGCACATTCATATTTATAGTCGCCACAAGAATCATTTCGTGTAATTTGACATTTTATTCAAAATTTCTTATATAATTTTGTTTTCTCTGAAACATTAAAATTGTTGGCATAATTTAGCAGAATTCACTATCAATGTAGAGAACAGTGTCGTTTTTTATTATACATGTTTGTCTCCATTGTAGATTGTGCAACAAATATGGGAAGTGGTGTCAGTAATTTTGAAATGCAGTATGAAGACCAATAGTAATTAAAATAGTAAGGTAAATAGCCAATACTGGGCCTATTTCAATTTAATATGACACAAATTATTATTAGGTCAAGGGAATTCAGGCTACAAAATGAATGTCCACACAATTGAAAAAAGGGGGAAACATATGGGTGTAAAATCTGTTAACATATGAAAGGGGAGATAATTTTTAGGGTATTCAGTTAAGTGTACTAAATAAAAGTGTGTTCAACTTCTTCAAATGGACATAATTCAAAGAAATTGTTAAAATATAATGTCCTAATTACACACACTCTGCAGTGCATGCAGTTAAGGTTGCGCATAATTCTAATGATTCTGCTCCGGTCACTAGTGTGGCTTGAGTAAGCGAGTAAGCATTGTAGCTCATTGGTACATGCATTTTGTAAACCTCATGTAACAGAAATTTCCCAATAATAAAATAAAAGGTTTTTGCTATGTCAACATTCTACTTTTGTGTGGAATTTGCAAACTTTAGCTATGAATGTTCTTTCTTTGCAGTTTTTTCTGCAATATTATTTTTTGTATTTTTACAGGAAAAAATGTACATCAAAGACAAGAAGGAATGAAAAATAAGAATAATAACATCAAGATGTTTTGACGGAAAAACTTTACAAAGAACATTTTGACAAGTCTGGTTTTGGATTGATTTTAGTTTCTATGAAGATTTGAAGGAAACAAATAACATTCAGCACCATATTCTATTTGCTGTCAACATTCAGAAGCAAACAACAACCGGGTGCCCTGAAGAAATATATGTACTGTAAATCAGAGGCAGAAGCACTGTTTCTTCTTTCTGTGAAAAGCAGTTTGCCAAAAAATGGAAAAAGAATTGGACATTTAATATTTTTAGTAGTTGAAGCCAAACTGTCCACTGACAAATTAAATATTGTGGAGAATTTATCAGTAAAGTTATATCTTTTTACATATATTTTATAGTTCTTTCTTCATAATCATCATATTCATTGTGTTGATTATGCATTGGTTTATAAATGTTGCTTTTAAACAGTTGTAGAGGAAAATGGTGATATTAGTTATATAGCACTTCTACATAAACTAAAACATGCTGTTGTAAAAAGTTCCATTTATTCTATTGTTCATATGAAGATAGTTCTTAACTGTTTTTATTGCTTGTTAATAATTAAAAAAAATGGTTACATTAAATTTATTAGAAAGTAAAGCTTCCATTGTGGTATTTTTGAATGTGGACAAAAGATTGTAGAGTTGGCTCCCCTTTAGAGTTATCTCCCCTATGATTATACTTTTTCTTAGTAAACAGTTTTCTGTTTACTACATAAGTTTGTAGTATAATGTATCAAGAATTGTTTTATATTGTGAATGTGTTTTTATGATTTCTGGTTTTTTATTGATATTGCATGAAAATATTTGATATTTAAGCTATAATATTCATCATTGCAATTGTACCATAAATTGGCAGAACATACACATGATACAGCATAGAAGAAAATTTAATGTCTTTTTATTTATGTTTTGAGAATATTGGTGTTATTAGGCCATGGTCATGCTAAATTTTGTCATGTGTAATATCAGTGTCCTTGTTCTCTATTTGGATTAAAAACTTTAATCTTCATTTAAAGTAGTAATAAATAATTTCCAAACATTTTCTATAGAAAATACACAAACTGCATACTTAGACATTTGTGCATTATTTCTGCGCTCAATAGTAAATTGTTCATATGTGAAGTTAAAAAGCAATTTGGTTGATATAAAAATAATATAACTAATTATTTTTTTATTAGATAGTCACTAAATAATTGGAAAACAGACAACAAATAATATAAATATTTTATTGAGTTTTTTCAGTTGTTTTTAAGCGGAGTTCAATTAATATTTTATAGAGCAGAGTTAAATCAGTAGGGAAAAAGTATTTGCTGTAGCACCTTTAAGTTTTTTCAGTTGGAAAAAAACGTTCAGTTTAATTTACTAAGATAAATCAGCAGGGATTAAGTAGGTTTGTAATAAAATTAAAAATGACAAATATTTATCAGTTGGATTTAAGCAGGAATAATCAATAACCTGTAGTCTCGCTTTTTTTCTACTTAGAAAATCAGTATAGTTTAAGTTGGATAAAAGTGGAGTTAAAGCATTGCTAATTATGTAGGTTAAAATTAAGCGGTAATTATGCATGTCGCTTAAATACTGCTTTTTACAACAGCGGATTCTATGCAGATAATAAGCGGCATTTAAGTTACGCTGTGATATAAAAGCGACGCTTCAAAATTGTCTGGGAACCCATACCCAATAAAAACCATGGACGAGTAAGCATTGCCTGCCTCTAATTAGACATCCGTCAAGTGACTTACTGTTATGTTTAGAAAAAGTCAAGTACAGGAATAGGTGAGACTACCTATGACTCAGTGAAAATGTCCGATCATATTTGAGAGATTGATTTCCCATAACGATCAATTAAGTCATTGTGACGACCATAGAACTTCTGGAAACATAACACCAACCTAGGTACAACAAACTCTTGTTTGAGTAGTTTAGTAGTCAACAGCAGTGATCGTTCTAAAAAAATCAGAATACAAATCGCGGGCTTCAATAACGTATAAGTTGTAAAATGTATACAACTTATGCTGGAGCTGCTGGAATGTTGCTATCGATGAACGAGAAGTCATCACGTTTGTTCTAGAAGTAGGTCTAAGTAAGTGTATGTGTGGTGTCTTTAATTTCAAGCTCGCTATGGTAGATTGAATGCAGATAGTCACCAAATTTTGCATTTTGGAGGGACATAAGGTCATCAATTAGCGTCGTATGAAATTAAAGATCTAGGCCAGTGTTTTCTTCTCCAGCAGGCCTTCTAAATCGACCTCATAAGAATACAATGGTGGAAAAATCGCAGTTTTGATGAAGTCAAGCTCGAACTCCCAACGTAAACACGCCTATGACTATAAGATGATGACTAACTTAAGAGAGATTAAAATATATTGGATATATTTTAACGATCTACATTAAATGTCCACCACTTCTGGAATAATGACAGAAAATTACAGGAATACTTTATAAAATTACTAGTTCCAAAATAAAAAAATGTATCTAATATCAAGTTTTTCGACATCATTGATTGTTTGACGTTTTTAATTCAATTTCATCAAAGTTTCAATTATATTATGGCATCAAGTATGATTAGGGGAGGAATCCTGGAATCCTCGTCAATTAAGGTTGGAGACTAGCACACACCTTTTCCGAAGTGCACGATGTAGTGGGGACTAATAGTAGATGGCAAAGTATTTAATATAACTATATAACATATATTTTCAAATACTAGTCAAACGAATAATATATATCATTACATCATTATAATATTTTCTTGTTTGCAAATGTAATAAAAGCAAAAGTTCAATTAAATCATTTTATACTTGCTTTCAAAGATACATACACTGAGGCGTTACCGTTAATCGATACTATATGTGCCCTGTGTATTTTAATCTCATTTGTTTTTAAAAAGGTAATAATAAAGCCACATCTACTCACATCTTCAGTTTTATTAAAATAATGAGAAGAACATGTTTAACAGAATGTGTTTAATCTTCACGTATTTCTTTTGTATGTCCGTGACGCAAAAGGTTTTCAGAAATTATTATTGAAAAGACTTTCATAACAAAGTTTATGAAAGAAAATACATTACAACGCAATAATTCTTATATGATTTGCATATTTAGAAATACGTTTATTTGATTGGTCTTAGATTACTTCCGGTTGAGGTTTTAACGAAATATATTTTTTGATAAATGAAGTTGACTCATTTTATTTTAGGATAAACGACGTTGACCGAACTATTTTTAGGCTAACCAATGTAAACAAAGATGGCGGCTTTCAATATCGAAAGTAGCGATCAACTTACAAATTATTTGTTGAATATTTGATGAATTATCATTAATGATTTGTTAAATTTAAAACTTTCCTTGTGTTCAATACAGAAAACAAGGTTATAGATTGATGTAAAACTTAATTGTGTTTATTAAAATCAGAAAATGGTTTATGGAAATAAACGTACGTAAAGAAAAACAACAAAATATTCATACGTTCAGTCAATCGCGCTACCAAATACACAAGAAATATGAAGTTGAGAAACACGTTAGATAAATTAATTTCTTAATGCAATTTTAAAGAATTATAAGGATTAAACACCGTTTTCAATGGATTTATCGGTATATCAACCAGACCAACTCACTCACAAACATATCATAAAATTTGTTTGTGAGTGAGTTGGTCTTGTTGATATACCGATAAATCCATTGAAAACGGTGTTTAATCCTATATTGACCGCAGAAGTCATATTTCAATAAAAAATAATAATTCTATGAATCTAGCGAAATTTCTTCCCTCGTCCAGTCAAAACTCTGCTTTTTAAATACTCTCTTGCATAACCGGAAATCGCTCTCACGTCTCATGAAACGCTGATTGATTAAACAAAAAGAAAGCAAGAAATCTCGTTCCAAGCATTTGAAAATTACTGCACAGAAACAGTAGGGTAAGTTTCAGTCTTACAACCCTTGATTAAATACCCAAAAACGAAATAAACCTTGTTTTAAGGGATCAGGGTTATGGCATTGCGCCGCCATTTATTATCACCGTCATGTTATGATACCACAAATTTTTTATCAAACATTATAATTTCGTTATTTCGAAGAAAGAAAGTAGATTGTGACACATAAATCTTAAAATAAGTTTTTTTTTATTTTTTCAGAATCAGTTGCATATGTATCCTCCATTTAAACCTTGGATCTCGCTTTCCGTTAGTGACGAATACGTTTCTTGAAAGTTACACAAACCGAAATAATTTCCATATCCTACAATAAATACAGGAATATTAGTATTTTTGTATATAAAATGATATATAAACTGTAATCATTTATATTTTATATAATTGCGTAAGTCATGCATTAAAACGACCAGTTCATTGCCTATTTGGAAATGTTTATATCATTGTGTTTAGATTTTATTGAAGATGGAGGGCTTAATTAATGGTGAAAACCATAAACGTCCACAGGAAAACTGGTAATCCTTGTCAATAAAGGCTTAAGTCGATCACACAAAGCTAAAACCTGTAACATAGGTGTTGAAAAACGTTTGGGCAACATTAGCTAAATGAACTACTCGACAAAAGTTCTCTCTAAAGGAAACCCCCTACCTTCGGTAGAAAACCTGGCAATCCTTGTCAATTAGAATTGGATTCCAGTACTCTTTGTCCGCGGTAAGACTCAAACCCGCAACCTCAGTTTTGGCAGGCACGTGATCAATTGTTGATTTAAAAAGTGTGTTGATATTTATGTACTAGTATTTCAAATATATCGTATTTTCACTCATTTAATTTAAATACCTTTTGTAACCAGCAACAATATACGTATTTTACACTGTATGTATGTATCTATTCATTGCATCATATTACTGACCCGTTATTAAGGTTTCTGTTTCGAGACTCAGAAAACCTCCACACAGAGAATCAATGGTTGACGTTGTAAGTTGAATAACTGATCCAGCTTTTACGTCAGATCCTTCTGGTTTCTGAAAATAGTAAATAAAACAACGTAATGCATCATTCATAGCTGCTAACGCATGTCAACTCAACGAGGGAGGTCGTATGGATTTTATACTTAGGGTCATAACAAAGTCGTGTGTATAATGCTAAGGGTCGTATTGAGCGGGTGTGGTGGGTTTGATGCAAATGATTTTATCTGACAAATTATACGAAAGTAAATTTTGCTTCCCATGCAAAGTGCAACAATACTAAAACAAAAGCATTCAAAATAAAAAAATTGCAATACAGTGATAATCCTTTAATAAAAAGTAATAAATATAGTTTGTAATGTAAAGTTTAGTTAGCTTCATGATTTAGCTGACAGTTATTCTGTAAGCCTTTTAATATGAAACTTGAATCAATCTCGTTGGTAGTAAAACGTCATTTCAGAACAAAACCTTCTTTGGACACGCTTGTGTTTGCTGCAAAATGTATAGTCAAGTTTGTTTTAAGCTACTTTCAGCAATTGTTTACCTTGCCGGTAAAAACAATAAATATGTTTGTTACCAATCAATACTTTTATCATCGACTGTTTTGTTTGCAACTAAAGTATTTTAAACCATACAATGAACTTTGAGTTTAAATTAAATAAAAAAGTGTTATGCTTATATGTTTTGTTGCAATTAAAAAAATCCTGATGTAATGACAGGTTAAATAATGGTACCATTTAGTTATCGCTATTTTGCAGTATTTTTTATTTTGATGTGCGGTATTATCCTATCTCACTCTACTAGCGTAAGATTGGCCCATCTCACGTCGCGATAAACAAATTACTTACGTTTTTTTTTCAAACTCGATACATTTTCTATTCATCTCATTTCAGAGCTATCGCCCTTCGGTGAGATAATGACGAGAAAATTCTATCGTTTCAAAAAAACATAAATAACCTATAATGATCAATTATACCTTAAACACTTCCAAAACTATAACATCATAGATAGCCTTTCCATTCCAACGTGAAGGAGGAACGCCGTCTACTAATTTTCTATCTGTCGCTTTTCCTCTGTAGATGAAATCTAAGTCATTGAAGAAAACATAAAGATAATAAACATTTATGCTGTTAAATATGAATGTCAGATATTTGATCAATAAATAATGAACATTTAGTGCGTCTCCCTTATTTTCCAAAACTCGTGATTTGGGGCATTTATTCACTATGTTTCGTGATAAGGTTAATAAAACGATTTCAAAAATTTTGAGACCCGTGGTGCTAATTTTCTTTTCTTTTACATGACTCGTGACCTACACCGACATTTTGAGCTAGTGTTCAGCCTTCGCCTTAAATAAGAAATGTAAAAAATATGACATTGTAAACACTTCTAGTTTTCTATTTTTTCTAGTTTTTGTATTATTACTCTGATCCTTAACAATTACTTTGTTGTATAATGCAAAACAGACTGTTTTACAATGTAAATTGATATACCAAATCATAAACACTGGTATAAATTGAAAAATCAAAACCAAATCATAATGACGGTGACTGTACCGATACAAACTGAAAAAAACTATTTTAAGTTTGTTTAACGGTGAAAAATCTGCGCTACAATGTCATCTATGTGGACAAATTAACTGTACTGGTGCTGAAATTCGAAATATGCCCTCAAGTTAGAAGGCTCACTAAGGGGAAACCACATTCTTATTATTATTATTATTACTCTGTATATCTTACTTTATTTTAAAAATAAATTACAGTCCTTTCGGCATTGACCATATTCAGATATTTTACATCACCAACAATAATAAACACATTATAACTATGTTTTCAATTAAGTGTCATTTGCAAAATCACGTTAGGCATCGCCAAATATAACTTACATTAAAAGTAATCACAATAGTCTAAAAATAACCTGACCGAAGGAAAATTTTTTAAAACGAATTACATTGAGGCTGTGTTGCACAACGACAAACCATGTTTTGCTATGAAACAAGGGCATGTCAATTCATAATCGAAACAACAAGTCGCTTAAATGATATAATGCTCTACATTGTTTGTAGACATATTGTTTTGGTGTTACAAATAAATAAAAGTAGATCAATTAGTGTGCGATATTAAATACCCGAATAATCTGCAAAATACTTACGTTTAGGATATTTGTCGCAGAACGTCTCCTCAAGGCTGGTTCTTGAACAAGTACACGACAGTACATAATCTACACAATAAGCCAGAAACAATATGGTAAGAAGATTTGTTACTCTCGACATTTTTGAGTTAAAAACTTTAGTTTTTCGCCGCTATTTAAAACTGTTGATTCGACCGTCAAATGTACGAACATTTATACGCAATCCATGTTCACGTGGTTTGAAATTGTGAATAATTACAATAATTTAATAAAATGGGTGCAATTCATATCTGTCATTTAAACCTGTAAGTATGATAAATGTCAAAAGATAATGACCAGCTGTTGTTACAAGTAGACATTCTGCATGAACCGTAGGCGGAATAAAACCTGATTTGATATTGATATTATTAACCATACCGTTTGACCGAAATGCTGGATCGTAGTTTCGTAAAATATTGCTATCAACTTTATACGAAATTTATTTAATATTTATGACATATAGTACCCCTGGCAATTAAGTTCATTTGTGCAAAAAACCTCAAAAATTTCCCCCCGGAAAACAGTTTTGGGTGTAAATTGAAATGAAAAACTTCATTATTAACAAATAAAAAAGTATAGGTCATGCAGCAAAAATGACCGGAAATTTTGGTTGAAATAATGACATTTAAATGGCACTGACACAATTTCTAACCTCCCTCTTTAATCATTTTAAGCTCAATTTTCAAGGCTCTTAAAAATTTCCGTCCAAATATCGAACATTTTCAATTAATAATGTTTATAATTTATAATTTTGCTATTTTCAGAACTCCAACATCCAATCAGATGCCTCCGTGTATTTTCTTCTGCATACTATCTTGGGTTAAAAAATTTCCCGTTGTCATGTAAACAAATAATTGCGCAATTGTAACCTATAGGCAACATTGGAAGTGTCAGAATGAGCCCAAAATGTTATGGTATCATCCTTAGGCAATATCCAAATGTTTCCCAAAATAAAATAAAGTTATCTTCAAGGGTTGTTTGTTCGTTTGAATTTTCTGGAGGCCACCCTCTATAAAAATTAATCGCATTTTTCATCATGTTTTCCGACAATAATGTGTTGCTGCTTAGTAATATTCGAGTTATTGTACTTGTTTTCGGGTCGTTGTTTGTATATTTGGTACACGAGTCAATTCTGGGATAACTTTCTTCTTCAACATTTTTTCTCGAATAAAGATCTGAAGGCCGAAAACGAATTTTTCGTAGAATCTGTGAAAAACCACATTTTTGAAACAGACTATAGCTAGCTATGATAATACTTGGTGAGTCCTATTTTATGTCCGTATGTCAGAAGCAGTCCCATTAAAGCCAACTGCATTCAAATTCAACAAAGGCGATGTCATTCATGGATACAACATACTAAAATGCTTAAAACCCCAAAAATTCAATTTGGCTGAAAAGAGGTCAAAACAAAAAAAGTCGGCTAAGAGACTTAAACCTAGCATAAAATATGTGTTTGTGATGTCAAACGCTGCATTTGAATGTATTAAACAATTTGCCCCCAAAACGTAAGCAACAATTTTTAACTAAAAGACCGCACAAACTCGTCATAGTAGCCCACCCTAGATTTCCTATGAAAAAATACGTATATTTTAGAAACAGACTATAATTTTTTATCAAATCGTTATTAATAAACAATTTATACATAACTTGACATTCTGTGACGAATTCAAATTTTAGAATTAAAAATGGGTCAATAAATCAAGTATTCTGGAAGAAATCTCAGTTGCATATAGGCAACATTGGAAGTGTCAGAATGAGCCCAAAATGTTATGGTATCATCCTTAGGCAATATCCAAATGTTTCCCAAAATAAAATAAAGTTATCTTCAAGGGTTGTTTGTTCGTTTGAATTTTCTGGAGCCACCCTCTATAAAAATTAATCGCATTTTTCATCATGTTTTCCGACAATAATGTGTTGCTGCTTAGTAATATTCGAGTTATTGTACTTGTTTTCGGGTCGTTGTTTGTATATTTGGTACACGAGTCAATTCTGGGATAACTTTCTTCTTCAACATTTTTTCTCGAATAAAGATCTGAAGGCCGAAAACGAATTTTTCGTAGAATCTGTGAAAAACCACATTTTTGAAACAGACTATAGCTAGCTATGATAATACTTGGTGAGTCCTATTTTATGTCTGTATGTCAGAAGCAGTCCCATTAAAGCCAACTGAATTCAAATTCAACAAAGGCGATGTCATTCATGGATACAACATACTAAAATGCTTAAAACCCCAAAAATTCAATTTGGCTGAAAAGAGGTCAAAACAAAAAAAGTCGGCTAAGAGACTTAAACCTAGCATAAAATATGTGTTTGTGATGTCAAACGCTGCATTTGAATGTATTAAACAATTTGCCCCAAAAACGTCAGCAACAAGTTTTACCTAAAAGACCGCACAAACTCGTCATAGTAGCCCACCCTAGATTTCCTATGAAAAAATACGTATATTTTAGAAACAGACTATAATTTTTTAACAAATCGTTATTAATAAACAATTTATACATAACTTAACATTCTGTGACGAATTCAAATTTTAGAATTAAAAATGGGTCAATAAATCAAGTATTCTGGAAGAAATCTCAGTTCCATATAGGTTACAAAAGCGCAATTATTTACAATGCATTTCCCATATGGTACCCCTGGCAATTCAGTTCATTTGTGCAAAATACCTCAAAGATTTCCCCCCGGAAAACAGTTTTGGGTGTAAATTGAAATGAAAAACTTCATTATTAACAAATAAAAAAGTATAGGTCATGCAGCAAAAATGACCGAAAATTTTGGTTGAAATAATGACATTTAAATGGCACTGACACAATTTCTAACCTCTCTCTTTAATCATTTTAAGCTCAATTTTCAAGGCTCTTAAAAATTTCCGTCCAAATATCGAACATTTTCAATTAGTAATGTTTATAATTTATAATTTTGCTATTTTCAGAACTCCAACATCCAATCAGATGCCTCCGTGTATTTTCTTCTGCATACTATCTTGGGTTAAAAAATTTCCCGTTGTCATGTAAACAAATAATTGCGCAATTGTAACCTATAGGCAACATTGGAAGTGTCAGAATGAGCCCAAAATGTTATGGTATCATCCTTAGGCAATATCCAAATGTTTCCCAAAATAAAATAAAGTTATCTTCAAGGGTTGTTTGTTAGTTTGAATTTCATGGAGGCCACCCTCTATAAAAATTAATCGCATTTTTCATCATGTTTTCCGACAATAATGTGTTGCTGCTTAGTAATATTCGAGTTATTGTACTTGTTTTCGGTCGTTATTTGTATATTTGGTACACGAGTCAATTCTGGGATAACTTTCTTCTTCAATATTTTTTCTCGAATAAAGATCTGAAGGCCGAAAACGAATTTTTCGTAGAATCTGTGAAAAACCACATTTTTGAAACAGACTATAGCTAGCTATGATAATACTTGGTGAGTCCTATTTTATGTCCGTATGTCAGAAGCAGTCCCATTAAAGCCAACTGCATTCAAATTCAACAAAGGCGATGTCATTCATGGATACAACATACTAAAATGCTTTAAACCCTAAAAATTCAATTTGGCTGAAAAGAGGTCAAAACAAAAAAAGTCGGCTAAGAGACTTAAACCTAGCATAAAATATGTGTTTGTGATGTCAAACGCTGCATTTGAGTGTATTAAACAATTTCCCCCAAAAACGTAAGCAACAATTTTTAACTAAAAGACCGCACAAACTCGTCATAGTAGCCCACCCTAGATTTCCTATGAAAAAATACGTATATTTTAGAAACAGACTATAATTTTTTAACAAATCGTTATTAATAAACAATTTATACATAACTTGACATTCTGTGACGAATTCAAATTTTAGAATTAAAAATGGGTCAATAAATCAAGTATTCTTGAAGAAATTTCAGTTGCATATAGGCAACATTGGAAGTGTCAGAATGAGCCCAAAATGTTATGGTATCATCCTTAGGCAATATCCAAATGTTTCCCAAAATAAAATAAAGTTATCTTCAAGGGTTGTTTGTTCGTTTGAATTTCATGGAGGCCACCCTCTATAAAAATTAATCGCATTTTTCATCATGTTTTCCGACAATAATGTGTTGCTGCTTAGTAATATTCGAGTTATTGTACTTGTTTTCGGTCGTTATTTGTATATTTGGTACACGAGTCAATTCTGGGATAACTTTCTTCTTCAACATTTTTTCTCGAATAAAGATCTGAAGGCCGAAAACGAATTTTTCGTAGAATCTGTGAAAAACCACATTTTTGAAACAGACTATAGCTAGCTATGATAATACTTGGTGAGTCCTATTTTATGTCCGTATGTCAGAAGCAGTCCCATTTAAGCCAACTGCATTCAAATTCAACAAAGGCGATGTCATTCATGGATACAACATACTAAAATGCTTAAAACCCCAAAAATTCAATTTGGCTGAAAAGAGGTCAAAACAAAAAAAGTCGGCTAAGAGACTTAAACCTAGCATAAAATATGTGTTTGTGATGTCAAACGCTGCATTTGAATGTATTAAACAATTTCCCCCAAAAACGTAAGCAACAATTTTTAACTAAAAGACCGCACAAACTCGTCATAGTAGCCCACCCTAGATTTCCTATGAAAAAATACGTATATTTTAGAAACAGACTATAATTTTTTAACAAATCGTTATTAATAAACAATTTATACATAACTTGACATTCTGTGACGAATTCAAATTTTAGAATTAAAAATGGGTCAATAAATCAAGTATTCTGGAAGAAATCTCAGTTCCATATAGGTTACAAAAGCGCAATTATTTACAATGCATTTCCCATATGGTACCCCTGGCAATTCAGTTCATTTGTGCAAAATACCTCAAAGATTTCCCCCCGGAAAACAGTTTTGGGTGTAAATTGAAATGAAAAACTTCATTATTAACAAATAAAAAAGTATAGGTCATGCAGCAAAAATGACCGAAAATTTTGGTTGAAATAATGACATTTAAATGGCACTGACACAATTTCTAACCTCCCTCTTTAATCATTTTAAGCTCAATTTTCAAGGCTCTTAAAAATTTCCGTCCAAATATCGAACATTTTCAATTAATAATGTTTATAATTTATAATTTTGCTATTTTCAGAACTCCAACATCCAATCAGATGCCTCCGTGTATTTTCTTCTGCATACTATCTTGGGTTAAAAGATTTCCCGTTGTCATGTAAACAAATAATTGCGCAATTGTAACCTATAGGCAACATTGGAAGTGTCAGAATGAGCCCAAAATGTTATGGTATCATCCTTAGGCAATATCCAAATGTTTCCCAAAATAAAATAAAGTTATCTTCAAGGGTTGTTTGTTAGTTTGAATTTCATGGAGGCCACCCTCTATAAAAATTAATCGCATTTTTCATCATGTTTTCCGACAATAATGTGTTGCTGCTTAGTAATATTCGAGTTATTGTACTTGTTTCGGTCGTTATTTGTATATTTGGTACACGAGTCAATTCTGGGATAACTTTCTTCTTCAATATTTTTTCTCGAATAAAGATCTGAAGGCCGAAAACGAATTTTTCGTAGAATCTGTGAAAAACCACATTTTTGAAACAGACTATAGCTTGCTATGATAATACTTGGTGAGTCCTATTTTATGTCTGTATGTCAGAAGCAGTCCCATTAAAGCCAACTGCATTCAAATTCAACAAAGGCGATGTCATTCATGGATACAACATACTAAAATGCTTAAAACCCTAAAAATTCAATTTGGCTGAAAAGAGGTCAAAACAAAAAAAGTCGGCTAAGAGACTTAAACCTAGCATAAAATATGTGTTTGTGATGTCAAACGCTGCATTTGAATGTATTAAACAATTTCCCCCAAAAACGTAAGCAACAATTTTTAACTAAAAGACCGCACAAACTCGTCATAGTAGCCCACCCTAGATTTCCTATGAAAAAATACGTATATTTTAGAAACAGACTATAATTTTTTAACAAATCGTTATTAATAAACAATTTATACATAACTTGACATTCTGTGACGAATTCAAATTTTAGAATTAAAAATGGGTCAATAAATCAAGTATTCTTGAAGAAATCTCAGTTGCATATAGGCAACATTGGAAGTGTCAGAATGAGCCCAAAATGTTATGCTATCATCCTTAGGCAATATCCAAATGTTTCCCAAAATAAAATAAAGTTATCTTCAAGGGTTGTTTGTTCGTTTGAATTTCATGGAGGCCACCCTCTATAAAAATTAATCGCATTTTTCATCATGTTTTCCGACAATAATGTGTTGCTGCTTAGTAATATTCGAGTTATTGTACTTGATTTCGGTCGTTATTTGTATATTTGGTACACGAGTCAATTCTGGGATAACTTTCTTCTTCAACATTTTTTCTCGAATAAAGATCTGAAGGCCGAAAACGAATTTTTCGTAGAATCTGTGAAAAACCACATTTTTGAAACAGACTATAGCTAGCTATGATAATACTTGGTGAGTCCTATTTTATGTCTGTATGTCAGAAGCAGTCCCATTAAAGCCAACTGCATTCAAATTCAACAAAGGCGATGTCATTCATGGATACAACATACTAAAATGCTTAAAACCCCAAAAATTCAATTTGGCTGAAAAGAGGTCAAAACAAAAAAAGTCGGCTAAGAGACTTAAACCTAGCATAAAATATGTGTTTGTGATGTCAAACGCTGCATTTGAATGTATTAAACAATTTCCCCCCAAAACGTCAGCAACAATTTTTACCTAAAAGACCGCACAAACTCGTCATAGTAGCCCACCCTAGATTTCCTATGAAAAAATACGTATATTTTAGAAACAGACTATAATTTTTTATCAAATCGTTATTAATAAACAATTTATACATAACTTGACATTCTGTGACGAATTCAAATTTTAGAATTAAAAATGGGTCAATAAATAAGTATTCTGGAAGAAATCTCAGTTGCATATAGGCAACATTGGAAGTGTCAGAATGAGCCCAAAATGTTATGGTATCATCCTTAGGCAATATCCAAATGTTTCCCAAAATAAAATAAAGTTATCTTCAAGGGTTGTTTGTTCGTTTGAATTTTCTGGAGGCCACCCTCTATAAAAATTAATCGCATTTTTCATCATGTTTTCCGACAATAATGTGTTGCTGCTTAGTAATATTCGAGTTATTGTACTTGTTTTCGGGTCGTTGTTTGTATATTTGGTACACGAGTCAATTCTGGGATAACTTTCTTCTTCAACATTTTTTCTCGAATAAAGATCTGAAGGCCGAAAACTAATTTTTCGTAGAATTTATGAAAAACCACATTTTTGAAACAGACTATAGCTAGCTATGATAATACTTGGTGAGTCCTATTTTATGTCTGTATGTCAGAAGCAGTCCCATTAAAGCCAACTGCATTCAAATTCAACAAAGGCGATGTCATTCATGGATACAACATACTAAAATGCTTAAAACCCCAAAAATTCAATTTGGCTGAAAAGAGGTCAAAACACAAAAAATCGGCTAAGAGACTTAAGCCTAGCATAAAATATGTGTTTGTGATGTCAAACGCTGCATTTGAATGTATTAAACAATTTCCCCCAAAAACGTCAGCAACAATTTTTACCTAAAAGACCGCACAAACTCGTCATAGTAGCCCACCCTAGATTTCCTATGAAAAAATACGTATATTTTAGAAACAGACTATAATTTTTTAACAAATCGTTATTAATAAAGAATTTATACATAACTTGACATTCTGTGACGAATTCAAATGTTAGAATTAAAAATGGGTCAATAAATCAAGTATTCTGGAAGAAATCTCAGTTCCATATAGGTTACAAAAGCGCAATTATTTACGATGCATTTCCCATATGGTACCCCTGGCAATTCAGTTCATTTGTGGAAAATACCTGAAAAATTTCCCCCCGGAAAACAGTTTTGGGTGTAAATTGAAATGAAAAACTTCATTATTAACAAATAAAAAAGTATAGGTCATGCAGCAAAAATGACCGGAAATTTTGGTTGAAATAATGACATTTAAATGGCACTGACACAATTTCTAACCTCCCTCTTTAATCATTTTAAGCTCAATTTTCAAGGCTCTTAAAAATTTCCGTCCAAATATCGAACATTTTCAATTAATAATGTTTATAATTTATAATTTTGCTATTTTCAGAACTCCAACATCCAATCAGATGCCTCCGTGTATTTTCTTCTGCATACTATCTTGGGTTAAAAAATTTCCCGTTGTCATGTAAACGAATAATTGCGCAATTGTAACCTATAAGATGCTGATGTACGTTACAATATGACAAGAGGAAACAAACGTCTTTAAGATTAAAGAAAATGGCAATGTTATAAAATTGATTAGTCATAACTCAAGTTTAGTCTAGTTAAGTGGCGCTAAATTCAAACATATTAGTAGATAAAACACTTAAGATTCAAAAGCCTATTAAACGTTAGGTAAATTTATACATTATTTTCAATGAAAACTGATTGAAGACATGTTTTCAGTTTCACTGTAGTAAAAACAAAAATTGACTAACTCATTAACCAACGCAGTTGATGGAAAGCTATAGGAAATCAGTTTTAACAGTAAAAGTCACATTGCCTAATGCTGGTGCAAAATGCTGTTGCAAAAAAGAAAAACGTTACAGCCTAAATTTATTTTTAAATCGATAAGATCTAAAGGTGGTTTTAGTGGCTATGGTAGTTGGTATTTTACTTTTTACACTGAGGTACCGGTTTCAAGTCTGTTCGTGTTCATGCCGAGGAGATGCAGAACAGTGCTTGCTTCTCCAGCTAGTCATACGCGTTACTAACTTGCAGTTGACGGAAGTGACTTTTATTTGTATAAGCAATGACTGTTACTTCGCATACAACACACATTTTGGTTTGAATGTCGCTTATTGAAATATGTAAAAAAAACCACTATGCGTTTCTTGTTTGAATAGTTTATGTTTAAGACCCACATCGAGTTCCCGCCATAGGTGACATGCTTGTGGTCATTAGAAGGTAACTATCTGAAGACAGATACAAAGCATGTCAAATTTCTAGATATATTTTCAAGACAAATATTTGCTAATTGTGTGATACAGGTTATTTGGTTGTAGCTTTATTTATTTGTTTTAATAATGTTTTAAATTTTTTTTGCGCTTCTGATGAAAGTGTCAAATTAAAAACACCATAGTAAAGTTTTACAGGCCAATATAGTGTAAAATGTCGGGGAGTGAATTGCTTAAAATATTGGTAATATACAAGTGTGATTAATGGGAAATAACAGAAAGACATGTTTATATATATTTCTTAACAGCATTTTTAAATGTTATAAAACTGTTTAGAAAACAGAATAAATGAAATTAGAATTTATCCTTTGCTAATTAGTGGCTGTTATATATTTTATAAAAATAGCACTTTCATTGTCAGTAAATAAAAATGTACTGCCAATAGACACACAAGATTAATATTGTCCGCGATCGCCAATAAATATTCATTAACTGCCGGAAGAATAGTCATAAAAGTTTGTTTCGTTTGATATATGTAGTAATCACATAATCTAACAAATTAATAATTAAGTTGTAGGTGTCATGTCTGGTTGGATTATCAAGTTGTAGGTGTCATGTCTGGTTGGATTATCAAGTTGTAGGTGTCATGTCTGGTTGGATTACCAAGTTGTAGGTGTCATGTCTGGTTGGATTATCAAGTTGTAGGTGTCATGTCTGGTTGGATTATCAAGTTGTAAGTGTCATGTCTGGTTGGATTATCAAGTTGTAAGTGTCATGTCTGGTTGGATTATCAAGTTGTAGGTGTCATGTCTGGTTGGATTATCAAGTTGTAGGTGTCATGTCTGGTTGGATTATCAAGTTGTAGGTGTCATGTCTGGTTGGATTATCAAGTTGTAAGTGTCATGTCTGGTTGGATTATCAAGTTGTAGGTGTCATGTCTGGTTGGATTATCACGTTGTAGGTGTCATGTCTGGTTGGATTATCAAGTTGTAGGTGTCATGTCTGGTTGGATATATATGTGTGTAAATCTATTAACAAATAATTTAATTTGCTTTGTAAGCTGAAATCTGATTGGCCAATTCAAATGTAAAAACTTATATTATACCATATAACTTGCGTTAAAATTGAAACAGTTCTATGACGTCATGTATGTTTTAGTGTTAAAATTGTCAAGTTTTATAGTTTAAAGTAAATTATAAGGACTATATTTCAAATTTCTGAACAGGTTATACGATATAATATGGTTTGGGTCTGTTTATACCATTCATAATCCGCTTCGCGGTTTATTAGACTTAAGCAGACCCAACCCATATTATATCTTATAACGTTTTTAGCAGTATTCCTTAAATAGAATAAACTTGCTCACTACTGTTAGAGTAACTGAGTGATAGTCTTTCAATGTCATCGAGTGGGCCAAAATTTAACACATTAGTTGGACGAAACACCAAAATAAAACACCTGGCACTTGAGAGAACAACACCAAAATAACCGATGTATGGTACAATACATGTATGAACTAATGAGGTACTCAGCATCTGTAATTGTTTATTTGTTGGGATGTGACTCTTCAATTTTTTAGTAATATACTGGAGTCCAGTGTGTATTAGTTGAGCACCTTTATCGAAGTTGGTCGAAGAAAAATATAATTGCTGATGACATTTTAAACAAGTGTGGAATGTGAGCACGCTCACAAGGCGATACCACACTTTGCTTTCAAGTCCAATTATCTCCCCTTAATGATATCCGAGGTAAAAAAAATCTTTCATGCACATCTACATATAATGTTCTTTCTTTAAGTTAAGTTTCATTAAATTTCATCAAGCGGTTTAGGAAGAGTTGCGCTTACAAGGGATGTGTACAGACGGACAGACAGACAGAAGGACAGACAGACAGACAGGGTGATTCCTATATAGCCCCAAACAAGTTTCATGGGGGGGGGGGGGTTATAAAAATTGAATTCAATGAAGTTCGCTATATATTTGTTTGCATTATTTGTTTAGAGGTCCTACAAGTTCCGTTGAATTTGTTGTAATGAGAGAAATTTCAACATTTCATATACTATCCACTTGGATTGTATAATTTATGGAATGTTGATGGCAAAGATGTATATTTAATACCAGACAATTCATAGCGACCGTGCCAATATTAATAATTTGTTTAATGCGACGAAGTTTAATGGGTAGGTTTTATTTGTCCACGATATTGTTATTGTGCCAGAAATCTACAAATCTGAGAAATGTAATTAATATAAATGTTATAACCTTTTTTCGTCATAATATATATATATATATATATATATATATATATATATAAGTCTAGAGAATTATGCAACGATACAAATTTAAAGATGTATCTACTAAAAAATGATTCTATTAATAAATATGACAAAATTTTCGACCAACTGATGGCCTTCTTCAGTGTCAATTTCAATCTATAATAAACGATAAAATTTGGATACTGGTACATCAGCATCCTGTAGTGATGTGATCGGATCTGATTTTATTGATCTTGAACTTTCTCGAATCACATCTATCAGTCATTACATAAGGGAGTACTGTATAGTTATATAAACCATCTTATCTTTAACTTCTTGATATTCATGAATTTATTGTTTATATTTTGAATGATATTTATTGTTTTTTGTTTATTCCATTGGGATGTAAAGAGCAGAGCTCTTTGATCCAGAATTTTTCTCGGGCCTCCCGTTCAGAGTCTCGCCACTTGCAGTTCTGCTCGATAATAAGGATTTTGATGTGATCAAAATCCTTTGGAGTGTGGTCGGGCAGTCTGAAGTGTTGGCTTACGGGCAGAAACTGTTTCTTAGTAAGGTCACTTCTGTGACCATTCAGTCGTTTGTGGAATGGCTGTTTGGACTCGCCGACATATTGTAAGCCACAGATGGGGCACTCAAGAATGTAAATGACATTCGAGCTTTTGCAGTTAACAGTAGTAAATATTTTGTACTGTTTACCTGTGACTTTGCTGTTAAATGTAGACTTTGCTGTTAAATGTAAATCCTAACAACCCCGGTAGACCTATCGTATCAGCTAACGGCCACCCGACAGAAAAAATATCTGAATGTGTAGATTACCATCTTCGACCACATGTTGAATCACTCCCATCATTTGTGAAGGACACCACCGACTATCTACAAAAGATGGCAGCCCTGAATCCCCTTCCACCGGGTACCACTCTGGTCACTATGGATGTCACCTCTCTCTATACCAACATTCCTCATGCTGATGGCATAGAAGCATGCAGAGAGGTCTGGGAAAGTCGTTCAGTCAAAGATCCTCCGACTGAATGTTTAGTCGCAATGCTGACATTGGTGCTAAAAAAGAACAACTTCACTTTTAATGGAGACCATTTCTTGCAAATAAATGGAACAGCTATGGGAACTAAAATGGCTCCATCATATGCCAACATATTTATGGGTAAATTAGAAAAAGAACTTCTCCAATCGTCTATTGAAAGACCACTGTCTTGGTACAGGTTTATTGATGATGTTGATATGAAGTGGATACATACTGATGAGGGATTGCAAAACTTTATTACACGTGCCAATAACATCCATCCCTCTATCAAATTTACTTATGAAATCTCAAAATCTAGTATATCTTTCCTCGATACTTCCAGCTCCTTATCCGCAAATGGTGAGTTGTCCACTGACCTGTATTCCAAACCAACAGACACCAACCAATACCTTTTACCTAGTAGCTGTCATCCTCCTCATGTGACAAAAAGCATTCCTTATAGTCAAGCTCTTAGACTCCGACGAATCTGTTCCACCGACGATTCGTTTAAAAAGAGACTAGGGAAATTAAAAGGACACCTTAGAAGAAGGGGGTACAAGAATAATAACATCAAAAAGAATTTTCAAAAAGCACAGCAGACATCGAGGAGTACCCTTCTTCAATATAAAGAAAAAACGAAATGCAATAGAGTTCCCTGCGTACTAACTTACCACCCTTGTTTGAAAAACACAATTAGCACCATTCGTGAACATTGGAAATCGATTGAAAAAAATCCCAGATTGTCAAGAATCTTTCCAGAGCCCCCCATGGTTGCGTTTAAACAACCCAACAGTCTCCGCAACCTATTGGTACGAGCAGAGATTGCAAAGCCCAGCACTGCCGCTGGCAGAAGTCAGTCTTGTGGTGACAAACGCTGCAAATGTTGCAAACATATGGAACTCTCGTCTACATTTAACAGCAAAGTCACAGGTAAACAGTACAAAATATTTACTACTGTTAACTGCAAAAGCTCGAATGTCATTTACATTCTTGAGTGCCCCATCTGTGGCTTACAATATGTCGGCGAGTCCAAACAGCCATTCCACAAACGACTGAATGGTCACAGAAGTGACCTTACTAAGAAACAGTTTCTGCCCGTAAGCCAACACTTCAGACTGCCCGACCACACTCCAAAGGATTTTGATCACATCAAAATCCTTATTATCGAGCAGAACTGCAAGTGGCGAGACTCTGAACGGGAGGCCCGAGAAAAATTCTGGATCAAAGAGCTCTGCTCTTTACATCCCAATGGAATAAACAAAAAACAATAAATATCATTCAAAATATAAACAATAAATTCATGAATATCAAGAAGTTAAAGATAAGATGGTTTATATAACTATACAGTACTCCCTTATGTAATGACTGATAGATGTGATTCGAGAAAGTTCAAGATCAATAAAATCAGATCCGATCACATCACTACAGGATGCTGATGTACCAGTATCCAAATTTTATCGTTTATTATAGATTGAAATTGACACTGAAGAAGGCCATCAGTTGGTCGAAAATTTTGTCATATTTATTAATAGAATCATTTTTTAGTAGATACATCTTTAAATTTGTATCGTTGCATAATTCTCTAGACTTATATATTATTTTTTTGTTTATGCTGTATCGTCATATTGGCGATCCGATACTTAGTAAGTGTATTGGTTGGTAGCTTCTTTAGACTTTATATATTATATTTTGTACTACCTGTATTGTGTATTTACACGATCCCAGTGGACTTACATTATTCCATCTTTTATAATGTCATATGAAGAACATTACGGTCATTTTTTATAATGTCATATGAAGAATGCTTCAAACATCTGAGAGTACTTAAACAAAAACAAGTGAAAACTCAACATCACCTATCTAATATCAATAACTATATAGTACGAGGTGTTATACCTAAGGGTTTACAGATCAAACTCGTACCTCAAACACCTGGCAGTGATTCTAACACCTTTTATAGAAAATGGGATCAGACTCTGTTTCACTGTTCAAAACGCCTGCTGACCCTTATGAAAAATCACTGCGAAGAACATCTAATAAAACTATCGTCTGATCTTGAAAACCTCATGATAATATGTAAGAAAAAATTACAGATAAGAGAATATGAAAACATTCTTAAGCGTCTAAATGACATCGCCACCATCCAAAGTTGCACCCTCTCTAAACGTCAACGGCGGAAATTTAATCGCGACGGTATTCCTAACCAACAGAATACCACATTACCATCGCAGATAAAGAGACGCAATAGACACTTCAAACGTAAATCCCTTTCAACCAACAACGATTCCAACACTGTTGTAAACCTCTCTAGTCACCATCTTACAGAGAGTGAAACATCTCTACTAGCAAAGGGTTTAAATTTCTGTCCAGTTCCTGGTCCTATCAACAGCACTAAACTATCCCAGGAATTGGATTATTTTGCCAGAAGCTTAAGAATTAAAGAATATTTTGCTTCGAAGAAAGAGGAAGATTATGAGGTGAACTCCAGTAGTGACATAGAAGGAGATACCAAATATAGATTTGTCAAAAAAAGTGAATGGGTCCCCAAACCTAGTAAAAATACAACTTTAGAGTCATTTATAGACAACGTCAAAACAGAAATAATTAGCACAGTTGAATCTTATACAAACAATTTTGACAATCTCTCTTCTGACGAACGAACTGCCTTAAGAAACTTAAGATCAAATGTAGAAATAGTCATCAAACCAGCAGACAAGGGTAGTGCGGTTGTGGTTATGGACAAATCTGCTTATATTCGAGAGGCTGAACGTCAACTGAATGATGACCGGTTTTATATGAAATTAGAAGAGGACCCCACAGAGAAATTCAGTGATGAAATAACTAAGGAATTAACCAAAATGAACACTCTAGGCTATATTGATGATAAAACTCTCGAATACCTAACACCAGACAATCCAAAAGCCGGCAGATTCTACCTTCTACCTAAAATTCACAAACCTAACAACCCCGGTAGACCTATCGTATCAGCTAACGGCCACCCGACAGAAAAAATATCTGAATGTGTAGATTACCATCTTCGACCACATGTTGAATCACTCCCATCATTTGTGAAGGACACCACCGACTATCTACAAAAGATGGCAGCCCTGAATCCCCTTCCACCGGGTACCACTCTGGTCACTATGGATGTCACCTCTCTCTATACCAACATTCCTCATGCTGATGGCATAGAAGCATGCAGAGAGGTCTGGGAAAGTCGTTCAGTCAAAGATCCTCCGACTGAATGTTTAGTCGCAATGCTGACATTGGTGCTAAAAAGAACAACTTCACTTTTAATGGAGACCATTTCTTGCAAATAAATGGAACAGCTATGGGAACTAAAATGGCTCCATCATATGCCAACATATTTATGGGTAAATTAGAAAAAGAACTTCTCCAATCGTCTATTGAAAGACCACTGTCTTGGTACAGGTTTATTGATGATGTTGATATGAAGTGGATACATACTGATGAGGGATTGCAAAACTTTATTACACGTGCCAATAACATCCATCCCTCTATCAAATTTACTTATGAAATCTCAAAATCTAGTATATCTTTCCTCGATACTTCCAGCTCCTTATCCGCAAATGGTGAGTTGTCCACTGACCTGTATTCCAAACCAACAGACACCAACCAATACCTTTTACCTAGTAGCTGTCATCCTCCTCATGTGACAAAAAGCATTCCTTATAGTCAAGCTCTTAGACTCCGACGAATCTGTTCCACCGACGATTCGTTTAAAAAGAGACTAGGGAAATTAAAAGGACACCTTAGAAGAAGGGGGTACAAGAATAATAACATCAAAAAGAATTTTCAAAAAGCACAGCAGACATCGAGGAGTACCCTTCTTCAATATAAAGAAAAAACGAAATGCAATAGAGTTCCCTGCGTACTAACTTACCACCCTTGTTTGAAAAACACAATTAGCACCATTCGTGAACATTGGAAATCGATTGAAAAAAATCCCAGATTGTCAAGAATCTTTCCAGAGCCCCCCATGGTTGCGTTTAAACAACCCAACAGTCTCCGCAACCTATTGGTACGAGCAGAGATTGCAAAGCCCAGCACTGCCGCTGGCAGAAGTCAGTCTTGTGGTGACAAACGCTGCAAATGTTGCAAACATATGGAACTCTCGTCTACATTTAACAGCAAAGTCACAGGTAAACAGTACAAAATATTTACTACTGTTAACTGCAAAAGCTCGAATGTCATTTACATTCTTGAGTGCCCCATCTGTGGCTTACAATATGTCGGCGAGTCCAAACAGCCATTCCACAAACGACTGAATGGTCACAGAAGTGACCTTACTAAGAAACAGTTTCTGCCCGTAAGCCAACACTTCAGACTGCCCGACCACACTCCAAAGGATTTTGATCACATCAAAATCCTTATTATCGAGCAGAACTGCAAGTGGCGAGACTCTGAACGGGAGGCCCGAGAAAAATTCTGGATCAAAGAGCTCTGCTCTTTACATCCCAATGGAATAAACAAAAAACAATAAATATCATTCAAAATATAAACAATAAATTCATGAATATCAAGAAGTTAAAGATAAGATGGTTTATATAACTATACAGTACTCCCTTATGTAATGACTGATAGATGTGATTCGAGAAAGTTCAAGATCAATAAAATCAGATCCGATCACATCACTACAGGATGCTGATGTACCAGTATCCAAATTTTATCGTTTATTATAGATTGAAATTGACACTGAAGAAGGCCATCAGTTGGTCGAAAATTTTGTCATATTTATTAATAGAATCATTTTTTAGTAGATACATCTTTAAATTTGTATCGTTGCATAATTCTCTAGACTTATATATTATTTTTTTGTTTATGCTGTATCGTCATATTGGCGATCCGATACTTAGTAAGTGTATTGGTTGGTAGCTTCTTTAGACTTTATATATATATATATATATATACGTCTACAAATAAAGCCTAACACTGTTAGAATTAGATTTTTAACACTGTCAAATTTTTGCTTACCCTCAGAGGGATTCGAACTCACACCGTTTTGACACTGTCCAGCGGTCTAAACCCCTCGGCCAAATCCGCTATATAAGAATATAGCTTTATTAACCGAGGTGAACGTAGACATAGACATAGTACATGTGTACTAGCGTGTGACGATGGAATTTTCGTAACCAATACGTATTAATTTTACAGTAAACTAATTCAGCATTTTTGTATATATTATATAGGATGACAAAGTTATTTGTCATACAGTCACAGTAAGTAATTTATATACTTAAGATTGGAGTCGAACGCACCCTGCCCACAATGAGAATCGAACCCGCAATCTCGGTGTTGACAGATCACGTGATCAATAGTGGACGAACTACCATAACCACTCTGCCACCGAGGCCCCCTCAAACATGAATAGGTTTTTTCATATATTAATTATAGACTGATAGTACGGAACTATTGTTAATGTTAAAAATAACTGATTAAAGCGAAAGATATGAGACTCACAGTTCAGTGCGTCATCTGTCGGACGCTTGTACTGTGAAATAATTTTCTAACAACTGGTAATTTCTGTTTATCTGTAATCTAATTGCAGCAATTAAATACTCTTACGCCTGACCACAAAAATTAAAATAGGAGAATATCAAGTTATAACAATTGGCAAATTTATATCTAAAGGTCATACTCAAAATGTCGGAACACTCTAGTTTCAGTGTCAGGAGAAATTTAACTAAAATAAATTCGCCATTTTTGCAATTGTAACAAACATTTTTGAATCTGTCAGAATCTCTTTTGCATGTAGGATGCTTTGATACTCATTGTATTATGTGGTAAAAAGTACGCGTTTCTTCGTGCTTTACAAAAAGTCGCAAATCAATTTGGGAAAACTTTATGCTCCTCAGAAAAACCTGACATATTTCAATTAGCAACATATCTAGAGCGGTTTTTTGTGTATATTATTTTTTTAAATTGGAGTCATTCATGTTACCTTCGTTGAATGTCGTGCAATTATTAGAGACAAGAATGGCGCGTTATCATTAGCGTCATGAATTAAAACCCTGTGCCAGGTTAGTTTTTTTATTTAGTTCTTGTGTGAACATATTTTTACACCTAAAAAATACCTCTTGTTCAACTTAAGAACGCCTTTGGTTTGGTTTGAGTTACATAATAATGCTATTTAAAATGAGTTCTTGGCAAGGCTCCTTCACTGCCCGTTGAATATATGTGTTTATTAAGGTTCGACGAACACGTGTATTTTTTTACATGTCTGCGTTATTGTTTTGGGTCGCGGTGTGTTCGAATGTTTATCCGGGTATGGCTAGTTAATAGTGAGGATAGCACGGACAGAATATGACGGGTATAGGCGGGAAAAATTGTCGTGTTAAGGTTGAGACCATAGCTGGTCATTCGAAGCTCGAATTTCAGTGCAGCAAACTTCAAAAAATAAATTAATAATTTATAAAATATGTTTATATGTTTTTAATTCTTATTCTTTTTTCTTGTAGACTGTCATGTACAAAATGAATGGATTTGTGATGTTTAATTTGCAATTTTTGTAATGTTTAAAAAAAAATGTGCTGCACGCATTGGCGAGCTGTTCCTATAAATGTGTTTGTTGTTGGTGGATAAATACTTTATGTTCGGTTTAGTTGGACGAAATAGAACATAAAGAATATTGACCTATTATAGCCGAAATTGTATGTGTTAGTTATAATGATTAAAATAAATATTTCAGTAATGAATTGTCCAAATGCCAGCACGTTTTATTAATAATTGTCTATTATTGACTTCTCAAACTGGAACTGTTTTTTATAGTGTGTCTGTAAGTGCTTAAGATCCAGCCAGTATGACAGCAATATTCAGCGACATTCAGCACGAACAATACATCACCTGAACAACTGGGAGCAAGCTTTGACTGCCACTGGAAAATTATGAACCATTTATGGATGGAAATTTAATCTTTTTAGTGCTACAATGAACACACTCTTTTTCGAAATGGGTCACTGTCGTGGTAGAAGCATGGCACTCTGAACACTTCACCAACTACGGTCCGTGGAAAGTCATTCTTTATTATAATATAATAATAAACTTTACATATTCCATCATTGAGGGTATTTTAAGTTGTATAACTGATCCAGCTGACACATTGAAACCAATTAGTTTTTAATAATAGTCCATTTAAATGGGCGGAAACACAAGCATAAGCATATAATTTATTCTGTCACCTTTCTAATGTGTAAAATTTGTGGTCAGTTTCCCAGTCGTAATTAACAACGAATCTAAAGTGGCATTTGGCGCAGCTACCAGCAGTTCATGATCAATACCCGTTGTAGATTAATACATAAAATTTAGTTAACAAGACATAATGACTGTTATTATGTAAGTATTGTAAAATTATAAAAAGCACCTAAATATATAATTGTCAAAAGATATTAAACGTGACTAACAAAATGTACTCTAGCATTTATAAAGTCCTGTCGTTTTCATTGTCAGATTAGATTATCTATCCACAAGTACAAATATAACGATGTACTTTTACAAGTATCTATCCTCTGTTTCATCATAATTTTCAACATCAGAAGTTTATTGCCAAACTGGTTGGAGTAGTCAACCCGTTTTGCAATAAGAACGCATTATGCAATAACCCGTTTTGCAATAAAATTGTCAAACATGTACAAATCGTACTTCATGATGTTGTGGATTATCTATCCACAAGTACAAATAAAACGATATACGATTATAAGTATATATTCTGTTTTATCATATTTTGTCAACATCAGAAGTGTATTGCCAATCGGGTTAGAGTAGTCAACAAATTTTGCAATAACCCGTTTTGCAATAAAATTGTCAAACATGTACAAATCGTTCTTTATGAGGTTGTGGATAGATTGTGGATTATATATCCAAACGGGTATTATTGCCAAACGGGTTGGTGAAGTCAACCCGTTTTGCAATAAGAACGCATTTTGCAATAACCCGTTTTGCAATAAAAATATTTCTAAACGAAACATTAAATTAATGAAACTACAGATCGTTCCTTATTGGCTTATCTAAGAGCTGTTGTGAATATAAATATATATCAGCACCTATACCATCGAATTTCTGATATATACATGGCGACATCAAAAGTTTATTGCAAACCAAAATGAACCAGAATCAATCGTACAGAGATTAAACATACACTTAATACAATAATATATACTATATACAAAGGTACACATGGCGGTACAGAGAGAAAGCAAACAATATACAATGTCAATATTTGTTCAGTAAAGAAAAAGCATAAAAAGACTTCGCTGGAGAATCTTTTTCAATACAATTCTAATAAACTTACATAGTTTGTTTGAAGGAGTATGTTTGCTATTCATCAAATGGTTAAACTGATTAATATTTGGCCTATTTCCTTACTTCAAATAGAGACATTGTTGACGTTCTTCCGTTAATAAATTACAGATAAAAAGGTAATGAAATTCATCACCAGTTTCATTTGCTTCACATAAAGTGCATTTTCTATCCTTACGCGGTGTATTTCACCACCTCCCAGATTCTAAAGGTAGATTGTGGTTGCATTTCTGTCATCTACAAAAGGGTAAAGTAGTTTTCAAATTCTTGTTTATCTTTAAATACCATATAATAAATTGAGTTTGGTGAGTCTTGAATAATTGATACCCAGTTTTGACAAAATTGATCAACTAAGCTTTTCTTGACAAAAGCATGAAGCCACGAAATACTATAAAATCGTTGAAAATCCCAAATATATGGTAGTTCAGATGTGATTAAAATTGACTTTATATGCTTCAGCCAATCTATCTGGTTATTAACATGTTTAAGGCACAGATCATGCAAAATGCGTGGCAGTTAGGATTTTACCATATCCTAAATGAGACTCGCTCTAATACACTCGGGATTTGTTAAGAAAGATGATCTCCCAGAGTCTATCAGAGCGAGTTCCACCTTTTACAATGTTCCCTCGTACTGTTAATGATATTATGATAACCAGTCCATAAATGCTCATCCGTGAATATTTTCTTTCCATTAGGCGTCATTATCCTACGAATATATTCACCAATAATCTGTAATATGCTCAAAATTTATATTTAGCTTCATTGGTTCCACACAAAATATTGGAAGACCTCGTTAATGTTCTGAACAAATGCCTCATTAACTAGTAGCTACTATCGAAAAACTTGCAATCATTTGTTCAAATATAGATATATATTTTTCACCCACTATCACCATTTATCAGAGTTTGTAGCAAGCCCAACATTCGCCAATAACTGCCCTTTCCTAAATAAAGGACCCCACAAGTCGCAAACGGAAATTTTGCCATCCTCATCTGTTCAGCCAAGAATGATTTAAACACCTCGATATTCTCTCGAGATCTCGTTTAGGATATTATCATATCCTAAATGAGACTCGCTCAAATACACTCGGGATTTGTTATGTATTGGGAAGAAAGATGATCCCCAACGAGTCTACAACACCTTTTACCTAACACCGAAACAGGCCAACATAAAATGCAACACCTTACCACATAATGTGCCATTACTCACCTAAAACACCTCCCCCTCCCCATACAAAATTACCAGCATAATACAAAGTTCTAACCACTGAATCGAAATATATGCATTGTATACGCTTCCTGGCATTGTGCAACTCCAATCCCTGCTCCAATACTGTATTTTTTACATCAGTTACCCTTTCGCCTCCACAAAATTGACAAAAACTACAACTCTTACAATTACAACAGCCACAAACAGCACAGTTTTGAAAATCTTCCTCCCTTACGAATTGTAAGGGAGGAAGATTTTGAGAACTGTGTTGCTTGTGGCTGTTGTAATTGTACACATAAACATAAGCCTACAAAAAAACAATTAAAATAATTTGCACCTACCAACAATATACATGTCAGTCGGAATGCAATTTCTCATAATGGCTTCCATTTTCTTGACAAGGTCACGTGATTTTCGATTTGAAAATTTGAAGTTTTTATTTCACGATAGATTAAATGCAAAACGGACTCGTATGCATATAAAAATTGTGGTATTGGCATATTCTGACAATATTTTGATCCTTAGATATCTGATTTTCATATTTGTTAAATCAAATATGGCATACTGTGTAAAATTTTGAAGAATTTCACTGAAAAATGACGACGAAGAAATGGTGGAAGTGAAATTCGTCGATTTTAAATATTGCACCACAAATCGAAACGATGTGGAAGCGCCTAGATAATGAAAAGAATAATAGAATTAAACATACGCTACATTGTGCACCCATCATTTGATTTTTAGCAGTTCTAATACGCACTTGTGTCAGATTGTTCGCTCAAAAGTTGGCGCTTTCAAAGGGAAATAATTCGAAATGACGGATTGGAAATGATTTTTTAATCGGAAAATACATAATTTTTTTCATTCTGTCATGCTTTACTCTCCATTTAGCTTTATTTACAGAAATTTTAAGTAACTTAATTAAATTTTGAAATAAAACTTATTTATAACTGTTTACTGACACGTTTAAACTTTAATGAATGAGGCTTTGGTTGGAATTATGTTTAAATTATTTAGAAAAATTTCGAATAGTTAGTAAATTTATTTCTCAAACTAAACTGACTTATATAAAAGGGTTAGCTATACATGCATGGCTAAATTCTAATAAGGTGGGTTAGTTTAAATAGAAAATAAACAATTGTCTATATTTAAAAGTGATCATAGATTCCTTCAATTCCCTGTTTGTACTATAAATAAACAAGAAATGGATGTGCTTGTTAACAACAAAATTATTATGATTCATCATGTATCAGTTACACTTTCCACATGTCCCTTTGATTTTTTGATTTTTTTTTGCTGTTGGAGAATTACATTTTATTATCAAGGTTTGTATACAAGTGGATAGCATAGAAATTGTTGATAAATTATCTTTTGACTATAAAAAAAATCAAAGGGACTTGTGGCAAATCTATAGGTCAGTATATATTTGTTGATGAACTAACTTATTCTTATATTTTAGTTTTTTTTAATACCTCAATAAAAATATATTTCGTTATACAGGTCAACTAGAACCAAAAGCAATTGGCAGATTAGGTTGTTTTTATTTATAAACAAGTGCAAAAAATGTAGAAATAAATCATGTCACAGTTTGTTATAGGAAAGTTTAATTAAATATTAATTTAAAAAAAAACCAAAATTATGGATAACTAATTTAACAAAATATAGGAAAATTTAAAAAGTCCATTACTTACAAGTAAACAATACTCACTTAAGATGCAATTCTAGCATTAGGTAATAGAATACTAGGAGGAAAATCCGAGTCAAAATGTTTCCCTTTAAAATTACGTTTGAAATGTCTAAAAAAACTGACATACATATACACCATTTTTAACCCATTCAAGAATTTTACTATCAGAGATTTTTCACATTCAACGAAATGATTGTGCAAACTGCCAGCAATAAAATTGTTAGGATTCCTAAATTTTAAATTACGTAAATTAAACTCCTTATCACAGTAAATCCCATCCTCTGCTGATGATGGGACTAATATATTGCACCTCTGTAATCTACAATATCTTGCTTAATTCTTCTCTGTATGAATAAAGGGTTAAAATCAGACTCTAATCCCATTTAGAAAATTCAAGCACTATTTTCGGCTTCTTCTGACAACCACCCAGTTTACATACCTCTCTCTGAAACAATAACAATACCATAATCAAACCACAGAGGTGGATACTCAGCCATAACCCGCGTGAAATAATCACTAGGGCTTCAGAGTCCCTTGGGTTAAAGGCTGAAATCCTTTCATATCACATCACAAAATGAAATACAAGTACATACATCATAAATAGTTATAACATATTAAATAAAATAATATTTGAAGCTTACACATCATGATATTAAGTTACGAGTCCTTTTTGATCTTAGGGCATTCAGCAACGTAATGACCGTGTTCTTTACAAAAAAGACAACTGCCTCTCCTAAGGAAATCTGACCTACCCCTTCTACTAAATCTACCATTTACCCATGTGACACAAAATAAGGAGGCATCGAGATGAATGTGAATGGTGAATGTTCATCTTGTCTTCCATCTCCTCAAGTCTTATCTCTAAGTGTTCATCTTGTCTTCCATCTCCTTAAGTCTTATCTCTAAGTGTTCATCATCAATCTGACTCCCTACAAAACAAATTATCAAAATATTTTAAATCCAACAAAATATAGAATTACTCTAAAATATTTGCAATACAAGAAATTTCCAACTATTAATGGTTATAGATTGTAAGTAACCCCTGCATCAATAAATTTACAGGTATACAATACATTGCATGTTATAAGCCTCATAATACCCTTCATCACCTATATGATGTAGATATTATCAGAATGCTTCCAGTAAAATAAATAAACCAAATAGTGTAGCTACATGTAAAAGATGTTTAAACTAGTATATACCCTGAGGTTGCAAATCGTGAGCTGGAACAGCTACTACCGGATCCTGTTGAGAAGCAACACTACCATTACCGCTTCAACTAGTAGAAGGTGTTAAATTGACATCTTGAGATGGGGGTTACTCAAACTAGAACCACTCTTGGTGCCAAGTGCTTTGCCTTTGGGAGCTCCAACCAAATAAGCTTGCAAAATTGCAAAATGCAGCAGAATTCTAGCATTATCAATATCAGGCTCCTTACCACACAACTGTAACACACAAAATAAACATATATTAAAGTAAATTATAAGCACAACATAACTAATTGTATTGACCTTAATTCTGTTCTACATGTAGGTGAGGGTAAATTAAAACTCATAAAACAAATTAAGGCTGAAGGGGTCATTGTCGACCTGGGTACTATATCAGCGTACCCAGGGTACTTAAAATTTGAGAAATGGTACCCAGGGTACTGTCGCTTAACATAAACGTACCCAGACCAATATTGTTGAATCAAATCCATTAATTTTCAACAGTGTTCATAAACATGCACATAATCAAAACAAACGTAACTGTAAACTGTAACAAACCGCCATTCTTCTATTTATAATTGTGGACCAAATACGGGAAGGAAATGAACGTAATCTCCCGATACTTACCACACCGGGTACGTTTATGTTAAGCGACAGTACCCTGGGTACCATTTCTAAAATTTTAAGTACCCTGGGTACGCTGATATAGTACCCAGGTCGACAATGACCCCTTCAGCCAAATTAAGTGCTCAAGTATAAAGCCTTCGAGCAGTCAAAAGGTTAGAAACTAAAAAATTAAATGTAACAGATCAACCAAAGAAATAAAATAACGAATCCAAATATCTTAATTACCATCAAAATGTCGTCTAGTGCTTCCCTCGTCAAACCAACAAACTGAGTGTCCAACTCCTCCTTTGAATATTGCAGAAGACAATGGTCTTTTTTCAACCTAGCCATTCGTTCAACTGGCAACTCATCCTCAAACCCCTTAACACGCAAAATAACTGGTATAAGCGACTTCCCGATAAGAGAATGCCTCAATTTAAGTACTTCCATAGCCATAGGTCCTAACATACAAAAAAATATGTCGGTCAGCCAGAGTTCACAAACAAATTATTACATTTTCATCTTAAAATAATATCTAAGTAATAAATTTTCACTATTCTCGAAAAAATAATCAAAATAAAACATGCAACATACAAAGTACAGTTCCAAAATAATTCAGATCACAATGACGTTTCCACTCGCTTTGCTCGAGAAAAAATGGCTACCCCGACCAACTTTTCTCTGCGTACTATCAAAACTTTTAACACCCATACTAATAATACTAATAATAGCACTCATTCATCCCAACTATTGCCATAATAAAATACAAAATGTGTAAATCCCTCAAAACATTATCCCAGGTGCGTTCCATATATACTTCTCTGTCTACGCACATGATACGATTATTCCAGAGCTTCGTGTTCAAAATAACACGCCAAGCTACCGAATCCTGCAATTATAGCCCTCAGCCGCCTGTTGCAACATAAAATAAAATGAAAAATAGTTACCAAAGCAGACAGTGTCTCAGCTCTACGGCAAATCAAGCCACTGGTCCAGATGAGATGTTGACTTTTCAGCTGTTCAGCCAAGAATGACTTAAACACCTCGATATTCTCACGAGATCTCGTTTAGGATACTTTTCCAGGAATTAGTCTACGCAATACTTTATGATTTTTAATTTTATATTAATATCTAAAGGATATCTTCCTAGTTTCACATACATCATATGATCAGGAGTGCATCAGCATTTTACTAAACTTTAAGTGTACTCGTTCAATGACTGTGTTATTACCTATCCCCCAGACATCACACCCATACATACTGAATGACTTTGTCAAAGCGATCTAATTGACATTCTATGGATAAATTATGTGTTCTACCTTTGCGAAAAATATCGAACATAGCTATGTTTGCTTTATCTACATTATATTTCTTAGCTTTACCAAAGTTTCCAGTTTTCGAGAATAATACCCCAAGATATAAGAATTTGTTTACGATTTTTAGTTCTGTATTATTATAATATTATGGAAAACGCAAATTTGTCGGATTTGGACCTTTCGAGAATACTACAATTGTACTAATTGTACTTTTATCGACATTGACCTTGAGTTTCCATCTTTCACAATATTCGTGTAACCGGTTAAGTTGGTTTTGCAGATCGTCTCGTGATTCTGACATTAAAACTGTATCATCGGCATAGAGAATCAGAAATAATTTTATATATAAATTGAGCTTGATATTTATGTCACTAGTGATACTTTGGATACCAGTTATATTATTTACTGACATAAAATCTTCCAGATCATTCATGTATAAGGAGAACAACAGGGAAGATAAGTTTTCTCCTTGTCGTTCGACAACGTTACATGGAAAATAATCCGAGTATATTTCGCCATTATAATATTCGAGATTTTATATTACTATACATATTAACTATTACTGCATAGATTTTGCCATTGATTTGAGTTTCAAGTAATTTACTCCATAATCCCGGTCGACGCACGCGTCAAAGGCTTTTGCGAAATCGATAAAACCGCAGGGGAGTTCCTTTTTCTTATGTTTTAGAAGTTCAAATAATAGATGTAATGTCATACTGCTGTCAATGATAGAGTACCCTTTTCGAAAACCTGATTGGTTTTCATTTAACAGTAAAAATTCGTCCATAAATGCACCCATTCTTGCGTTCAAAATGGATATAAAAAGGTTGCCCATGCAACTCAAAATAGTTATGGGTCTGTAATTTTTCGGATCTGAGATACTGCCTTTATTCTTATAAAATGGAAGAATGTTTCCTACAAGCCAAATAATAGGAACTTTACCAGAATCAAATATTATATTAAATAGTTTTAAATATATTGGTAATAACATATGTGATGTATTCGTTTACGACAAAGTCGTCACGACATGCTTTGCTATTTTTAAAATCTTTTATACATTTTAACTTTTTTGATTCAGAAATCTCACAATTAATATTTATATTAACGGTATCACTTGTATCTGCGACATTCTGGTATTCCGCGTTATCGATATCGTCGCCACTGTTTACATCTTTACAGAAATCAAACAATTTTTCAAAAGTTGCGCCTGGCTTTCGCCTGTCTTGTCTCGTATTTGTAATATTCCGGTATTCTTTACTGTTTTTTTCGTAACGATCGTAATTTCTGTTTCATATTGCGTCGATGTAATAGCAACGCTTTGCTAGTTTTACGCTTATATACACCTCGCCATAAGTTAAGCAACACCTACAATTTTGTTTTATAATTTCAAAAATCTGAATGAATATTAATTTTGTGTTATTTATGTAAAAAAGCCATCATTCGAGGACGAGAAAGTTACTTTAATATACTCCTCAGGTAAATCTTTAAATAGCAAAACCAGTTTGTCATACGGTAGTCGAGCACGCCTAAAAGCCTTGTTTTCCTTAACGATTTAGTGCTCATCTCCTGATCTTTTTCGACTTCATCTTTACATTTTTACAATGCATAGACGGAAATTAAGTGAAGCTGAGAAGTGGCAGTTCATTGGAATGCGTAATAGTGGACAGAGCTTGCGTCAGATAAAACACATTGGCATTCACGTTAGTATTTTATCCTGGCTACTGAAACGTCATCGAATTATGGAATTATCCAGGATCGTCCTAGGTCAGGTCGACCACCAAAAACATCTAAAAGGGAGGATAGAGCACTCGTTCGTGTAGCCAAACGCCAACCGTTTGCCACTGCAAGATATCTTCGTGACGATTGGAATATTGCAACCAGAGTCGCCGTTCGAACAGTTTACAGGCGCCTAAACAATCCAAAGTTGAGAGCTCGTCGTCCCTTGAAACGTCCACTGTTGACACAGAGACATCGCCAAGCACGTTTAGAGTCGGAACGATATCACCGCCATTGGAATATTCGAAGCTGGCGACGAGTACACTGGACCGACGAAAGCAGATTCCTTCTTCGTCATATTGATGGGCGCATGCGCGTTTGGAGACAACGAGGCACTGCCTACAACCAGAACAACATCCTAGGCACTACAGCGTTTGGCGATGGTGGTGTTACAGTGTGGGGAGGCTTTTTATACGATTGTAAACTGAATCTGTATGTGGTTGATGGGACAATGACAGGGCAGAAATATCGAAATGACGTCATCAACGCTATTATTGTGCCACATTTTGACAATCATGAACTTGGTAACGGACCCATCTTTATACATGACAACGCAAGACCTCACCGAGCTGCAGTTTTACGTGATGTTATCGAAAGCAAAGCTATTGAGCATCTTCCATGGTCATCCATGTCACCGGATATGAATCCAATTGAACATTTGTGGAATATCATTGGTCATAAAATCAGTAATAGAGCACCTGCTTGACAAAACGTCCAAGAACTACGTGTTGCCATTCAAAATGAATGGCAGAATTTACCACATGCTACACTTCGTCGTGTAGTCAACAGCAAGAGGAGGAGAGTTAATGAACTTTACCTGAAATGTGGTGGTTACACGACTTACTGAGCATTTTTGCGTTTAACACATTTCAAAGTGACTTTTCTTTCCCTGAACGATAACCTGTGATGATGTGTTTACTTTAAGTTCATGAAATTGAAGTATGCAATTAAACTTATTTTTTGACTTATGAAAGTTATATTTGCACTGTTTTTTATATCTTAGCTTTGAACATTTTTTCATCAAACAATAAGTAAAGCGACTGTAAACATGTTGTTTGTATGTTTCATTGTCATTAATGTTCAATAAATTGTGATTTCTTTACAAAATATTAAAATATATAAAATCTTAAGTGAATCCCTGGAAAATAATAGGGTGTTGCTTAACTTATGGGGAGGTGTATATTACTTCTCCATTTGTCTAAGACGATTTCTATTTTCTTCTGATTTACGTATTCAATATCGAGACATCGCTACTCTAAAGATTATCTTTTGATACGACATTCAGAATTGAACCATGATTTGTTATTTTTCGACGATTGTTTACCATTGTTAATACTTGGTTCATAAGTCCCGAAAACTTGTTATTCCGGAGTAACGAGAAGATCGTTTGTTTTCTCGATCAGCGCGTCAATTTTATCCTGAGATAAATCGTCGGTGTTGACTTCATCTAACTCACCTATCAATTGCCTAACCTTATGAATATCAATATTTTCTATGAAGAATTCTACTTTATCAGCATCCCATTAGTCTTTTTCATATTGTTGAAATAATTTTGCTCACCTTCAGAAGGGGGGGGGGGGGGGGCAGCAGGTTTCCATAGTACTTTTACACAGCTCAATAGAGTTATGCACATCAGAATATAGCGAAGAAAAGTCAACTACATTTAAAGTATGGATAAAAGATAACATGTCATGTGTACAAATTAAATAGTCAATAACACTTGCTTGCTTACAAGTAAACATGCCCATTTTGTCACCACTGACTCTACCATTCAAAATAAACAAATTATTATTTTTTTTACACATTTCCAAAAGAGTTGTTACCATAGTTATTTATCGTGCAATCTTTACTGTTTCTATTAAGATTCATATCTAAATCAGGTAGTGTATAACAATGATTCTGTACATTATTGACAGGATTATGACCATCATTAACAATTTCTATCAAATCCGGAGCTTTCCCTGTTCTACTATTAAAATCTCCATTAAGGAGTATATATCTGTAATTATTTGATAAATTTAAATAAATCTTATTTAAAACCAAAAGCGATTCCTCCTGATTTTACTCGTTTTTATTTTTGCCTACTTAGTATTTTGAAAGTATAGCCTGGGATATCAATAGTATAAAAATCATCAGTTCTGGTCCCAGTCAGGCAAATAGAATTATATCTACTAACAAATTATAACAATTCTGGGCAGTGCATTTTTTTTCAATATATCACAACAATTCAATGACAAAAAATTATACATATTTAAGACATTGGTACATTTACAAACATTTCCTATACATTTGTCACAACTATTGGTAGAATCTCCACGGGAGTCCTATCTGATTTTTAGCGTTGATGTTCGTCGACGTTTGCCGTAGCACCGATTGTCTGGTGTGTGTGAGCTAGCTCTTTCAGCTGGTTTTAGAGGGCGTTGACGTAGTGTCATTTTCATCGTGGTGCACGAGTCCGTCGACATATAAAACATCTCTGACTTGCCTTACGCGACACCCCTGATTAAGTTTCTTTTTCATCACCAAATATGAACTTCACCTCGCCTGTTCTATGGCATCAGGATACTGTCGGTTAACAGAGAATGACGTTCCTTTAAGGCGGTATGTATTAGAAAGACCAATTTCTAAGTCCTTGTTGTAAAGGAATCGAACTATGATCGGTCGGTAGCGTTTCCCTTTTCCAGTTCCGAACCGGTGTACTTTTCCCAATTCGGGCCTGTACTTTATATTCAGTTCCTTACATATAAATGATCGAAATGTTTTAATTCTATTGTGAATATAAATATATATCAACACAAACATATACCATCGAGTTACTGATGCATGGCGACATCAACAGTTTATTGGAAAATAGGTTTGAGTAGTCAACCCGTTTTGCAATAAAAACACATTTTGCAATAACCCGTTTTGCAATAAAAATATTTTTAAACGAACAGTTAATTAATGAAACTACAGATCGTTCCTTTTTGGTTTATCTATGAACTATTGTGAATATAAATATATATCAGCATCTATACCATCGAATTACTAATATATACATGGCAACATCAAACGTTATTGCAAAACGGGTTTGAGTAATCATTTTGCAATAAAAATATTTATAAACGAAACATTTAATTAATGAAACAATAGATCGTTCCTTATTAGTTATCTATGAACTATTGTGAATATAAATATATATCAGCACCTATACCATCGAATTACTGATTCGTAGCGACAACAGTTTATTGCAAAACGGGCTTTAGTAGGCAACCCGTTTTGCAATAAAAAGCGTTTTGCAATAAACGTTTTTGGTACGGAAATTTAACTAATGAAATTACAGAATGTTCCTAATACTGTAAACCAATAAAAGTTCGCGTGATATAAATTTTCGCGGATTTCGCGAGGAGGTACCAAACGCAAAAGTTTATATCCTCGAAAAGGTTTTGCAAAATGAATGATTGGGAATGGTGGCACTACTAACGTCGTGTAAAATACCAAATTTATGTGAAAACACTTATTCGGAATTACCATGAAACTATAATTTCACAATGACAACTTCCGGTTCATAAAACGGGTTTCTTTCTTAGGTTTTAATTAAAGTATGATTATTTGTCTTTTACGAGTCCTGTTATTGACATCTGTATTGCACTTAAAAGGATGAATTAATTATTTAATTATATCAGGTGTCAAAAGGTCAATCGACTTATTAGCCGTTATGAAAACAACAATCATCCTGGTAATTAACAACCTGTTCACCTGCAGGATTGACAAGGCCATAAAGGGAAAACGGTTCATCAAAATTTCCTACTTTAACATTATTCTATTCAATGTATTAATTATGTAAACACATGTTTAGATCATTTGTTTTTATTTCTGTTTTCACAAATTAAATATATTTAGTAAACTCAACTGAACTACATGTACTTGTACTTGAGTTTATGTTCACGTGAATCAGTCAGCTATAAAAATCGATCGACAAAAAATTATTTTGTGCCCATTTTTTAAACAAGGCAGTAGATCCGCGAATATTTATTTTTAATGATATCAATTTCGCGAAAGTTTGTATACGCGAATCAGTCCATTCAATACAAACCGCGAAAGTTTGCTTACGCGAATATTAATTGGTTTTCAGTAATGTTTTCGTTTATCTATGAACTATTGTGAATATAAATATATATCAGCACACACAGATACCACCGGATTACTGATACATCCTTACGTAAAACGTTTATTGCAAAATGGGTTGGCGCAGTCAACCCGTTTTGAAATAAAATAACATTTTGCAATAACCATTTTTGCAATAAAGGAAACCAAAACCAAGAACACATTAACGGAAAGGGATTAATTAAACGCCAATCAAGTTAAGCATGGTCTTGTCCAAGTAGAGATTGATTAACCACATGAAACTATCAATTAATTCAAGGCAACGGGCATAAAACTGAAGGAATATCATCAACCTATTTACAAGCGCCTGTTTGAGAGGTTCAATAGTCAACAGAGCACTCCAGTTCAGCCCAAAGCAAAATCTAGTATAACGTATAAGTTGTGAAATGTTATCACCATACCGGACTGCTGGAATATTTCAATCGCTAAACGGGAAGTTAGCATTTGGAAAGTTGAAGTCATCACGTTTGTCTACAGTCTATTTTGTAGTTTTTCTCTATTTCCAGAAGTTTTAAGTTTTAAAATCTGAAGGATTACACTAAATACGGAAATATTGGATTTAATAGGGGAGTAAAGTAGTATATCACAATCTAAAAAGGGAAGATAAGTAAAAGGAAAAAAATTCGCTTCATTTATCATATGCTCGTATACGCCGAATTTTACTGCCGTTATAATCCGAAGTTAGTTTTTTGATTTGTCGGATTAACGGCAGAATTCAGTCCTATTGCTCGTAATCTAGCAAATAAAAAATTCTAATTTTGGTCTATTTATACAAAATTAAAACATAATATTCATCTTCTTTACGTTAGTAATGCTTCAAACATTGCGAAAGTAACGGGAAACGATCTTTATTGAAAAATTTCGTTTTTCGTCTGTGAAGATGCACGTGGAAAATGCTACGTTGATCATTTTTCCGTATACATATGGATAATGTGACCTAATTTTATTATAAACGTGCTAATTTACATACTATAACAACCATTCCGTAGTAAGAATCCAGTAATTTACATAGGTATTACCCAAGATGCAACATGCCATTCAATTTCGGGTTTCTGAATGTTTTCCATGTAGTAAACGTAATCCACAAGAAAAGATATGGGCTACTCCCATATCCAGAGATGTTTGATTTATATGTTATAGGTGTATTTTTTTAATTAAAAATTTCATCATATCATGTAAAGCGTTACAAATATAGACGATTGTGGAAGGCAAGAAATAACCATCTTAATATCTCAACTTTGAGAAAAAAACTGTAATAAAAAACGCAAAGCGTTGTAAAGACAAATGTTTACCAATACAAATACATGTACAATGATCTTTTCGAAATCCCCTAGTTTCGTGCTGCTGGGAGGGGGGGGGGCGTTTAGCTTTTTTAATTTGTGTTGGTTTAAAGGACTTCATATGGGATCCTACGATCCTATGCTTATGTTTAATCTCATTGTATAAGTATCTAAATATAACTTGCTTATTTATTGTCAGATTCCCGTTCATCGACAGCAAAATTCCAGCAGCTCCAGCGTATGGTGTGTACATTTCACAACTTATACGTTATTTTAGATCCCGCGATCGTTATTCCGATTTTCTATACCGATAACTGCTGTTAACTGCTAAACTTCTCAAACAAGGGTTTGTTGTACCTAAGTTGATGTTATCTCTCCAGAAGTTCTATGGTCGGCACCAGGACTTAATTCATCGTTATGGGAAATCAGTGTCTCATATAGGTCTCAGAGGTAGTGTTTACTATTCCTGGTTTTGACTTTTCTCTAGACAAGACAATGAGTAACTCGACCGGTGTCTAATTAGAGGCAGGCACTGCTTACTCGTCCGGAGCATCTGAGTGCACCCATGGTTTTTATTGGTTTCGGGTTACTCTCTTTCTGTGTTTTATGTTTTTGGTTTTTGTGTTGTGTTTGTCTATATCCGGATTTGTAACTGTCCCTTGGCTTTTGGATCTTGTTGTTCGGTCAGATTTCTTTGCTATTTTCTTATAAAAATTTTTATGCATCAAAACTTTATTGGTCTTTCATTGTTACCGTTGATCAAAGTTTAGTGTCACCAAGTAAACAGGCACATTTTATTTACAGTTACATCGCAGAAATATCTCTTACTCCCCCCCCCCCCCACGCCTCGTTCTTGTCCCATCTCGTGCGCGAGAGTTTTGGATTTCGAAATCGTCAATAGACAAAACCTAGATAAATTAAAAATTAGAATATTCAAGATTTACTAATTTTCTTCGTAAAGGTTCCATCTTCTACCCTATTAATTGTGAAATAATCCATAAATAATACTGAAAATTATCGATCAAGGCTTTCTGGATGAGTGGTCTCAAGTTAAAAATACTTCGTCATCATTGGGCTGATGATGATGAATGATGGGAACGTCTAGCATTACATAACACTACACAATTTTAAAATGCATTATTATTATCAAATCATCTAAGAATTACTATAAAAACAAAAATATTTATAAATTATATTATGTGAAGATTAGAAACTGCATACAAATACAAGCTTAAGTACATACAGATTGTGAAATAACCTAAACAAATAAAATTGAAAATTGTCGATCAAGTCAGATTTAAAATTATGGTAAGGAGATTTGTTAGTCTCATCATTTTAAATAAGAAATTTTTTTAGTTTTTCTACCTTTTTAAATGCAGATGTTTGCTGTTGATTTCGACTTTCAAATGTACGAACATTTATACGGCAGTCCACGTTCACGTAGTAGATATTTTGAATAATTACAATAAGTTTAATAAAATGTGTGAGATTCATATCTGTCATTTAAACCTGTAAAATATTGTAAATGTAAAAAAAAATAATGACCAGCTGTTGTAACAACTAAATGACGTCCTGCATGAACAGTAGGCGGAATAAAACCTGACTTGATGTTGATATTATTGATCTATACCGTTTTTACATAAATGCTTGACCATAGCGTCATAAAAAAGACAGTAAAGATTACTTTGTTTCGTAAGTTTTGAAATTCTTTTATACATAAAATCCCAATTCGCACACAAAGCCATGGAAACTTTTATGTTGATGGTAATATAAGTAGTATCATGCTATACTTGCATTAGTGCAGTGTTTCTGATTCTTCTAAACATCTAACAGAGCATTGAAAACAGTTTTAATATGTTTATCGATTCATAATATAAATATGTAAAATATAATTAATTTAGAAATAGATTTCATTAAACCACGAGACTGTCCGATGTCAGAGTTACATTGCTTCACCCACACAGTTGCTCTGTGGGTCCGTAGGTGGTGGATATGTGAGGCTTTCTCGCTGGGGGAAGATGTCCCAGTAGCTGGTAATTTAGAACTCGTAAACCATGTAATACTCGCGCGAGCAATCTTTAGCATTTTGTCATTTAATGGTATGATTTTCAGCAACAAACAATATAAGAGTATAACAGAAAGGAAGAAGTAACGTAAGACTGTAGATGATAAAAATGATTTGTTATTTACAGATCGCCTTGATAGAATATGTTTACTGGCTACTTAACAAGGTGTGCACAGTGGCAAGATTGAAGTCATCACTAGAAAAGCATACGATCGCCATTATGACTTGGGGAAGTTTATCAAACTATCTGTGTCACAATGACTTGTTCTGTTTGCTGTTACTATTTTTACTCCTGCTTACTGTATTACGACTACCCGGAGATGATGAATTACCGGATTTTAACCAGACTGATACGACGGATGCCACGAGTAAATCAAGAGTTTTTACTTACCCTTGCGGAGCCCTGGACCCACCCCCGGTTTTAAATTGTGTTAATGTCACTTAGTGTTTAATTTCTGTTTTGTGTGTCTGTTTGGGTTTTTGTGGTGTCCCATTTCTTGTTTAACACTGGTTTTGTCTGTCCTTGTCTCGTTAAATTTCTAGATGCTTATTTTTGTACCTTTAGATGGTCCTTTAGTAGCGTTGCGGATATATCATAATATATTTTGAAGATACATCATTTGTTTAATCAAACAGCTAGGGTCAAAGAGAACAATTGCTTTACATCAAAAGAAATAATACATATTATTTACAAATGTTGGTTTGTAGGTTGAAAAATAGTTTGCCATAATTATGAAGTGTTCCGCTGTTAGTTACAAATATATCCTCCTTTTAAACCTTGGACCTCGTGTTCTGTCAATGATGAAAACACAGCTTTATAGTCGCACAAACTAAACCAATTTCCATAACCTAAAATAAGACAATTGAAATATTGTGACATTACGATTAATAATATTAAAAGTCAGATAACAGTAAGTGATTACTGCATATATAAGTATAGGAGAGACACGTGTATTTTAGAATTGACTGTGGAAAAATCTTTTCATCACAAATGTATCCAGCATGCCGAAACTGAATTATGTTATTCACAGGTTCACACGTATATAAACGTTGTAAATATAATATTACATTTGTATTTGAACCATTTTGTATGTGTCTCAGTTCACATTTTAAATAATAAAGAACGTTTATATAAAATCTGCAATTATTTGCATGTCAGTGAATACATTTTTTTAACCTATTATATAGATAATAGATAACATAACTATCTAGTTTCAATTAAAGACCATTAAACAGTCCAAAATGATATATATTTGTAATTCACTAAACTGTCTGCATATACTGTATACATTTCATGAATTACCTGTTATCAAGGTATCAACGCGCAGATCCAAATAACCCCCACACGCAGCATCAACAGCATTTGTCGTAAGTTGTATAACTGATCCAGCTGAAACTTGAGATCCATCCGGTTTCTGAAAATAGTCCATACAAATAAAATTCGATAAGCATGTAAGCACATAACTTATTTATTCATGCGTAGTTACCTACTCGCACTTAACTTGATAAGGAAAACAAAATTAAAATATATACTTCCCGGCATGCAGCATATAGGAGAAAAAAGGACTTGTTTCGGTTTGTTTGTTTGTTTGTTTGAATGGTGTTTTAACGCCACTTTCAGCAATTTTTCAGCTATTTCATGGCGTCCAGTTTTTATTGGGGGAGGAAGCCGGAGTACCCGGAGAGAACCCCCGACCTGTGGTTGGAAAACTGGCAATCCTTGTCAATTAAGATTGGAGTCGAGTACACCGTGCCTGCAGTGAGAATCGAACCCGCAATCTCAGTGTTGACAGACCACGTGATCAATAGTAAACGAACTACCTTGACCACTCGGCCACCGAGGCCCCGACTTGTTTCGGGAGTAATGTGTTATAAGATCAAACGTCTATTGATGGATACTTTGATGTTAGCAGATCCGGAATACAATATATCATCAGAGTGTGAAATGCTCTGCCTTTAATAGGAAACTGGTCTGTAAAATCTAAGCCAACCACTTGATCTATAAAAATTGCATGTTTGATGCAAAAAGCTAGCAATTTTGGCGTTTATTGGATATATTAATCAGAAATAGCCTTTAGTGAAAAAACATCAGTATTTGACATTACTCCCATCTCCAAATTCTTAAGGCAGATGGAAAAATAAAGCAGTGAGGGTGTCTGTTTAAAACACGTCCAGTCTTTATACATGTATTATTATAAGGTAACCGGACCACATTGATCACGTGATCATAGATGGTGTCCAGGATGTCCCATTATTTTTCAAAGGAGCAGACCTCAGTAATGTTCAGCAAACATCGGAAATACTAACTTTTGTTTGCTCAAAACTGTTGACATTGACTCAAAGTAAAGCAATATTTTTTTCAATTGTGTCATTAAATTAGCAATACAATGATATAAAAAAGCTGGATTTCCCGGTCACAAAATAAAATTAGACGGTAACTTCAATTATGGGTCGGATACCTTAAGTAAGAAACATAACAAAGGCTTTTGATATTTTTTGTCAAGCCAACCATTTCTATCTGCTAGAAACTGTGCCTGTTCCAAGCCAGTATATTTTAAACTTTTATTGTTCTTGTTTTGCATTGTGTAAAAGAAAATGTGTTCGCATGTTAGAGGGTATTAAAGGTTTTACTAGTCTGTTGGGGCATAAAGAGGGAAGGTTTACTGAGCTAAATAACGCAGTATTATACGACCGCTTTTGTGCCTGTTCCAGACCACTTTTATATGCCTGAGTATTTGTTCTTTAAATTTTTAGCGAATATTAAGCTTTTTGTGTTATTACCTTAAATACTTCCACTACTTGAACATCATAGCTAAACTTTTCGTCCCATGGAGCATCCGGATTTCCATTTATTAATTTTCTTTCCGTTGGAATACCTCTGTATATAAACTCTAAATCATTTCAGAAAAGACAAGACAATATAAGCAATAATGCTATCTACTCCATCAAGAAAAAATTAGTTAGCGAGTGCGGGCTATTGTTTTACTTCCGACTTTTGTAAAGAAAAAACGTCCTATTTTCGTCAACTAATATATTTCCCTAAATATCGCCCTGTAACACATGCATATTTGGAAAAAGCGGTAGCGTCTATAAAGTTTTCTAAACCTTTTTGCTCTATTAAAAATAATCGAATATAAAGTTCCTCTCTTTACTGAGTAAATAAGTACAACACCCTACCACACGAGTTATTTCTAAAATAAAAAATAAAAAAATACTTTTACTAGTTAATTCCTCAGGCAAAAAATGTTTAGTGTGAATGTTTTGCCTTTTATCAAGAAAATTCTAAGGAAGCGACCTCTGGTGTTGTGAAATAAATTCAACTAAATAAAATATCTAAATCTAAAAATATATACCCGTTGTTCTATCAACACAACTGAAAAAGTGTATATTTGAAATGTTTAAAGAAAAATTGAATACAATATCATGAAGGATTATAACATTTACAACGAGCGTTTCGTATAACCAAAACTCATCAGTGGCGCTCAAGCAAACACATATTTAAAATGAAAATTATGCAGATATTGAAGAGTTTTTATCATAAAATTCCAAAACGTTGGCCCAAATCTGGCTAAGGCCATCTACACCTTGCGAAAAAACTCGTTTGAATTAAAAGGTGAAAATGTGTTTGCTATATTCCATGAGCAGCTATTTTAAGAGAGTTTAAAAATAAGTATTATATAGTGATTAATTATTTGTAAACTGTATAATGAGTTTTGAATATTAATTTTATTGGTTAAATATATGCACGAAAAAACGTTTTAAATGCGTATTTGCCATATTTAAACGACTTACGTTCAGGGCTTGTGCTGCAGTAAGACATCTGGAGGCTTGCAAGCAAACAAGAACATGGCACGGCATAATCAACACAATATGCCACTAAAATGATGGCTAACAGGTATGTAACGCTCGACATTGTTTTTTTTGGAAAAAAACTTTGTTGTGTTATTTAATGCGGATGTGTATTGCTACCATCAAATGTCGAGAAATTTATACTGGGTTTATTGAACACGTGTTAAAAAATTATACAAAATTTAGATTAATGAATGCAATTTATCTCCGTTATTTAAATTTGTAAAACAATTGTAAATGTCATTATTTTGACCATATGTTGTTCAAACAATACTGAATGACAACCTTCAGTAACCTTAGGCAGAATAATATGAGATTTGATAATAATGTTATTGAAACTTATGGTATTGCACGCATGTAGGACGATATTTGTCTAGAAAAGGGATGAATTACAACTGGTAACTGGTATTATTAGTCATTTTGTCAATGTCGAAAATTATATAGCTAAACAAATTAAATGTATTTGTTTGTTTGTTTGAATGTGGTTTAACGCCACTTTCAGAAATTTTTCAGCTACATCATGGCGTCCAGTTTTTATAGGGGAGGACGCCGAAGTACCCGGAAAAAAACCAGAATTTCGGGAGGAAAACTGGCTTTCCTTATTAATATTTTTGATCAAATAAATTTAAAAAAACGCTGCGGGGTTAAAGATCATTCAAACAGGCAAATAAACATCAAAACATAAAACAATTCATTACTATTATAATTTACAGGACTGACGAATTACTTTGCCGTGGGGTTTATACTGCAATTAAAATGACATTTGCAGGGAATTTAATAAATAGCGATTATATCTTCCTGGAAACTATATGGCATCTGCTATACCACAACAACTACGCATTTCAGAATTATTTTAGGTAAGCCGAACAATCAAACATCTCTTTCATAGCTAATACATGTCAATGCTTTGAAGGCTAAACACTATTATTATGCCCCTGTCGGTAGGAGCCAGGATTGATACACTTTGTATAAACGAACGCGTTTTCAAGTACGAAAGTGCTAAGCCACGTCTTACTGAAAATTATAAAACAAAAAAAAAACAAAAAAAAAAAAAAAACAAACAAAAAAACAAACGAAAACACGCCAAAACATGTAAAAATAACCCAGCAACTCAAAACCCTTCGAACACAGATACTTAAAATTATTAGGCCAAACTTATCAGCGGGCGCCAAAGTACAGAAAGGCTAAAGAAATGTGTAAGCTAATGCTCACTAGGGATATCCCCGCTTTCACAAAATGTATTCAGTAAACAGGAAGTAGATGGTCAAGGAGTATGAAATCGCTATACACCATATGTTACTATAGGATAAAGCAATATCCAAGATTTTAGGCTTCTGCATCCTATAGTTGCATAGAAAACTGCGACCGAATTGTTTGTTACGGACGGACGAACGAACGACGGAAGGACGGACGGACAAGGGTAAAACAGTAAACTCCTCTTCTTTGAATCGGGGTATACTAATTAGGATGTAAAAGAATTTTTAACACAAAAATTCCGAAAGTATAACAAATTTGCCTCAAGCTATTTACAATTTTGAAACTTTAAAATTATAGACATTTTGTAAATTTCAGGGAAGCAATTTCTATGTTACTGCTTAAAGTGTAAACACACGTATAGAAACATCACAACTCTTATTTTATATTTATCCAAACATAATTCGTATAGAAGTTAGAACCAAATGACAAGTGAGTACATATATTAAACAAAACTTCGTGTACACCAAATACAAAAAACGCCATGATATAAACAACTGCTGAAAGTATTGTACATTTCCTTTAAAAGAACACACATGTTTTTATCATCACGGTTTTCATAGTTTTTATGCACAGATCTGGAACTGAAATATTAAGTGTATGAATACATATTTTCCAAACGCAATTCATGAGATTCTAATCTAACCTTTTTTGTTTCATTAAAGTACATTATGTACGCTTGTATCTAATTTTAATAATAAGTACAGAGAGTACAGACAGACAAAAACTAAAGCTAAATTCAGCGATCTGTGATTCCGGTCATTTTCTAAATATACTGACTTTTCAAAAGGTTATAAATTCTAAGGATTTTCTTTTCGGTGTAGTGTGTTCTTAATTCAACCTTAATCTACATGATTCCCTTTTTCTCACAGAAGCCTTACTTGGTACTCCGGCTTCCGATAGTTCATTCATTAATTATTATTTTCCTTTGATCTTTGTGTGCGGTATTATCTCATCTCACTCTACTATCGTGACTTCTGAAACTTGATGCATTATCTCATCTGGCGCGTTGCTACAAGGCCAAGAAAATGCATCTCGTTTAAAAAACGTAACTAATTCGTATGTATATCATTTTTTTCAACAGCATCAAACAAAATGACTTACCTACATTTTATCGAGTGATTGTTTCCTTTAAAACACGTACGATTACCGAATTATTTCAACTTTGTGCTAAGTGACCTGAAATTTACAAACGTTTTTTTACATTACAGGGTTTTGTAAGGTGTAGATGGCTTTATCCGGATTAGCAATAAGGTTTATAGACTTTTTGTTATAAATGTTTTTCTGAATTTCATTCAAAACAACTTTTTTTGGTTTGAGCGCCACAAAATTGTCTTGATTTGACAAATCGCGCATTTGGCAATTCTATAACCATACTTTTTTGCAACAGCCAACGTACCGTACATCAATATTTTTTAGCTGTAGAAAAAAAAACCAAGTTTATCGTTAGAATAGCAACTTTGATTCTAATAAATAGTATGGTGAAACTCACAGTTTAATAAAGAAACTAACTTTAAGATCTTAAAAATTTTTTTTCTAAACGAATGTTTGCATTGCAATTGGTTGATAGTGCAACACTTTTGGCCGAATCATAACGTCCCGAAGTTATGAATACAAATTTTAAATATTTTTGCGTTTGACCGCCACTGATGAGTCTTGATTAGAAGAATTCGCTGCTAACAAAATATATTTGATTCTTTCAGCAATATAGTACATTGTCTAATCTTACTGCCCTACATTTTCAAACAATAATTTAAAATCTAATTTGTTTAATAACAAAAAGATGATAGTCGGATTTGGTATAAAATGATACATGCTCTCCAACATTTTAATCATTCGCATGTTGTAGAAGAAACGCAGTCTGGCGTAGTAATTTTTTCTAATCTTGTTATCTTTGATGACCTGTATTAAATATGCACAATTTTCGGATATCATCTGACATTTACGATAAATTTTTAATATTTATGAAAAAAGTGACATACAGATAACTTCGTCATAATATAATACGTATGTAGTATAATACGTTGGAAGGACTGTTTTATGTAAGCTATATTATGCCTGTTTTATGCGAGATATGAATCCTTTTTTAACGCAAATGTTTAATTTTAAAGCGTATTAACTCTTTGTTATGAATCGTTATAATCAATGAACAAAGCTTCAAGTGAAATTCCAAAAGCTTGGTCTTTATATTCAAACCCTCCACGAATGTCAGCAAACTCCTCAAGCAAAAACAATTTCAAATTCCCAATCTTTAATGTGTAGTAAAACTACTGCATTACCCCGCTTATGGAGTATGTAAATCAGTTGTAATAAGTTATAATTATGACCTGCAATTCCTACAGATAATTTCCTTGACAGAAGATTTTGACAGTAATTGTATGGTCTCCATGATAATTTGGTACTTTATTATGGGGTATCTGTCACATAGATTGTGACGCGTAAATTTAGTGGAACCTCTTTTTGTGTTCTTATTCGGATTTTAATTATAGGTAACATGCCAGGTGTCACAAGTTAACCAGGATATGCTCATTCCTCCCGGTACACCTGATACCACTCCATTGTTACTAATTTGTTGCCTGTGTTCGTTAGTTTTCTGTAAGCCATGGTTTTATAATTCTGTGCTATGACATTGTTTTTATTATATGCCTCATATATTCTGAGTAATTTACACTCTCCAGAATAGAAATAGGTATTGCACATTAACTGTATTACGTATATTAAGCGTACATTTGATTTATCATCAGTCAACAGAGAAGACCCACTCATCATTCACTGATTTTATGAAATATAAACCATTCATTCTTAGCAGGGGCCTCGGTGACCGAGTGGTTAAGGTAGTTCGTCTACTATTGATCACATGGTCTGTCAACACTGAGATTGCGGGTTCGATTCTCACTGCAGGCAGGGTGTACTCGGTTCCAATCTTAATTGACAAGGATTGCCAGTTTTCCTACCACAGGTCGGGAGTTTTCTCCGGGTACTCCGGCTTCCTCCCCCAATAAAAACTAGACGCCATGATATAGCTGAAAAATTGCTGAAAGTGGCGTTAAACATCATCAAACAAACAAAGAAACATACTTAGCAGTATTAATTTGTATTGGTATGATTGAGATTTCGAAATTATTTTGTAAGATGTGTCAGTGCGGTAGCCATAATAGAGTAGATCTTTTACTGTGTTGTATAGTAGAGGTCGTGTGGCTTAGATATATTCGCAATTATAATTAATACATAAAAAGGCTCTAACGCGCTAAGATTTGCATGATCAATATCAGTGGTATGGACTGTTTTTGCAGATTAACCATAATGCCTTTCTGATTATTGTTACGAAGTGGCTGATTCTGTATTGGCCTTCTATTGATTATAGGTCGGCTGTATTGGTCCTCTATCCTTCCGGTCTCTGGAACAAAAAACAACCTCGAATCAATAGCAAGGCAATACATAATCAGTCAGTTAGTAACATTATATTACTGACGTTAAATGTCCTCTAAATTGTCATTCAATTGCAATAACCCCACGGCAAATGTAATGCCACAGTCGTTTTAATTAATATCAGCCATGATTTTTTTCTATTTATGTTTTAACAAAATGAAAATACTAAAAAAACAACAACACATAAGCCAATCTTAACTAGTCTGTTTTTGTTATTTTACAGAGATCAAACAAAATAAATTAACTAAACTGAAGCAAGGTACGCGTAGTTCAGTTTTGAACATTATTTTAAAAAATTAAACTTAAACGCTATTATAAGTGTTTAAATATGCACAGCTGTCAGACATCAGGTGACATTTACCCAAGTTGAGTGACATACAGGTAATGTTGAGAATAATAATATTATTATTATTCACAATAATAAGTGGGATAATATATGTTTTGTCTTACGAAATTGTGTTATATGTGAACTATAGTCAATCTGGAGTATAAAATGAGTCGAAAACTGCAATTTTTATGTTTTAGAAATATTTTGCTATACATACGCATCACGTAATCTTTTAAGTATTTTCAGAAAATGTAACAAGTGAAGCTGTAATGTTATATTCTATCAAATCAAATATTTCAATATATATATATTATTACGACTGACTTATAAGCATAAAATAAAAAAAAACACAACATGTTTGTAATTTTAATGAATAGTGTTCAACGCCACTTACAACAATTTATGCGTGTTTATTTGGAAAAAACACCGGTTAGAAAAGTAGCAATCCTTGAAGTTGGTCTAAATGATTATATAAGAAAATACATACTGATTGTAAATTTGTTTTTTTTTTGTTTAGTGTAGATAAATAGGCTTTGAACTCTCCTCAAGATATTATATTTGGTATCGTACTCCCTGAAGGTAGTTCTTAATCATCTATTGATGCCTTTTAGATATTGAAATTGAACTACAAAGAGTGTGTGGAAAATCTAAATTCGTTTTTTATTAGGTGATATGAATGCAAGAATTGGAAATTTTAACGATTTCATTGAATAAAATATAACCGATGACTTTTTACAAAAAACATGACAGATATAAATGAGTTTAATGATTTCAAACTATTAGAAGAATTAAAAGTTCCGCTATGTAGAAATAGCTAAGACCTAATTGCTAACGGACTTGGATAAACATTCTTCGATTTTTGTAGAAATAACAATTTTTATATTTATAATGGTAGAGTTGGAAATGGCCGACAACGAAAACCAACTACCAAATATAATACTGTCATTGATAATGTCATTAGTACCGCAGATTTATTTCCTTTTGTTAAGGATTTTTGAAATTTTGGGTTTCTGTTCATAAATGTCTGATGTTCATACCGATTTTGCGATCAAATTTTGATCCCCGATCTCAATAAAACAACCTTCAATACTTTACCTAAGCTTATGATAAAGAAAATGAAAAACTGAGGTTAGAAATATTTTTGAAAGCAATCTGTGCTTAGATAGAATTGATACTCTTATTTTCGTTCGTAAATACAAATCAAGTCATTACTACAGATGTTTGATCTATCAGAAAAAATAAATGGTTTAAATGAATATAGGGACCCCAGAAAACTATGGTTGGGTCATAAACGTAAACTCGCTAGAAAGAATTTTCAAACAGCACTGCATCGTCGGAAACCCACGTCCGGTCGCGTTCTCGCTTTGTTACCACTTACCGACCGTGGGCACACTTATAGACATTTTCCCGTTTTCAAGGATATTAAATGTCCTATTTTGATTGGTTACTTTTACTTCCGGTAAAGCGTGACAACTTATCATAAACAGCCTTCGGCCGTTTATTTGTTTGTGAGTGAGTCGACCTCGTTCATACATCGATGAATTACCGAAAATAAGCGTTTAATCCTATAGTAATTTCAATGTAAAACTGTATCAAAAGTGTATAAAAAGACTGTATAAAAATAAATAAGATCTCGTGTATTTTTTCACAAACATCGTTCTTTGTGTACAAATGTCACAAGCAGACGACAAATGTAGTCCCGCAGTAAATGGAGGATGACGTGTGGCAGAGGTTATATCTGGGAACCAGTTATGTTCTCTGTGCCGGAGAGTGATATTATAAATGAGTATATAAGCGCAGCATTAAATCGTATTTGTGACATATTGGTTCTGATATTTAATTTAATTTTTGATACTGGAATTGTACCTGAAGCATGGTTATCTGGAAATAGTCCTATTTATAAACAAAAAGGTGATAAACTAGAGCCAAAAAAACTATAGACCAATGACGTTGCTAATAGATTAAATAGTTTTCTAGATGAATCTTTCTTACTTCATCAGAACAAAGCTGGTTTTAGAAATTTTTATTCTACTGACGACTACATGTTTTCGCTATTCTCATTAATACAACTTCTGAACTTACGAAGAAAGAAACTTCACTTTCGATTTCGAAAAAGCTTTCGACCTTGTATATAGAAATCAACTCTTATACAAACTGCTTGGATAATAAAAGGAAAGTTCTACTCATTATACAGAATATTTATGAAGATGTTAAATCATATATTACACATAACAATGAGTCTTCTGTCCCTTGTAAATGTAGAATGGGAGTAAGACAAGGAAAAAAATCTCACTTGTACTATTTTTGCATTACACCTTAATGATTTACAGGTAAACATAGATGAATTGAATTTTAAGAGAATTGAGTCTGTCAGTCAAAATGTGGAAGCTGAACTTAACATTTTTATAACAATTTTCCTCTTTTTGTATGCTGACGATACAATATTATTAGCGGAATCAAATAGGATCTACAACTAATAATTCATGATTTTGCATACTATTGTGATAACTGGAAGTTCAAGATAAATATCGACAAGACCAACATTCTTATTTTTTCAAAGCGTAGACACTCAAGAAATCTAATCATAAGTTTTACTTGTGTGGAAAAGAGATTGATATTGTCAAAAGTTATACGTACTTAGATGCATTATTTGCTAGAATTGGTTCCTTTTTAACCACGAGTAAATATCTTAATGGAAAGGCGACTAAAACTATGTATGGATTGTTACAAAATTTTCGGAAGAAATCGTTTTATCTATAGATTGACAACTAGACATGTTTGATAAAATGATATTACCTGTATTGTTATACGGTTCAGAAATCTGGAGCTTAGAAAGTATAGATGTTCTAGAAAACTGCTTTTTTGTAATATTATTCTCAAGCTGAAAAACACCAACAGTATTTTTATGGACAGTTTCCAATAGCGCTGTCAGTTAAAATACGAATGGTACAATTTCAAAGCATACTTAGAAATGACAATAACAATAAAGTTTCTTCAATTTTATGTAGGTTAGTAAATATCTGCTATAACAATTATGAACAAGAAAGCAAGTGGGTATTATTTATTAAAAGCATTTTGGATAGTTCTGGCTTATCGATATTATGGAGAGGCCCAGAGACCCAAATTATTCAGTGTCCAACAGAATGGATAGAAAAATGTTGAGTGGTCTTCGGACATTTTTAATTCTTAAAAAAACAGATTCCTATAAGATATTTAAAACAGAATCTTGGTTCGAAAATACCTTCTACTTTACCATCAAATTTAATGCCTAGGTTATGTCAATTTAGATGTTGCTCTGATATAGCTACCAACTGAAGTAGGCCGATGGAGAAACTTGACAAGACAAGAAAGAACTTGTAATTTGTGTGCGTCTCAAGTGGAATTGGAGATGAATATCACTATGTTATGAAACGTAACTCTTTTAGTAAAGAAAGAAACCAATATTTGCCAAGATATTGTCAAACGACACCAAATTAGCCACATTTATACAAATTGTTATATAAAAGGCTTTCCCTCCTGGTTCGCTCAGTATATGAATGAATATTGAAACTTGATTTGTATCACACATGCATTGTTTGTTATGTGCATAAGTTGTCTGAAACAAAAATGTTTATGAGAAATAAAGTATTCATATTGTAAGTTGATCCGACCCTGCTGCATTGAGACTCTAGCCCATAAACGTCAGTGTTGACAGGCACCTATTTGTAGATAATTAAGTACCTTAACCCCGCATCCACCGCGCCCCCTCCCCTCCAAAAATATATATAAGATAAGCTTCTTTTGTTGATATAACGTAAAATAGAGGCAAACACCTTTAAAAAACAATCTAATACCAACAACAATAAAACAATAAAGGAGACCAAATCAGAAACCTATAGACTACACTTCACTAAATACTGGAAGCTACCGAGATGCTTGAAAAGTTAAGGATGTTTAATTATGTAAATACAAATTACATATGTGTAAGTACAACTACCTGTATCACGTCGAGCGAGACAGTTGTGTACATTCGAATCATTACGAGACAAGCAACGTCGAGTTACGATGCGGAATACATGTAACTGTCGAGACGTGATACCTAAATTAAATGTATGTAATAAGTGTATCTAAAATTAAAAGGTCTAAATAGGGCAGAACAACACTGAACGAAAATGTTAAATTCAACACCCAACGAAGCATTTGCTAATAAAATGTAGTCCCTAACGTCACACGTATTATGACCTCATATTTCATTCATAGAATGAGTCATTTATTAAACCATTCAATGTGACGTCAAGAAGTAGTTCGGACAAAAGTACATCTTGTATCACCTATATAGATGATACAAGCTTTTGTATATCATAGGTTGTATCAATCGCTAATTTGTTCAGATTTTGATAACATACATACTTAATTTTAGATAAATCAACTGATGCCGATGAGATGAGTTCACTTAAAAAATCGATTATTGCAAGCGGGCTCTATGCGAATTAGAACATGATCAGACCTTATACATGTCAATATTTTATAAATATAAAGACTGACCATGTTCTAATTCGCATAGAGCACAATTGCAATAATCTATTTCGATTCTAATATGTCTAACTAATGTTGTAAAATTTTGAAGCGGCTCTAAGAGGACGCTTTCAATGGTAATATTGTTTTATTGAAACTAAGAAGATATCTTCCAAAAGTATGTTAAAGCAAATAATATTGACATAAACATATATTTATTGAGTATACATACCTTTTAAGCAAACATATTGAGAAATCATAACAAAACTTCATTGTTCCAGTTTGAAACTTTCAGTTGAGCGTACATGTCGTCGGAATACTACTTGTGACGTCAAACCGTGCTCTATGCTTATTAGAACCCTAATATGTGTTCTCTAAGCGTATGAAGGACGTCATATTAGAATTCCAGTTTTAGCATTAGTTTTCTGCGTTTGTCTGGTCTCTCCTCTCGTGTCCTTACACTAATTTAAACTACAAGCAGCATGGCATGTTTCACTAGTGAAGCGGGATATGCTCACCCTTCCGGAACAACTGATATCACAACTTTGTTCCAAGAAGTTCTTTTAACTTATTTTTGTATATTATTTACACTTTTATTTCTTGTGGGTTTTCTATTAGCAATTCCTTCATAATTTCGTACTTTATCTTTAATTGTTTTACAAAGTCTCGGTTAATTGTAAATAACTAATTGTTTTATATTTAAACAAACAAGCAGTATAACATGTCATTTGGCATCAGTATTTATTATTATACGCAATAATTAGCACAAAATCTGAAGGTAAAGAATTAGGTCAGGTTATCTCTTGTATAAAAGATTTGCCCGGTTGTTTGCAGGTTGATGAATGCTAGGGAGCGCAAACTCAGAGGCCATGTAAGCCTAGTCTCTGGGTTCTTGATGTTTCAGATGCTGATCGTTACTATGAGGTATCACCAGCAACATACATCAAAGCAAACAGAGCGCATGTAAGCTGTCTCTGGGTTCTTTTTGTTTCGGATGCTTATCGTTACTCTGAGGTATCACCAGCAACACACACTAAAGCAAACAGAGGCCATGTAAGCTTAGTCTATGGGTTCTTTTTGTTTCGGATGCTGATCGTTATTCTGAGGTATCACAAGCAACACACTCTAAAGCAATCAGAGGCCAAGTAAGCCTAGTCTACGGGTCCTTTCTGTTTCGGATGCTGATCGTTACTTTGAGGTATCACCAGCAACACACATCAAAGCAAAAAGAGGCCATGTAAGCATAGTCTATGGGTTCTTTCTGATTTGGATGCTGATCGTTACTCTGAGGCATTGCCAGCAACATACAGAAAAGCAAACAGAGGCCATGTAAGCCTAGTCTATGGGTTCTTCCCGTTTCAGATGCTGATCGTTACTCGGAGGTATCGCCAGCAACACACATCAAAGCAAACAGAGGCCAAGCAAGCTGAGTTATTGGGTTCTTCCAGTTTCTGATGATTATCGTTACTCTGAGGTATCACCAGCAACATACATCAAAGCAAACAGTTTATTTTAAACATATACAAAGCAAAAACGATGGTGATTTATAGAACATAAAATAGGAAATGAAATTGTCATTAACACATCATTATGGTGGACACTTGATTATGGTTAGGAAGAGAAAACGTATATAAACAAGAAAGACCTAAGGTACAATGATGGTAATGAATAAGTCAATGCTGCGTAATAAGTGCAAAATAAAGCACAAGACAGGCATCTGTGACAAAGGTAGTTCCTGGCGGAAATAGTTGCAGTGAGTGGTTCGAAAACAAAATAACCAACTAATCGTTTAAAATGGTTTTGCTGACTTGTGTGTGGAGTTGGACCTTTTTTTTCACGGTAAGATAAGGAAATAATCACTATATGATATTTATGACCTTGAACCTTTAAGAGTGATTACTGTGGTTGACTATCTAGAATATCACATCCAAAGTGTGAAGGTTAAAGAACCAAAATTAAACACTACAAAGATATAGTATTGTTTACATTCAAAATAAAGAAAAACCATGGCAGCTGCAACTGAACTAAAAAGAAACAAATCTTATCTTACACGTTACAGAATAAACGAAAAGAGAAAACATAAGGGGTCTTACTTTTCATTATGAAATCATTAAATATCTGTCAAGTCTATCAAAAAGACTGTTGCATATGTAATATTAACATACATAAATTTCAATAGATTTTTATTCCAATATCCCTATCAAGGTCTAAATCAAACAACAGGGCAGTTGTCGTTAAACATTTAAAAAACGCTATCTATTCTGGAGCTCGAAGTTTCATGATCAAAACCATTACATTTTTCGATATGCATTTATTTCAACAGTGCTACGTTTTTCTAGATGAAAACAACAAGTGTAACAGGAAGACATGGTCACTGGTTCATTTAAGAATAATGAAATTTTTAAAATAAGTGATACATTTCAACTTTAAACGGTAAAGGTTAACGTTAAAGAGTACATGTTAAAACAATTTTCATGGTGTACTGCACGTGTAAAGCCTATATTAATGTATTTGTAACCGTTCGTATTTTAAGCTAAATAAGAAAAACCGAAATATGTATGCTGCTCATTTTTGTAAGCCTGAAAACATTATTCTTAGATGAACCCGTGCTTATTTTTGAGAAACACAGATTTCAAAATATATTTACTTATAAAAAACATATGTAATAAAATAAAACAAGGCTTTCTTTTTCCAAACAAATAAAACCATTTGTCGGGTCGTTTTCTTTACTGTTCACATAATCAGTATCGGGTTCGTCTCCTTCTGGGTAGCCTCTTTTGTTTCTAAAAAGAAAAAAAACAGGATTACACAAAACCCATTGATAACCTTGCAATGTTATTAACAATACAGTAAAGGAAACTCACAGACACTTATATATGTCTTTATCTATGTGACTTATACCAGGGTTGAGAACTCTTTTACCGGTTCATCCCACACTATTAGTTTCTATGTGACTGTTCCAATAAAAACATCAAAGAAACCAAGGTAATACATCTACTACAACAGACGCGCATTTCTACTAATCAAGATTCATTTGTGGCCCTCTAACAATAAGTGTAAAAAATGTGGAATTGCTATAATAAATAAAAAGCTAAGAAGCTATATGACAACGGCCTCTCAATTATTTGCGTATAGGGGAAATTATTAACATGGTTTGCTCTCAGTAAGGCATCAAGTTGAGTAATGAGAGAGCCTACCCCCCCCCCCCCCCCCAAAACAAAAAACAAAAAAAAAACAAACGAGCGAAATAATTTCAGCTATGTCACATGAAATTTTTGGGGTGCCATGTACGTAGGGCACTCAAGGAAACACCCATAAAATAGTCCAAAAAGGTCTTTGGACAATTAGCTAAAACATCCAAATACATAAATTTATTCAGAAATTTTTATGTTTTATTATATGATTTATACAATAGAGAGTGTTTTATTATAGGATTTATACAATAGAGAGTGTTTTATTATATGATTTATACAATTGAGAGTGTTTTATTATATGATTTATACAATAGAGAGTGTTTTATTATCAGTTATGTTAAAAACGTTTTGAAAAATTTGTTGGATTTTTTCGATTTTCACCCCATCCAGGTAGACATTGGTCAGAAATCTGGATTTTTTCTGGGGTTTGTTTTCCAAAAGCGAATTGACATAACAACACGCATTACATATGAGCTATTTTAGACCTTTTTGAGTAGAAATTGGACATAGGTTTTCAAGTTATTAATTCCGGCAATTTAGAAAAATCAATAAGTATACAGTTTCATAACTCATTTCATGAGAAGTTAGTTTGCCGGTTTCTTGATTTGTGGATTGTCTGTTTTTGCAGTTTCGTGGTGTTCTGTATTTTGTTATAGCCTTCATGCATAGCTTATAACGCACGTCCATGCAATGTGGGAAGTCGAGGGTTTGATGATAAGGGATGTGTCAAACAAACTGAATAAAAACGTAAATTTGCTACCCAGTTATATAATAACACATTGGGACTCTGAGTCATTTAAATCTGAATCGCAATAATGGTCTTGTACAAAGTTATGACACAGTTTGTTATACACAAGTTTTCTTGTCGTCATGATATAGCTGAAAGTTGTTCTTTTGACTTTAATAGGAAACTCTACTCAACGCCTTCTTAGAATCTTATGCATAATGGAACAAATCAGCGGTATCTGACGATTACGGCTGATCGTCGATAGTAAAATGTCATTGTCGACCATTAGAGGTGATCATTGAAATAATGTTCAGTCAATATGGTAACAGAAACAACAAAGACAAAATATATATGTTTTATAGACTCACCCCTTCTTTTATTGTGGTTCGTTTAACTCGAGTTTCGGGTATTCTCTTTTTGTTTCGTTATAGTCACCTATTTATTTGAATCATTATTTTGTATGGCCTTGATTTATTGTTTAATGAACAAATAGTATTTCCGATGTTTGCCGAAATTTACCGAAGTCTGCTCCATTGAAAAGCAATGGACATCCGGGACATCAAATATGATCACGTGGTAATAAAATATTTTTCAATTATGGACTTTTTATGAAGTCAATACGCTTGATATGGACCTTGTAGAATAATATTAACCGACGACGAAGTCTCAACTTGCATAGAATATTCTTTAATATAGCTTTCATAATAGAAACGTACATAATATATTGCTTTCAATAATAGGCAGATATTTTTTATTCCCTTGCCGACGGAAACGAAATTAAGTCAAATTTCAAGAAATACGTAATATTGCAAATTATTATATTATTACTCCATTTTCCCTCCTAATCTGGGATATACCATGATGTACATACAGTATGTCAGCGTCTATAGTAATGAATTTATAACGCGGATAAATCTACTCACATACTACAGTAAAGGAAGCGGGAGATTTAGCATGCCATAAAACCTGGATTAACCTATTATTTCTTTTGAAATGCCTGTACCAAAATGCAAGTCAAGACCATTGCTGTAGTTACTATATTTTTGGTTTTTGGTTCTGGAGTTGCGGGTTTCTCGGACTTTGATTTGTGGATTGTCTTTTTTGACAGTTTAATCGGTCTTCGGTATTTTGTTATTACCGTCATTGTTAAAATATAACAAGTTATAGTTAAAATAGGTGTTTGTTACCATCACATGCTATTCACAACGTTAAACTTTGTCTCCATATACATTTTAAGATATTGGCAGTTTGAATGATGTAAGAATGTTATAAGAGTTAGCAATGTTATACAATTATTGATTATTCCAAACACGCATTTCGTCTAATCTAGACAGATATGTCGCGATCAGAACCAAACTTACTGTTATGCCAAAAATTCCACCAAAATTTGTAAAAAGGTTGTAGCAGGTCATTAACACGTTAGCAATGCAAATATTATAATTTTAGTGGAGTAAAATCAAAGTTGACCTAATTCTAATTTAAGGTAGCCGACCCATAATTGAAGTCACCGCTTAATTTTATTTTTCGACCAAGAAATACAGCTTTATTACATAAAGGTATTGCTAATTTATGATACAAATTAAATATATTGTATTACTTTTAATCAATGTTAACAGTTTTGAGCAAAAAAATTTGTTACTCAAATAGTATTTCCGATGTTTGCCGAACATTACCGAGGTCTGCTCCATTGAAATACAATGGACATCCGGGACACCAAATATGATCACGTGGTCAATTGTGGTCCGGATACCTTAAATTAGCCCTGCAGATCACTGTATAAGAAAAATAGCAAGGAAACCGACCGAACAAGATCCGAAAGTCAACAGGCAAATCCTGATATAGACAACATTTACAACGCAAAACCAAAGTCAAAAACACAAAGTGAGTAACCCATACCCAATAAAAACCATGGACGAGTAAGCATTGCCTGCCTCTAATTAGACATCCGTCAAGTGACTTACTGTTATGTTTAGAAAAAGTCAAGTACAGGAATAGGTGAGACTACCTATGACTCAGTGAAAATGTCCGATCATATTTGAGAGATTGATTTCCCATAACGATCAATTAAGTCATTGTGACGACCATAGAACTTCTGGAGACATAACATCAACCTAGGTACAACTAACTCTTGTTTGAGTAGTTTATTAGTCAACAGCAGTGATCGTTATAAAAAAATCAGAATACAAATCGCGGGCTTCAATAACGTATAAGTTGTAAAATGTATACAACTTATGCTGGAGCTGCTGGAATGTTGCTATCGATGAACGAGAAGTCATCATGTTTGTTCTAGAAGTAGGTCTAAGTAAGTGTATGTGTGGTGTCTTTAATTTCAAGCTCGCTATGGTAGATTGAATGCAGATAGTCACCAAATTTTGCATTTTGGAGGGACATAAGGTCATCAATTAGCGTCGTATGAAATTAAAGATCTAGGCCAGTGTTTTCTTCTCCAGCAGGCCTTCTAAATCGACCTCATAAGAATACAATGGTGGAAAAATCGCAGTTTTGATGAAGTCAAGCTCGAACTCCCAACGTAAACACGCCTATGACTATAAGATGATGACTAACTTAAGAGAGATTAAAATATATTGGATATATTTTAACGATCTACATTTAATGTCCACCACTTCTGGAATAATGACAGAAAATTACAGGAATACTTTATAAAATTACTAGTTCCAAAATAAAAAAATGTATCTAATATCAAGTTTTTCGACATCATTGATTGTTTGACGTTTTTAATTCAATTTCATCAAAGTTTCAATTATATTATGGCATCAAGTATGATTAGGGGAGGAATCCTGGAATCCTCGTCAATTAAGGTTGGAGACTAGCACACACCTTTTCCGAAGTGCACGATGTAGTGGGGACTAATAGTAGATGGCAAAGTATTTAATATAACTATATAACATATATTTTCAAATACTAGTCAAACGAATAATATATATCATTACATCATTATAATATTTTCTTGTTTGCAAATGTAATAAAAGCAAAAGTTCAATTAAATCATTTTATACTTGCTTTCAAAGATACATACACTGAGGCGTTACCGTTAATCGATACTATATGTGCCCTGTGTATTTTAATCTCATTTGTTTTTAAAAAGGTAATAATAAAGCCACATCTACTCACATCTTCAGTTTTATTAAAATAATGAGAACATGTTTAACAGAATGTGTTTAATCTTCACGTATTTCTTTTGTATGTCCGTGACGCAAAAGGTTTTCAGAAATTATTATTGAAAAGACTTTCATAACAAAGTTTATGAAAGAAAATACATTACAACGCAATAATTCTAATATGATTTGCATATTTAGAAATACGTTTATTTGATTGGTCTTAGATTACTTCCGGTTGAGGTTTTAACGAAATATATTTTTTGATAAATGAAGTTGACTCATTTTATTTTAGGATAAACGACGTTGACCGAACTATTTTTAGGCTAACCAATGTAAACAAAGATGGCGGCTTTCAATATCGAAAGTAGCGATCAACTTACAAATTATTTGTTGAATATTTGATGAATTATCATTAATGATTTGTTAAATTTAAAACTTTCCTTGTGTTCAATACAGAAAACAAGGTTATAGATTGATGTAAAACTTAATTGTGTTTATTAAAATCAGAAAATGGTTTATGGAAATAATCGTACGTAAAGAAAAACAACAAAATATTCATACGTTCAGTCAATCGCGCTACCAAATACACAAGAAATATGAAGTTGAGAAACACGTTAGATAAATTAATTTCTTAATGCAATTTTAAAGAATTATAAGGATTAAACACCGTTTTCAATGGATTTATCGGTATATCAACCAGACCAACTCACTCACAAACATATCATAAAATTTGTTTGTGAGTGAGTTGGTCTTGTTGATATACCGATAAATCCATTGAAAACGGTGTTTAATCCTATATTGACCGCAGAAGTCATATTTCAATAAAAAATAATAATTCTATGAATCTAGCGAAATTTCTTCCCTCGTCCAGTCAAAACTCTGCTTTTTAAATACTCTCTTGCATAACCGGAAATCGCTCTCACGTCTCATGAAACGCTGATTGATTAAACAAAAAGAAAGCAAGAAATCTCGTTCCAAGCATTTGAAAATTACTGCACAGAAACAGTAGGGTAAGTTTCAGTCTTACAACCCTTGATTAAATACCCAAAAACGAAATAAACCTTGTTTTAAGGGATCAGGGTTATGGGATTGCGCCGCCATTTATTATCACCGTCATGTTATGATACCACAAATTTTTTATCAAACATTATAATTTCGTTATTTCGAAGAAAGAAAGTAGATTGTGACACATAAATCTTAAAATAAGTTTTTTTTTATTTTTTCAGAATCAGTTGCATATGTATCCTCCATTTAAACCTTGGATCTCGCTTTCCGTTAGTGACGAATACGTTTCTTGAAAGTTACACAAACCGAAATAATTTCCATATCCTACAATAAATACAGGAATATTAGTATTTTTGTATATAAAATGATATATAAACTGTAATCATTTATATTTTATATAATTGCGTAAGTCATGCATTAAAACGACCAGTTCATTGCCTATTTGGAAATGTTTATATCATTGTGTTTAGATTTTATTGAAGATGGAGGGCTTAATTAATGGTGAAAACCATAAACGTCCACAGGAAAACTGGTAATCCTTGTCAATAAAGGCTTAAGTCGATCACACAAAGCTAAAACCTGTAACATAGGTGTTGAAAAACGTTTGGGCAACATTAGCTAAATGAACTACTCGACAAAAGTTCTCTCTAAAGGAAACCCCATACCTTCGGTAGAAAACCTGGCAATCCTTGTCAATTAGAATTGGATTCCAGTACTCTTTGTCCGCGGTAAGACTCAAACCCGCAACCTCAGTTTTGGCAGGCACGTGATCAATTGTTGATTTAAAAAGTGTGTTGATATTTATGTACTAGTATTTCAAATATATCGTATTTTCACTCATTTAATTTAAATACCTTTTGTAACCAGCAACAATATACGTATTTTACACTGTATGTATGTATCTATTCATTGCATCATATTACTGACCCGTTATTAAGGTTTCTGTTTCGAGACTCAGAAAACCTCCACACAGAGAATCAATGGTTGACGTTGTAAGTTGAATAACTGATCCAGCTTTTACGTCAGATCCTTCTGGTTTCTGAAAATAGTAAATAAAACAACGTAATGCATCATTCATAGCTGCTAACGCATGTCAACTCAACGAGGGAAGTCGTATGGATTATATACTTAGGGTCATAACAAAGTCGTGTGTATAATGCTAAGGGTCGTATTGAGCGGGTGTGGTGGGTTTGATGCAAATGATTTTATCTGACAAATTATACGAAAGTAAATTTTGCTTCCCAAAGTGCAACAATACTAAAACAAAAGCATTCAAAATAAAAAAATTGCAATACAGTGATAATCCTTTAATAAAAAGTAATAAATATAGTTTGTAATGTAAAGTTTAGTTAGCTTCATGATTTAGCTGACAGTTATTCTGTAAGCCTTTTAATATGAAACTTGAATCAATCTCGTTGGTAGTAAAACGTCATTTCAGAACAAAACCTTCTTTGGACACGCTTGTGTTTGCTGCAAAATGTATAGTCAAGTTTGTTTTAAGCTACTTTCAGCAATTGTTTACCTTGCCGGTAAAAACAATAAATATGTTTGTTACCAATCAATACTTTTATCATCGACTGTTTTGTTTGCAACTAAAGTATTTTAAACCATACAATGAACTTTGAGTTTAAATTAAATAAAAAAGTGTTATGCTTATATGTTTTGTTGCAATTAAAAAAATCCTGATGTAATGACAGGTTAAATAATGGTACCATTTAGTTATCGCTATTTTGCAGTATTTTTTATTTTGATGTGCGGTATTATCCTATCTCACTCTACTAGCGTAAGATTGGCCCATCTCACGTCGCGATAAACAAATTACTTACGTTTTTTTTTCAAACTCGATACATTTTCTATTCATCTCATTTCAGAGCTATCGCCCTTCGGTGAGATAATGACGAGAAAATTCTATCGTTTCAAAAAAACATAAATAATCTATAATGATCAATTATACCTTAAACACTTCCAAAACTATAACATCATAGATAGCCTTTCCATTCCAACGTGAAGGAGGAACGCCGTCTACTAATTTTCTATCTGTCGCTTTTCCTCTGTAGATGAAATCTAAGTCATTGAAGAAAACATAAAGATAATAAACATTTATGCTGTTAAATATGAATGTCAGATATTTGATCAATAAATAATGAACATTTAGTGCGTCTCCCTTATTTTCCAAAACTCGTGATTTGGGGCATTTATTCACTATGTTTCGTGATAAGGTTAATAAAACGATTTCAAAAATTTTGAGACCCGTGGTGCTAATTTTCTTTTCTTTTACATGACTCGTGACCTACACCGACATTTTGAGCTAGTGTTCAGCCTTCGCCTTAAATAAGAAATGTAAAAAATATGACATTGTAAACACTTCTAGTTTTCTATTTTTTCTAGTTTTTGTATTATTACTCTGATCCTTAACAATTACTTTCTTATCACTATTTCGTGGAATCTTTTAGAACATAAACCCATTTATTTTCAGGATTTATTTAAAAAAAAATGTTTCTATTGAAAGTACAATAAAGACTTGGCAAGCAAGCAATAACTTTGTTGTATAATGCAAAACAGACTGTTTTACAATGTAAATTGATATACCAAATCATAAACACTGGTATAAATTGAAAAATCAAAACCAAATCATAATGACGGTGACTGTACCGATACAAACTGAACAAAACTATTTTAAGTTTGTTTAACGGTGAAAAATCTGCGCTACAATGTCATCTATGTGGACAAATTAACTGTACTGGTGCTGAAATTCGAAATATGCCCTCAAGTTAGAAGGCTCACTAAGGGGAAACCACATTCTTATTATTATTATTTTTACTCTGTATATCTTACTTTATTTTAAAAATAAATTACAGTCCTTTCGGCATTGACCATATTCAGATATTTTACATCACCAACAATAATAAACACATTATAACTATGTTTTCAATTAAGTGTCATCTGCAAAATCACGTTAGGCATCGCCAAATATAACTTACATTAAAAGTAATCACAATAGTCTAAAAATAACCTGACCGAAGGAAAATTGTTTAAAACGAATTACATTGAGGCTGTGTTGCACAACGACAAACCATGTTTTGCTATGAAACAAGGGCATGTCAATTCATAATCGAAACAACAAGTCGCTTAAATGATATAATGCTCTACATTGTTTGTAGACATATTGTTTTGGTGTTACAAATAAATCAAAGTAGATCAATTAGTGTGCGATATTAAATACCCGAATAATCTGCAAAATACTTACGTTTAGGATATTTGTCGCAGAACGTCTCCTCAAGGCTGGTTCTTGAACAAGTACACGACAGTACATAATCTACACAATAAGCCAGAAACAATATGGTAAGAAGATTTGTTACTCTCGACATTTTTGAGTTAAAAACTTTAGTTTTTCGCCGCTATTTAAAACTGTTGATTCGACCGTCAAATGTACGAACATTTATACGCAATCCATGTTCACGTGGTTTGAAATTGTGAATAATTACAATAATTTAATAAAATGGGTGCAATTCATATCTGCCATTTAAACCTGTAAATATGATAAATTGATAAATATGACATTCTGCATGAACCGTAGGCGGAATAAAACCTGATTTGATATTGATATTATTAACCATACCGTTTGACCGAAATGCTGGACCGTAGTTTCGTAAAATATTGCTATCAACTTTATACGAAATTTATTTAATATTTATGACATATAGTACCCCTGGCAATTAAGTTCATTTGTGCAAAAAACCTCAAAAAATTTCCCCCCGGAAAACAGTTTTGGGTGTAAATTGAAATGAAAAACTTCATTATTAACAAATAAAAAAGTATAGGTCATGCAGCAAAAATGACCGGAAATTTTGGTTGAAATAATGACATTTAAATGGCACTGACACAATTTCTAACCTCCCTCTTTAATCATTTTAAGCTCAATTTTCAAGGCTCTTAAAAATTTCCGTCCAAATATCGAACATTTTCAATTAATAATGTTTATAATTTATAATTTTGCTATTTTCAGAACTCCAACATCCAATCAGATGCCTCCGTGTATTTTTTTCTGCATACTATCTTGGGTTAAAAAATTTCCCGTTGTCATGTAAACAAATAATTGCGCAATTGTAACCTATAGGCAACATTGGAAGTGTCAGAATGAGCCCAAAATGTTATGGTATCATCCTTAGGCAATATCCAAATGTTTCCCAAACTAAAATAAAGTTATCTTCAAGGGTTGTTTGTTCGTTTGAATTTTCTGGAGGCCACCCTCTATAAAAATTAATCGCATTTTTCATCATGTTTTCCGACAATAATGTGTTGCTGCTTAGTAATATTCGAGTTATTGTACTTGTTTTCGGGTCGTTGTTTGTATATTTGGTACACGAGTCAATTCTGTAATAACTTTCTTCTTCAACATTTTTTCTCGAATAAAGATCTGAAGGCCTAAAACGAATATTTCGTAGAATCTGTGAAAAACCACATTTTTGAAACAGACTATAGCTAGCTATGATAATACTTGGTGAGTCCTATTTTATGTCCGTATGTCAGAAGCAGTCCCATTAAAGCCAACTGCATTCAAATTCAACAAAGGCGATGTCATTCATGGATACAACATACTAAAATGCTTAAAACCCCCAAAATTCAATTTGGCTGAAAAGAGGTCAAAACAAAAAAAGTCGGTTAAGAGACTTAAGCCTAGCATAAAATATGTGTTTGTGATGTCAAACGCTGCATTTGAATGTATTAAACAATTTCCCCCCAAAACGTCAGCAACAATTTTTACCTAAAAGACCGCACAAACTCGTCATAGTAGCCCACCCTAGATTTCCTATGAAAAAATACGTATATTTTAGAAACAGACTATAATTTTTTAACAAATCGTTATTAATAAACAATTTATACATAACTTGACATTCTGTGACGAATTCAAATTTTAGAATTAAAAGTGGGTCAATAAATCAAGTATTCTGGAAGAAATCTCAGTTCCATATAGGTTACAAAAGTGCAATTATTTACAATGCATTTCCCATATGGTACCCCTGGCAATTCAGTTCATTTGTGCAAAATACCTCAAAGATTTCCCCCCGGAAAACAGTTTTGGGTGTAAATTGAAATGAAAAACTTCATTATTAACAAATAAAAAGTATAGGTCATGCAGCAAAAATGACCGAAAATTTTGGTTGAAATAATGCCATTTAAATGGCACTGACACAATTTCTAACCTCCCTCTTTAATCATTTTAAGCTCAATTTTCAAGGCTCTTAAAAATTTCCGTCCAAATATCGAACATTTTCAATTAATAATGTTTATAATTTATAATTTTGCTATTTTCAGAACTCCAACATCCAATCAGATGCCTCCGTGTATTTTCTTCTGCATACTAACTTGGGTTAAAAAATTTCCCGTTGTCATGTAAACAAATAATTGCGCAATTGTAACCTATAGGCAACATTGGAAGTGTCAGAATGAGCCCAAAATGTTATGGTATCATCCTTAGGCAATATCCAAATGTTTCCCAAAATAAAATAAAGTTATCTTCAAGGGTTGTTTGTTCGTTTGAATTTCATGGAGGCCACCCTCTATAAAAAATAATCGCATTTTTCATCATGTTTTCCGACAATAATGTGTTGCTGCTTAGTAATATTCGAGTTATTGTACTTTTTTTCGGTCGTTATGTGTATATTTGGTACACGAGTCAATTCTGGGATAACTTTCTTCTTCAAAATTTTTTCTCGAATAAAGATCTGAAGGCCGAAAACGAATTTTTCGTAGAATCTGTGAAAAACCACATTTTTGAAACAGACTATAGCTAGCTATGATAATACTTGGTGAGTCCTATTTTATGTCCGTATGTCAGAAGCAGTCCCATTAAAGCCAACTGCATTCAAATTCAACAAAGGCAATGTCATTCATGGATACAACATACTAAAATGCTTAAAACCCCCAAAATTCAATTTGGCTGAAAAGAGGTCAAAACAAAAAAAGTCGGCTAAGAGACTTAAACCTAGCATAAAATATGTGTTTGTGATGTCAAACGCTGCATTTGAATGTATTAAACAATTTCCCCCAAAAACGTAAGCAACAATTTTTAACTAAAAGACCGCACAAACTCGTCATAGTAGCCCACCCTAGATTTCCTATGAAAAAATACGTATATTTTAGAAACAGACTATAATTTTTTAACAAATCGTTATTAATAAACAATTTATACATAACTTGACATTCTGTGACGAATTCAAATTTTAGAATTAAAAATGGGTCAATAAATCAAGTATTCTTGAAGAAATCTCAGTTGCATATAGGCAACATTGGAAGTGTCAGAATGAGCCCAAAATGTTATGGTATCATCCTTAGGCAATATCCAAATGTTTCCCAAAATAAAATAAAGTTATCTTCAAGGGTTGTTTGTTCGTTTGAATTTCATGGAGGCCACCCTCTATAAAAATTAATCGCATTTTTCATCATGTTTTCCGACAATAATGTGTTGCTGCTTATTAATATTCGAGTTATTGTACTTGTTTTCGGTCGTTATTTGTATATTTGGTACACGAGTCAATTCTGGGATAACTTTCTTCTTCAACATTTTTTCTCGAATAAAGATCTGAAGGCCGAAAACGAATTTTTCGTAGAATCTGTGAAAAACCACATTTTTGAAACAGACTATAGCTAGCTATGATAATACTTGGTGAGTCCTATTTTATGTCCGTATGTCAGAAACAGTCCCATTAAAGCCAACTGCATTCAAATTCAACAAAGGCGATGTCATTCATGGATACAACATACTAAAATGCTTAAAACCCCAAAAATTCAATTTGGCTGAAAAGAGGTCAAAACAAAAAAAAGTCGGCTAAGAGACTTAAGCCTAGCATAAAATATGTGTTTGTGATGTCAAAGGCTGCATTTGAATGTATTAAACAATTTCCCCCCAAAACGTCAGCAACAATTTTTACCTAAAAGACCGCACAAACTCGTCATAGTAGCCCACCCTAGATTTCCTATGAAAAAATACGTATATTTTAGAAACAGACTATAATTTTTTAACAAATCGTTATTAATAAACAATTTATACATAACTTAACATTCTGTGACGAATTCAAATTTTAGAATTAAAAATGGGTCAATAAATCAAGTATTCTGGAAGAAATCTCAGTTCCATATAGGTTACAAAAGCGCAATTATTTACAATGCATTTCCCATATGGTACCCCTGGCAATTCAGTTCATTTGTGCAAAATACCTCAAAGATTTCCCCCCGGAAAACAGTTTTGGGTGTAAATTGAAATGAAAAACTTCATTATTAACAAATAAAAAAGTATAGGTCATGCAGCAAAAATGACCGAAAATTTTGGTTGAAATAATGACATTTAAATGGCACTGACACAATTTCTAACCTCCCTCTTTAATCATTTTAAGCTCAATTTTCAAGGCTCTTAAAAATTTCCGTCCAAATATCGAACATTTTCAATTAATAATGTTTATAATTTATAATTTTGCTATTTTCAGAACTCCAACATCCAGTCAGATGCCTCCGTGTATTTTCTTCTGCATACTATCTTGGGTTAAAAAATTTCCCGTTGTCATGTAAACAAATAATTGCGCAATTGTAACCTATAGGCAACATTGGAAGTGTCAGAATGAGCCCAAAATGTTATGGTATCATCCTTAGGCAATATCCAAATGTTTCCCAAAATAAAATAAAGTTATCTTCAAGGGTTGTTTGTTAGTTTGAATTTCATGGAGGCCACCCTCTATAAAAATTAATCGCATTTTTCATCATGTTTTCCGACAATAATGTGTTGCTGCTTAGTAATATTCGAGTTATTGTACTTGTTTTCGGTCGTTATTTGTATATTTGGTACACGAGTCAATTCTGGGATAACTTTCTTCTTCAATATTTTTTCTCGAATAAAGATCTGAAGGCCGAAAACGAATTTTTCGTAGAATCTGTGAAAAACCACATTTTTGAAACAGTCTATAGCTAGCTATGATAATACTTGGTGAGTCCTATTTTATGTCCGTATGTCAGAAGCAGTCCCATTAAAGCCAACTGCATTCAAATTCAACAAAGGCGATGTCATTCATGGATACAACATACTAAAATGCTTAAACCCCTAAAAATTCAATTTGGCTGAAAAGAGGTCAAAACAAAAAAAGTCGGCTAAGAGACTTAAACCTAGCATCAAATATGTGTTTGTGATGTCAAACGCTGCATTTGAATGTATTAAACAATTTCTCCCAAAAACGTAAGCAACAATTTTTAACTAAAAGACCGCACAAACTCGTCATAGTAGCCCACCCTAGATTTCCTATGAAAAAATACGTATATTTTAGAAACAGACTATAATTTTTTAACAAATCGTTATTAATAAACAATTTATACATAACTTGACATTCTGTGACGAATTCAAATTTTAGAATTAAAAATGGGTCAATAAATCAGGTATTCTGGAAGAAATCTCAGTTGCATATAGGCAACATTGGAAGTGTCAGAATGAGCCCAAAATGTTATGGTATCATCCTTAGGCAATATCCAAATGTTTCCCAAAATAAAATAAAGTTATCTTCAAGGGTTGTTTGTTCGTTTGAATTTTCTGGAGGCCACCCTCTATAAAAATTAATCGCATTTTTCATCATGTTTTCCGACAATAATGTGTTGCTGCTTAGTAATATTCGAGTTATTGTACTTGTTTTCGGGTCGTTGTTTGTATATTTGGTACACGAGTCAATTCTGGGATAACTTTCTTCTTCAACATTTTTTCTCGAATAAAGATCTGAAGGCCGAAAACGAATTTTTCGTAGAATCTGTGAAAAACCACATTTTTGAAACAGACTATAGCTAGCTATGATAATACTTGGTGAGTCCTATTTTATGTCTGTATGTCAGAAGCAGTCCCATTAAAGCCAACTGCATTCAAATTCAACAAAGGCGATGTCATTCATGGATACAACATACTAAAATGCTTAAAACCCCAAAAATTCAATTTGGCTGAAAAGAGGTCAAAACAAAAAAAGTCGGCTAAGCGACTTAAACCTAGCATAAAATATGTGTTTGTGATGTCAAACGCTGCATTTGAATGTATTAAACAATTTCCCCCAAAAACGTCAGCAACAATTTTTACCTAAAAGACCGCACAAACTCGTCATAGTAGCCCACCCTAGATTTCCTATGAAAAAATACGTATATTTTAGAAACAGACTATAATTTTTTAACAAATCGTTATTAATAAACAATTTATACATAACTTGACATTCTGTGACGAATTCAAATGTTAGAATTAAAAGTGGGTCAATAAATCAAGTATTCTGGAAGAAATCTCAGTTCCATATAGGTTACAAAAGCGCAATTATTTATAATGCATTTCCCATATGGTACCCCTGGCAATTCAGTTCATTTGTGCAAAATACCTCAAAGATTTCCCCCCGGAAAACAGTTTTGGGTGTAAATTGAAATGAAAAACTTCATTATTAACAAATAAAAAAGTATAGGTCATGCAGCAAAAATGACCGAAAATTTTGGTTGAAATAATGACATTTAAATGGCACTGACACAATTTCTAACCTCCCTCTTTAATCATTTTAAGCTCAATTTTCAAGGCTCTTAAAAATTTCCGTCCAAATATCGAACATTTTCAATTAATAATGTTTATAATTTATAATTTTGCTATTTTCAGAACTCCAACATCCAATCAGATGCCTCCGTGTATTTTCTTCTGCATACTATCTTGGGTTAAAAAATTTCCCGTTGTCATGTAAACAAATAATTGCGCAATTGTAACCTATAGGCAACATTGGAAGTGTCAGAATGAGACCAAAATGTTATGGTATCATCCTTAGGCAATATCCAAATGTTTCCCAAAATAAAATAAAGTTATCTTCAAGGGTTGTTTGTTAGTTTGAATTTCATGGAGGCCACCCTCTATAAAAATTAATCGCATTTTTCATCATGTTTTCCGACAATAATGTGTTGCTGCTTAGTAATATTCGAGTTATTGTACTTGTTTTCGGTCGTTATTTGTATATTTGGTACACGAGTCAATTCTGGGATAACTTTCTTCTTCAATATTTTTCTCGAATAAAGATCTGAAGGCCGAAAACGAATTTTTCGTAGAATCTGTGAAAAACCACATTTGTGAAACAGACTATAGCTAGCTATGATAATACTTGGTGAGTCATATTTTATGTCCGTATGTCAGAAGCAGTCCCATTAAAGCCAACTGCATTCAAATTCAACAAAGGCGATGTCATTCATGGATACAACATACTAAAATGCTTAAAACCCTAAAAATTCAATTTGGCTGAAAAGAGGTCAAAACAAAAAAGGTCGGCTAAGAGACTTAAACCTAGCATAAAATATGTGTTTGTGATGTCAAACGCTGCATTTGAATGTATTAAACAATTTCCCCCAAAAACGTAAGCAACAATTTTTAACTAAAAGACCGCACAAACTCATCATAGTAGCCCACCCTAGATTTCCTATGAAAAAATACGTATATTTTAGAAACAGACTATAATTTTTTAACAAATCGTTATTAATAAACAATTTATACATAACTTGACATTCTGTGACGAATTCAAATTTTAGAATTAAAAATGGGTCAATAAATCAAGTATTCTTGAAGAAATCTAAGTTGCATATAGGCAACATTGGAAGTGTCAGAATGAGCCCAAAATGTTATGGTATCATCCTTAGGCAATATCCAAATGTTTCCCAAAATAAAATAAAGTTATCTTCAAGGGTTGTTTGTTCGTTTGAATTTTCTGGAGGCCACCCTCTATAAAAATTAATCGCATTTTTCATCATGTTTTCCGACAATAATGTGTTGCTGCTTAGTAATATTCGAGTTATTGTACTTGTTTTCGGGTCGTTGTTTGTATATTTGGTACACGAGTCAATTCTGGGATAACTTTCTTCTTCAACATTTTTTCTCGAATAAAGATCTGAAGGCCGAAAACTAATTTTTCGTAGAATTTATGAAAAACCACATTTTTGAAACAGACTATAGCTAGCTATGATAATACTTGGTGAGTCCTATTTTATGTCTGTATGTCAGAAGCAGTCCCATTAAAGCCAACTGCATTCAAATTCAACAAAGGCGATGTCATTCATGGATACAACATACTAAAATGCTTAAAACCCCAAAAATTCAATTTGGCTGAAAAGAGGTCAAAACACAAAAAATCGGCTAAGAGACTTAAGCCTAGCATAAAATATGTGTTTGTGATGTCAAACGCTGCATTTGAATGTATTAAACAATTTCCCCCAAAAACGTCAGCAACAATTTTTACCTAAAAGACCGCACAAACTCGTCATAGTAGCCCACCCTAGATTTCCTATGAAAAAATACGTATATTTTAGAAACAGACTATAATTTTTTAACAAATCGTTATTAATAAAGAATTTATACATAACTTGACATTCTGTGACGAATTCAAATGTTAGAATTAAAAATGGGTCAATAAATCAAGTATTCTGGAAGAAATCTCAGTTCCATATAGGTTACAAAAGCGCAATTATTTACGATGCATTTCCCATATGGTACCCCTGGCAATTCAGTTCATTTGTGCAAAATACCTCAAAAATTTCCCCCCGGAAAACAGTTTTGGGTGTAAATTGAAATGAAAAACTTCATTATTAACAAATAAAAAAGTATAGGTCATGCAGCAAAAATGACCGGAAATTTTGGTTGAAATAATGACATTTAAATGGCACTGACACAATTTCTAACCTCCCTCTTTAATCATTTTAAGCTCAATTTTCAAGGCTCTTAAAAATTTCCGTCCAAATATCGAACATTTTCAATTAATAATGTTTATAATTTATAATTTTGCTATTTTCAGAACTCCAACATCCAATCAGATGCCTCCGTGTATTTTCTTCTGCATACTATCTTGGGTTAAAAAATTTCCCGTTGTCATGTAAACGAATAATTGCGCAATTGTAACCTATAAGATGCTGATGTACGTTACAATATGACAAGAGGAAACAAACGTCTTTAAGATTAAAGAAAATGGCAATGTTATAAAATTGATTAGTCATAACTCAAGTTTAGTCTAGTTAAGTGGCGCTAAATTCAAACATATTAGTAGATAAAACACTTAAGATTCAAAAGCCTATTAAACGTTAGGTAAATTTATACATTATTTTCAATGAAAACTGATTGAAGACATGTTTTCAGTTTCACTGTAGTAAAAACAAAAATTGACTAACTCATTAACCAACGCAGTTGATGGAAAGCTATAGGAAATCAGTTTTAACAGTAAAAGTCACATTGCCTAATGCTGGTGCAAAATGCTGTTGCAAAAAAGAAAAACGTTACAGCCTAAATTTTTTTTTAAATCGATAAGATCTAAAGGTGGTTTGAGTGGCTATGGTAGTTGGTATTTTACTTTTTACACTGAGGTACCGGTTTCAAGTCTGTTCGTGTTCATGCCGAGGAGATGCAGAACAGTGCTTGCTTCTCCAGCTAGTCATACGCGTTACTAACTTGCAGTTGACGGAAGTGACTTTTATTTGTATAAGCAATGACTGTTACTTCGCATACAACACACATTTTGGTTTGAATGTCGCTTATTGAAATATGTAAAAAAAAACCACTATGCGTTTCTTGTTTGAATAGTTTATGTTTAAGACCCACATCGAGTTCCCGCCATAGGTGACATGCTTGTGGTCATTAGAAGGTAACTATCTGAAGACAGATACAAAGCATGTCAAATTTCTAGATATATTTTCAAGACAAATATTTGCTAATTGTGTGATACAGGTTATTTGGTTGTAGCTTTATTTATTTGTTTTAATAATGTTTTAAATTTTTTTTGCGCTTCTGATGAAAGTGTCAAATTAAAAACACAATAGTAAAGTTTTACAGGCCAATATAGTGTAAAATGTCGGGGAGTGAATTGCTTAAAATATTGGAAATATACAAGTGTGATTAATGGGAAATAACAGAAAGACATGTTTATATATATTTCTTAACAGCATTTTTAAATGTTATAAAACTGTTTAGAAAACAGAATAAATGAAATTAGAATTTATCCTTTGCTAATTAGTGGCTGTTATATATTTTATAAAAATAGCACTTTCATTGTCAGTAAATAAAAATGTACTGCCAATAGACACACAAGATTAATATTGTCCGCGATCGCCAATAAATATTCATTAACTGCCGGAAGAATAGTCATAAAAGTTTGTTTCGTTTGATATATGTAGTAATCACATAATCTAACAAATTAATAATTAAGTTGTAGGTGTCATGTCTGGTTGGATTATCAAGTTGTAGGTGTCATGTCTGGTTGGATTATCAAGTTGTAGGTGTCATGTCTGGTTGGATTATCAAGTTGTAGGTGTCATGTCTGGTTGGATTATCAAGTTGTAGGTGTCATGTCTGGTTGGATTACCAAGTTGTAGGTGTCATGTCTGGTTGGATTATCAAGTTGTAGGTGTCATGTCTGGTTGGATTATCAAGTTGTAGGTGTCATGTCTGGTTGGATTATCAAGTTGTAAGTGTCATGTCTGGTTGGATTATCAAGTTGTAGGTGTCATGTCTGGTTGGATTATCAAGTTGTAGGTGTCATGTCTGGTTGGATTATCAAGTTGTAGGTGTCATGTCTGGTTGGATTATCAAGTTGTAAGTGTCATGTCTGGTTGGATTATCAAGTTGTAGGTGTCATGTCTGGTTGGATTATCAAGTTGTAGGTGTCATGTCTGGTTGGATTATCAAGTTGTAGGTGTCATGTCTGGTTGGATTATCAAGTTGTAGGTGTCATGTCTGGTTGGATATATATGTGTGTAAATCTATTAACAAATAATTTAATTTGCTTTGTAAGCTGAAATCTGATTGGCCAATTCAAATGTAAAAACTTATATTATACCATATAACTTGCGTTAAAATTGAAACAGTTCTATGACGTCATGTATGTTTTAGTGTTAAAATTGTCAAGTTTTATAGTTTAAAGTAAATTATAAGGACTATATTTCAAATTTCTGAACAGGTTATACGATATAATATGGTTTGGGTCTGTTTATACCATTCATAATCCGCTTCGCGGTTTATTAGACGTAAGCAGACCCAGCCCATATTATATCTTATAACGTTTTTAGCAATTTGAAGTATTCCTTAAATAGAATAAACTTGCTCACTACTGTTAGAGTAACTGAGTGATAGTCTTTCAATGTCATCGAGTGGGCCAAAATTTAACACATTAGTTGGACGAAACACCAAAATAAAATACATCAAAATAAAATACCTGGCACTTGAGAGAACAACACCAAAATAACCGATGTATGGTACAATACATGTATGAACTAATGAGGTACTCAGCATCTGTAATTGTTTATTTGTTGGGATGTGACTCTTCAATTTTTTAGTAATATACTGGAGTCCAGTGTGTATTAGTTGAGCACCTTTATCGAAGTTGGTCGAAGAAAAATATAATTGCTGATGACATTTTAAACAAGTGTGGAATGTGAGCACGCTCACAAGGCGATACTCCACTTTGCTTTCAAGTCCAATTATCTCCCCTTAATGATATCCGAGGTAAAAAAAATCTTTCATGCACATCTACATATAATGTTCTTTCTTTAAGTTAAGTTTCATTAAATTTCATCAAGCGGTTTAGGAAGAGTTG